>JACEFO010000362.1:0-393256 GCA_015342445.1 Digitaria exilis
AGAAAACTTCGAATCTCGTGAACAGAAGTAGGTGGTTGCCAATCTAGTACCTCTTGCACTTTGGATGGATCCACGGATATACCATCCCTGGAAACTGTGTGCCCTAAGAATTTCACGCTCTCAAGCCAGAATTCACACTTGGAGAACTTGGCGTAGAGCTGATGGTCTCTCAATCTTTGAAGAACAATGCGAAGGTGCTCGGCATGCTCTTCCTCATTCTTAGAATATATAAGAATGTCGTCAATGAAAACCACCACAAACTTGTCTAGTTCTGACATGAAGACCGAATTCATGAGGTACATGAAGTAGGCTGGGGCATTGGTGAGTCCAAAAGACATAACCAAGAATTCATAAAGCCCGTAACGTGTAGAAAAGGCAGTCTTTGGAATGTCACAAGGCCTGATTTTTATTTGGTGATAGCCAGAGCGAAGGTCAATCTTGGAGAACACTCTGGCGCCAGCTAGTTGGTCAAACAGAATGTCAATACGGGGGAGTGGGTATTTGTTCTTAATAGTTACCGCATTGAGAGGCCGGTAATCAATACACAACCTCAAGGAATGGTCCTTCTTCTTCACAAAGATAGCGGGACATCCCCAAGGTGATACACTTGGTCGAATGAAACCCTTGTCTAGCAGTTCTTGGAGTTGAATTTTTAATTCAGCCAATTCATTGGGTGGCATTCTATATGGTCTCTTGGATATAGGTGCTGTGCCAGGTTGAAGTTCAATCACAAATTCAATGTCCCTATCCGGCGGCATCCCAGGTAAGTCATCCAGAAAAACATCGGCATACTCACATACCACCGGAATGTCCTTTAGTTGGGTTTCTACCATTGTATAAGCACACGCATTGACGCAAGTCCGTTGTGGCAGATATAGCACACTAGGGCCATGCGTAGGCGAGTTTATTTCAACAACTCGTTCCGCAACATCTAGCACGACCTTATGTTGAGTCATCCAATTGGCTCCTAACACAATGTCAATCCCTTCCATACCAAGCAGAATTAAATCAGTAGGAAATGTTTTACTTCCCAGCCTGATTGGAACTTTTCTGGTGACTTGGTTGGATGCAATTTTACCTCCCGCAGTTGATATCACATATGATGATTTGGTATGGTACGATTTTAGTCCACATTTCACATGAAATCTTGTGCTTATAAAACTATGTGTTGCCCCGGAATCAAACAATATCACAGCAGGTTGAGTGCAGATAGGGAAGGTACCAGTCATGTCTGGGGCTCCCTCGGGTAGGTCGGCCAAAGTGGTGTAGTTGAGCCGTCCTTGTCGGACCTGCACACGCTGCTGCTGTTTGCCCTTGTTGTGTTGATTTCCCGGGCGTTGGTTCTGCTGCTGTTCTGCGGGCAATCCTTGATGAAGTGACTGTTACTGCCGCACTTGAAGCACTGATAGCCGGCTCCAGGGCGAGCTGGCTGTGGTGCGTTCTGTCTTGGCGCCTGCTGCTGCTGCGGCGGTGGAGGGAAACAGGGCGCATTAGGCTGTGGCGGCCTAGCAACCCATCCACCTCCCTGAGGTGCTCTGGACTGTCCTTGCGGTGCAGCCGGGGGAACCAAGCGGAATCTCGGCGGCTGCGCGCTCGAAGGTCCAGCGGGAGCCTTCCTCTTCTTCTCCGCCTTGTGCACCATGTTGGCGTCTTCTTGGGCAATGGCGAGGTTCACAAGGTCGCCATATGTGGCTGCACGGGTGGTGGCCAACTGAGCTTTCAACTTGGTGTTAAGGCCACGTCGGAACCTCTCCAGCTTCTTCTCGTCAGAATCGGCGTGATGACCCGCATATGGGCACAGACCATTGAAGGCCTGGGCGTATTGAAGCACCGTGCGGGTACCCTGGGTCAGAGCCAGAAATTCATTCAACTTCCGCTCTACCAACCCGGCCGGAATGTGATGAGCCTTGAATGCAGCCTTGAACTCATCCCATTCAATCACATGACCCTCCTGCTGCAGGGCCAGGTAGGTCTCCCACCATAGGAGAGCTGAGCCGCGGAGCTGCTGCGCCGCGAACACGACCTTGCGGCTGGAAATGCAAGGCGTGGCCAGGATGGTGAATTTGGACTCGATGGCTCGAATCCAGGTATCGGCCTCCAAGGGTTCATCGGCTCGTGAGAATATCGGCGGGTGTGTAGCCAGAAAATCCTCATATCTGGCCACCTGAGGCTGAGGGGCCCGTTGACCTCCTTGCTGTAGCATCTGCTGTTGCATCATTTGTTGCTAATGCTGCAGGTTCCGTAGACTCTCCGTCTGCGTAGCATACAACTGCTGCCACGTCGGAGGTTGCTGCGGGGGAGGAGGTGGTGGCGGCTGTTGCTGCCCCTCTGGCCCCTGCTGGTTAGCGTTGGAGCCACTAGCGTCATGACCGCTGCGGGTGATTGCCATCTGCAGTAGGTACTTGTATTAGCCACATTTCATAATCTTGCATAATGATGACAAGATAGAACGTGACAATATATTGAAGTTTACTGCGCAGAAATGGCATGTCAACACACACAGTTCGGAAGAAAAATCATATCTCCCAACAGGTAACAAGTCAAATGCTCCAATTCGGTCAGTAGCTCGAAAATTTCATGCTCTACAACTTTCATGTTGGGCTCAGATTCAAATTCGGACTGGAACTAAGCCGAAAAATTCAATCTTTAGCTCTCTGCGTTTGCTGTTTTTCAGCAGGCTGAGCTGTAGTGTTTTGGTTGCTATTTTTATTTCGCTTAACCAAAGGGGTTGTAATTTGGTGATCATTTTGTTTGACAAATTCCAAACAACTTTGTAGTTCACATCACAGCCCAGAAATGAATGGAAAACCCATCAATTAATAAAAACAAAGTTAGCTGCAGAATGTTTCCCACACAGCCATTACACTTCCATCAAGTTTTGATCACAACCACATCATTAAATTACATTGATTCCAAAGATAAAAAGGGGAAGCTCAACTCCATCTAGCCTATTACAACATGAAGCCAAAATTTAGGCCTAGCGGAGGAGTAACTTGCCACTACCACTTTAGAAATCATCTAAGTTGTTAGCGGTAGCCTCGCTGCCCATAGGTGATGGTGGAGCTGGAAGGGGCGGCATGTCATCCTCGGTGTCCATGTCGGAATCGGGGGCCTCTCCTTCTCCTTGCTCTCCCTCTTGCTCAAGAAGGTGCTGAGCATCATGGGCGGCTAGCATAGCATTAGCATGCTCCAAGGTACCGTGTACCTCCTCAAGCTCATCTCTAGTTTGGGCTAGCTCGTTTTGGACATTATTGTGCGCAATGTGGAGATCATTCAATTGCCTCTCCAAATCAGCAATCATGGCATCCCTGGTGGTCACCTCAATGGACAATGAGGTCCTCTCAACCCCAATGTCACGGGCACGGGTGGACATGTCCATAGCAAGATTGAGCATCTCGCTCTGCGATCGTCCTAGAAGTGCCTGCAAACGGTGGTAAGCCCGCATCCACCTCATCATAAGTGCGGCTGCAGCGACAGGGTTCTCCGCCATCCTCAAAGGGGAGCTAAGGTAGCGTCTCATCCAGCTGAGTCGGTGGAAACAACCCCAGCAACTGGTGCTCTACCAACTCCTGGTTCTGAGCAACAAAAGAGCTAATGCCATTCAAGGCGGCTAGCTCACAGGTCGTCTCCATGTGGTGTCCATGAACTTCCACCGTCCAAGTGGGGGAGCTAGGACACGGTGGGTGGCGATATACCACCAAACGTACACGAGAACGGGTCACACCACGGTCTCGGATGAGGGTCCTCTCATACTGTGGCGGTGTAGGGTAGTCGAGCGCCTGCAAAACCGACCACAAAATGCTAGGGAAGCCTTCCCATCCCAAGCAACCTGAGAAGGACACGTCGTTGGGGTAGCTGGCCAAGTCAGCGTGAGCGTCCATTCAGAACCAAAAGAAAAAGGGCAAGGGTGAGAACCTGTTAGCGCCAAAGAAAACAAAAAAAAAAAACAGATTCTGGACAGTGTAGTAAAAATTGCAAAACTCAAAACCTACAGGCTCAAAAATTCCCAAATTTGGCCAGGACATTGTTTAAGTAATTCCTAACAAGTTTCATGTTGGAGGTTTGAGCATAAACTGTCGTTAAGATAGTGTAAAAATTCAATTTTTTATCTCACTGTTCCCAGAAATTTCCAGCAGACCGGGGGTTACCATTTTAAGCATAACTCCAGTTTTACAGAACCATTTTCGTTGACATTTCTACAGCATATACTTCATAATATTTATGACAACTTTCATGTTGAACACTTTTTCATTTGACAACGTTTTCGGTTTCGAATCATTGGTGCAAACAGACTGGTTTCAGCAGAAATTTGGGTTGTAATTTGAAGTTTGACGGCGGTTCGATTTGGTCACTTATTAAGGTTCAATATTAATTCAGTGAGATGCAACGCATGAGCGGCATATTCGTTCTCGCCAACACATACGCCAATAAACTTTTGGCCTACGAAGTTAGTGCCGGTGGCTAGGCAATATCCGTCTCTCCCTATATTATCTAGCCGAACCTTTCTAACCGTTTCACATACGGAATCGTGGTTAGCGTACCTGCAGAAAATTTCATTCCAGGGCATATATAATCAACCTTTCGTGCCAGCACTCACGAAAGCGTCTCCATTCATTACCACCCACTATAGAGGTGGCACCCGAACGTTTAACATTGAACGGGCAATGTTCATATGTCACCAAGGCAACATATTGACAGTTTCATACGCTCATGAGATAGCGTATTGACTTTGTGCCGCCATCATATTTGCATATGATGCCGTGGTACGCTACAGCAATCGCCGTACCTTGCGCCCACCATGCTATTCTAGTTTCATACGCCGTCACAGCGTATTGACTATGTGCCGCCACTATATTTTCATATAGTGCCGTGGTACGCTACAGCAATCGCCGTACCTTGCGCCCACCATTGCGTAAAGTAAATGACAGAATAAAATATGCTGGAAGTCAGTATAATATACTATTTGCCACCTAACATATCGTGATCCCTTAACCCACATAGGCTTCACGTTCTAGGTAACATCCTTAGCGGTCCTAAGAATAACGTTCCATCGCAAAGCTCAGCGGAAGAATGAGTTGGCAAATTTTATTCAAAAATGTTTATTAAAGGTTTATTGCTCTCTCCGGTGCGCTGCTTCGGCTCTGTTGCCAGCTGTGGCGGACCACTCCGAAATTATTCCAAGTTAAGTACCCCGGGACCACTAATCGAGTAGTCGGGCACTTAATCCGGAATAAGCTGGGGCGCCGTCGGATTAAACCCGATTAACCACGTACTTTTCTCGATCGAAACAACAGCACGCCCACACGAAGGTGAGTTCCAGAGATTACAACATTCCACAAATTTAACATACATAAAGGGGTAACATAGGGTTATTACAAGCCAAGTTTGAATTTAAATCAGAGTATCAAGTCTTGCAGCGGAAAATAAAGTTTCATAGCAGCGGAATTAAAACTAACGACGATACAAGTAACACCATGCTGAAGCCTGCCACGGTGCTACTCCTCCCGATCGTCGGCAGAGGACGGAACCCACTCGATGTGCCATCCAGGGGAACCTGGGTAGGCCAAGTCAAAGCATCGACTGCCACATCCAACATTGTACCTGTAAATCAATGCCACAAGCAAGGCTGAGTATACTAATACTCAGCAAGGCTTACCCGTCGGGTGAACACTACATCACCGACATCTAGACATGAGAGGCTTTTGGCTGGTGGGTTTGTTTGCCAAAAAGCAACTAAGAGTAGGTCCTTGCTTTCATATTTTAGCATCATATTCTAGTAGATTTAACCATTCTAGATTAGCATCCTCTCTAAGCATTCAAGTGGTGCAATACAATTTATCTCATACAACAAGTTCATCAATCTCAAAGTTCCACTTGTTACTCAATGCAGCAAGGCGGTCAAGCAGTCTCATTAACCGCGAGAAGCGGACAGTTCGAACCGAATTTTGCTACCTGGCCAGGGGAAACCCAACACACACGGATAGTGATCGCTATAAAAGGTACGAGCACTTCCCAACCTTTCCCATCGATCCACAATTCGGAACCGGGTCCATTTCCTTAGGATAAAGGTTTACTGCTTCACTCACAGTCTCACGCATATATCCACAAGTGTACGGCAGGGGAAAACAAAGTTTCCAAGGAGAGATGGCTATCAGCCCTCGCTGCTTCAATCTGGTACCGAGCTTACCGACTCCCATATATCGGCATGCATGTGGTACGTTCAAAAACTTGACACACTCAACCACACGTTTCGACCTTAAATCAATTATCATACACGGACGGGAGATCTACATCTATCACCCCGCCCGTCAATCCTTATGATTCCAACATAAGTAAAGACAAGCAACTCCTATGTCTTGCGAGCGACAGGAAATCACTCGACTTGTAACGGACCTATAGCAATGCCTTACCGATCCTTTTATACTAGTGTTGCAAGTCATAGGTACTAGGAAATGTGCAGCTAAGGTATTCAATCAACTCCTTGAAACGTAAATGCACAAGCATAGAGAATTCAAAGATGCATAATTTTAAAAGTTAGGTTATGCTCCAGGGCTTGCCTTCTTGCTCTAGCTGGGTGTTAGCCTCCGGGTTGGTCGATCCTTCGCCGGCACCTCCCTCCGGGATTCCTTCCTCGTCGGCGGGGATGAGATTGTAGGTGCCGTCCGGAATAACGCCTTCTACATGAGATGCATAACTTATTGCTGCCTATTGATTCCAAGATTAAGGCCTTGAAGGCCATATTCACCTAGACATGCTTAAGTACTACTCTTTTCTTCACAAAAATAGAGTAGTGGTGTGGAAAAACTTTTATTTGTCTTTGATGGTGATTGTGTACATATATAAAAGAATTTTTATTTATTATTTGGAAATTAGGGTGCTGTTCTGGAATTTTAGATTCTCTTTATTTCATTCTAACTAATTAACAAAAAGGTTTATTCTATTATATAAATCAATTTCCACCTAGGTTACTTCTCATTTTTGTTTCTCCATTTCTGTTCATCATTTTTATCTATAAACTTTATGACAGCTACTGGAGTATAAGAGCTAAGCTCACTCCAAAATTTAGCTAAATCTGAGCTACACAAAATTTACTAAAATTAATACAATCTGCTGCCTGCAGAAAGGAAATAAATTCACATAAAATCGAAAATACATCCAATTCAGGAGATTTTCCTACCAAAGCTAGTAATGTGTGCAAGGAGGGCTCTGGCCAAGTGGTGCCTCAAAATAACCCTTGGACAGTCCTCAATAAATTTCTATCCAAAAACACATATCTATTTATTTGCTAGTCTAAACAGAGCAAAAATTAAGTTTTTCATTTTTAGCAGGTGTGCTAACAAGTTTTTAGTCATCTGGAGAAAAATGGTGATTTTTCACTGCACGGATTATTTTAAATAATTCATGGACTACAAAAAGATTGGAAACACATTTTAATTCATAACTGAAGCTACACTTCATATTTTTAGGTCCCCTTTGGACACGAGGTGCCCAAAGCCACTACAAACAACATATCCAAAGATCAACCCTAGCGGAGCTCTGGATTTGAAATGGTGCACAAGTTTCAAATTTTACAGTTTGAATTGTAATTCAAAAATGGTTCACCAAAAGTATATACATGCTTAAAGGAGATTGGAGTTTTCAATCTCACGAGTCCAGGGAGTATTTTTGTGCATTTTTCTGATTTTTGTATGATTTTTAACGGATTTTACAAGATTCGGGAAAAATAGATATAGGTTTAAGATTCTTTTTACGCCGGGGACCCTAGAACTTTCAAAACCTTACGAACAAGTCCCTGGTTTTTTGCGTAGAGGACCCTAGAACTAAAAGGGGAACGCAACGAGTCCTTGGGCTCGTCGGCGTTGTTACGCCGGCGAAACGACGGCGAACTGGGTCGGGGGATGTTGGGGGAAATGGAGAGGAGCTCACCGCGAGTCGGTTGAGGTAGGTCTCGCGGTCGGAGGTGAAGCGGCGCGGCTCGTCGACGTTGAGCGGCGGTGCGGCTTGCTCCGGCGACGTCGCTGGCGGTCTGTGGTGGTCGAGGCGGTGCGCGGAAAGGCTCGTGAGCTTCACGGGACGATGGTGGAGCTCGTCGTGGGGTTCGTCTGCGGCGGGGATGGCCGGGGTATAGGGCTCGACGTGGAGGGGGGTGTTTGCGGTGTCAACGGCCGAGCGGTGGGGAAAAGCTTCGATTCGCGGCGAGTGTGGCTCGATTCGAGCTGGGGATTGCTCGAGCAGCTAGCGGGGTGAGGGAGCGAGCTGCACGCGCGGGGGATTGGAAAGGGGTGGAGGTATTCGCGGTCAATTCGAGGTTGCGGCGGGGAAGCTCGAGCTCGGTGCACAGCGTCCCGAGGTGGAAGACGATGGGAGCGAGCGCGGTGAGAGGGAATGGCTAAGTGTGGACTGAGGGGAAAGAGTGTGCGGTGCTCGGGGAAGCGTTTGGGTGCGCTAGCGAGCACTGAGTGGGCTCGGTGGCGTGTGTGCGCGTGCACGGGCCGTCGCAGTCGCCATTGATGGCGCGGCGAGCTCGGGCAGAGCACGCGCACGGGACTGGGCGTCGGAGATCGTCGCGTGGGGTAGTGGAGATCTTCTACAGGGCCTTTGGCGCGGAGCGGGCAGAGAATCTTCCACGGGGAGGCACAGCGCGTCGCGCGCGCAAGCGCGCGGCCACGGCGGCCGCGACCGCCATGATGGCGCTCCGCGGCGCGAGGCGAGGCGAGCGAACGACGGCGAGGTGACAGCTCGGGAGAGGTTGGACAAGCACAAGGCGACAAGCGCCACCCGACGCCGTGGCTCGGCCAGCTCGGCGCGGCCTCCGCCGCTCGCCGGCCACGTGGTGGCCGAGCTCCGGCCAGGCGCAGAGCGCGCCAGGGCCGAGCTGGCAGCCCCGGGGAGCTCCACTGCAACATTTGAATTTTCTCCAAAACTTTGAACTGAACTTGAAAAAGTGTGAAAATAAAAGTTGGAGTTTGAGAGGTGGGACACAACTTCCTTTTTGGGGGTGAACCTGAAATTTCAAATTTTTCGAGCTCAAACAACCCAAATTCAAAAAGGTGCCCAGAACTGTATTTCGAGTTTTTGAGGGACTAAACTGCTCAATTTTCAAATGTTCCAAACAGTGACTAGGGCTTATTTGTGATGACCAACAACTTTTATTTTTGGAGATTTTCAAGTTTAGTACAAAATTCTTGAGTTTTCAGTTGGGTGTCAAACCACCTTTGTTTTTGAATTTAAGTTTGAATTTTTGATGGATTTTTAAATTTTCAACCCATAAATTCCTTTTTAACCTGTTTCAAATGTGTTTTATTCATTATTACATCAGAGATGTCACAGATTTTAGCCTTATCGGAATTTGATTTGCGCTTTGAATCGGCGAAAGCAGTCAAAGGATAGGTCCTTACCGATTTTGTCACTTATCATTGTGGTCCGGAAATTAATTTGGTGGAGCTTGCCCCATGGACTCTATTCTTTGATGGATCTTCTTGCGGAGTCAGATCAGAGAGTGATATTGTATCGATTTTGCCTCGGGGGGCAAACTTTGAGTTCTCTTTTCCGATTGAAAAAGAAGCTATGGATAATCAAGCAGAATATCAGGTAGTTCTTAAAGGTATTAGATTATTAAAAGAGATTAAGGCCGATGCTATTGAAATATTTGGAGATTCTATGCTTGTGGTAAAGCAATTGATGGGTGAGTATGAATGCAATGATGATATCATGAGAATATATCATGATGAGTGCCTCCAATTATTGAGGGAATTCAGGTTTGTCAAGATTGAGCACATTCCTAAACATCACAATGAGGAGGCCAACCGATTAGCTCAAGTAGCATATGGTTATCGTCCAATTCGGGATATCTCAAATTTAGAGTTGACTACCAATGATTGGAGGAAAGAAATTTATGATTATTTGAAGAATCCATCCAGGAAAGTTGAAAGAAAAATCAGAATTCAAGCGATAAAGTATGTTCTACTTGAAGATGAACTTTAATATAGGACAATCGATAGGGTTCTTCTTAAATGTATCGGATCGGAGGAAGCCAAAATACTGATGGGGGAAAAATCATGAAGGAGTTTGTGGGGCTCATCATTCGGCCTTTAAGATGAAATGGATGATTAGAAGAAAAGATTATTTCTGGCCGACTATTCTTGAGGATTGTTTCAAATATTATAAAGGGTGTCAAGATTGCCAACGATTTGGTAATGTCCAGAGAGCTCCAGCTTCTGCCATGAATGCGATTTTGATGCCTTGGCCCTTCAGAGGATGGGGAATTGATTTAATCGGTTCGATACATCCTGCATCTAGTAAGGGTCATAAATTTGTTTTAGTAGCGACCGATTATTTTACAAAATGGGTTGAAGCATTCCTCAAACAATTACAACAGATCAGGGGACTATGTTTACTTCAGGAGAACTTGAAGAGTTCACCGAGAGTATGGGGATCAAATTATTAAATTCTTCTCCTTATTATGCTCAGGCTAATGGCGAGGCAAAGGCATCTAATAAAAGCGTGATCAAATTGATAAAAAGGAAGATCGATGAATTTCCAAGAAGCTGGCATACTGTGTTGCATGAAGCGTTATGGTCATATCGGATGGCTTTCCATGGTGCGGTAAAGATGTCACCTTATCAGTTGGTTTATGGTCATGAAGCTGTACTTCCTTGGGAATTTAAAGATGTCACTTTCTCAATCTATTGTATGCCAAAGCCGATGGGATGATCTCTCTGGGTTTCACCAGATCGGCTAAATATTGTTTGATTGGTCCTTTACCAAATCCGATTTGACGAGCAGCTATCGCTGGATGCTAATACTCGAAGGATTGGTGAGTCTTCCCCAAAAACATGTTTGCAGGGAGTGCCTAGGGAGTAATAACTTTTTTGAAATTGTTTTGACTGTCTTCATCATAATCAATAATGTCAAATCGGAATTTGAAAGGGAGCTCGAAGTGATGATCGGTGTCTTCATAAACGTGCCAAGGCATAGAGTCTTCCTTAAGGCCATTGTAGAATCCTCGGAAGTATTCAGCTGTACGGGTAGAAGGAAGCCGATTACCAGGGAAACCTGAGGCAGCCTCGCCAAATGACATGCATCGTCGTTCATCAGCCTCCCCTTCATTAAGTTGATTAGTAGAAGACTTTGCTGATCACAGAGTTATTCAATAGGCTCTGCATATGCATGTTCAGCCAAAGATTGATAAACCACCATGGACCTCCGAGATGTCTGATTTGTTGCTTTGTTCTCAATCGAATAGACACTTCATGAAGAAGGTTTTACACCGATCCGAGAAGATGCTTTCCGATGGCGAAGTTATTTCCTTGGGCCAGATACTCTGCTAACCGTTGGTAATGGATTGCTGGGCCCACCGACTTTCCACAGAACACAAAGTGTTCTAGCCACATGTTAAGAAAAGTTGAATGCTCCCTCATGTCTATTGTTCCTTCTTTCTTGGAATATCGTTCAATATACCCCTTCCAACCTCCAATTTTCCTGGTTTCAATTTTGTGGGTGGTCTTGGCTGGAAGAGAAAAGAAGGTATCCGATTCCGATATGTTAAGACAGGTTAGCATCAAGACATCGACCAATGTGGGAGTCATAAGGCCGTTACCAAACAAGAAGGCATTCAGAGGATCGGACCAGAAATATGAGGCGGCGGCTAGTAAAAGTTCATTCCGGTCCATTTCCACCAAGGAAAGTGCAATGCATTGGCGGATGTCATAGGTCTCCCAATCATCCTTTTTTGCTCTAGCGACCCTTTGGCACCAGGCTTTCCATCCAATGGGGAGGGTCGGCCAAGATCTAAAAGCATTGGTCCAGTCGTGTTCTAAGTGGAAAGATTTGAAGGGAAGTCTCTGCGTTTCTTGATTAATGAAGTCTGTTGGATCTGAGGGACCACCCGGGCCTAGGATTGTGAGACCAGGCTTGTCCTCTACCGGAATGATGATGCTATCACGCAAAACCTAATGAAAGTTCTTACTGTGAGTAAAAAGTAAATCTAGTATGGTAGATATCTAGATCTAAAGGATGAATGATTTTTTATCTCAGGGAGTTCAGTGAGAGATGCCATTGAGGGAGAAGCACAACAAGCTTGTCTAGATCTGGATGCTTAGGGGAAGGATGGCCCTGAATGCTTGATGAGATCTGGGAGTTCTTGAACAAGAGAGAGGAAGCGGCGGCGGCTCCGTGAAGAGGATGACGAGGAAGAAGAAAGGCCGGCCTTATATAGGTTTCGCCAGGGGTGAAAACGGAAAAAGTTCTGACCAAAAAGCTTAAGGATCAAGATTTAATAGTTTTGAGTGCATGTGTTGGCACCGGATTTAGACAGGCTTGCCTCGGGTCAAATGAGGCCGAAATTAGAATCGGAATCCGAGAAGGAAAGAGAGAAAGGTTGATTCAAATCAGAATCGGAATCCGATGGAGGAGTTGACGTGGCTAAAGAGTCAAATCCAAACTAGAGTCTGAATCAACAGAAGGAATTGATGACGTGGAGAAACCTGGGTGGAAAAGACCACCGGTCAAGCTTGGAGATGGACCGAGATAAAAGAGTCGGTTATTCTACAGTCTTTTGTGTCAAGTAATGTTGTCGTAATAGGCTAGGAGTCGTAGCTATCAGAGTATAAATAGCGGCCCTACGTGGTCATGAAAGGTCTATACACACCAACAACAAGAAAACCTTTACACTTTTTCACATCTATTTTCATACAATGTCGACGACTTTGTCTTCTTCTTTTCGCGAGTTCTTTTGGGCACGTCGAGGGTGAGGGTGATCATATCTCAAGGCTTGCCTATAATTCTCGTATTACTGAGTAAGATCCAGGGTTTAGCAACCGGCGTATCGTTGTTGCTTCGTTTGGAGTTATTCGACAGTTATCGAGTAAATATCTAGGCTTTAATAACCGGCGCATCGCTGTAACTTCGTTTAGGTTTTATTCAACCTTTATCCAACTTAGCTTTATTCGGCTTTTATCTACTATTCATCATCGGATCTGTTATAGCTGTTTAGATCTATTCTAAGTGTTGCTCTGCTTAGCTTGGTAGGTTATGTTTTAGTAATCTTACTCTGCCTCGCATCCGATCAGCTCATCTAGCCGGTTCGTTATCGTAGATCGAAGTTCACTGCCGATTCTATCTCTACCGCTAAATCGGAATTCCAGCCGATTTCTCTGTGTTATTTAACATATGATTTCCTTGTGAATCAACAGGTTAGATTGACTGGCACGCCCTACATCCATGGTCACAACCGAGTTCGTGTGCTATCACGTGAAGGTCTTTCCCGATTTTTGCGTCAACAGCTACAAGAATGTTTCTTCCAATACCATCCATAGGATTACTTCCAATGAATTATCTCAACACCTCAAGTTCTGTTTGATGTGCTCTCAACTGGTTGACGAGAAAATCAATTTTATATTTATGGCACCAGCAATGTTGGGGTCATCTAAATGTGCATATAATTCTAATTGATGTTAGCATTAGCTCACCATCACCCACCCAGTTGCCTCCATCTAAGTTTGGAAACAAATTTCAAAGCTGGAGTAAGTCTAACGAGAGCGTCAATGCATGCCATGGAGCTGTGTAAACGAACAAACAAATAAACGGAAGAACCAACACAAACTGCGTTAGATCCAACCATCCCTGGAAAAATAATTAAACCCTCACCCCTCGCGTGGCAGCGAGTGTGTGACATCCCAGATGTTAAAAACCTTAAAAATACACTAAAAACAGGTTAAGGGACAGCTTTGGATTAAGCACACTTAAGTTGAGCTAAATTTCGAAATTGAATTTCTATAAGGCCATTTTGACACTGGACTGAAATCTCAAAAATTTTGTACTAAACTTGAAAATCTCCAAAAATAAAAGTTGTTTGTCATCACAAATAAAGCCTGGTTACTGTTGGTAACTTTTCGAAATTTTGCAGTTAGGCCCCTCAAAAACTCTAAAAACCATGCAGAACACCTTTTCAAATATGGCTTGTTTGAACTCGAAAAATTCAAAATTTCAGGTTCACCCCAAAAATAAAGTTGTGTCCCACATTTCAAGCTCCAACTTTTGTGTTTGCACTTTTTTAAATTCAATTCAAATTTTTGGAGTTTGACACGTTTGAGTCCGGGAGCTCCACGGGCGTCCCGACAGGCAGCTCGGCCAGCTCTGCCCGAGGCCGGCAGCGGCCGCCACGTGGCCGGCGAGCGGCGGCGACCCGGCCAGGCCAGCCAAAGCTGCGGCAGCCGCATCTCTCCTCCCCGCGCACACGCCAGCACCCACGTCGGGTCAAATCGTGCACTGCACGAGCCGCTTTGCCGCGGCGAGCGGCCACGCCATCATGGCGAGCCGAGCTCTGCCATTGGCCACCGGCGCGCTCGTCGTGTAGAGCCCCTCCGCGGCTGGATTCCCTCCCGCTACGCGCCAAGAGGCTCTGCAACGTATCTTCGCTCGCTCACGCCATGATCCCCCTCGCCCAACCCCGTCGCGCGCCCTGTCCGAGCTCGGGGGCGCATCAATGGCGCTGCCAGCGCCCTCCGCCTCGCGCGAGTTCCCTAGGCCGACTAGTCAGCTCTAGCTCGCTCCAAACGATAGCCAAGCGACCCTCATTCCTTCCCCCAGCCAACGCCCAGCCATTTCCCTTCTCCTCGCGTTCGCTCCCAGCTTCTTCAACCTCCGGCCGCGTAGAGCAGAGCTCGAGCTCTCGCGCCGCAAACCGAATCCCCCGCAAAACCCTCCATGGCTTTCCAATCCCCCGCACCCGAAGCTTGCTCATCCACCTAGCTATCCCCTCGACCCTTTCCCAGCTCGAATCGAGCAGCACAGGCCGGGAATCAAAGTTTTTCCCCGCCGCTCGGCCATTTCTGCCGCGAGCTCCACCTCCACGTCGAGCCCTATACTCCGGCCATCCCCGTCTCCGCCAAGCCCCACGACGAGCTCCGCCTTCGTCCGGTGAAGCTCACGCGCCTCTCCGCTCCTCGCCTCGACCCCCGCAGCCGTCTACCGACGTTGCCGGAGCAAGCCGCTCCACCGCTCACCGTCGACGAGCCGCGTCGCTTCACCACCGTCCTCGAGCGCTACCCCAAACGACTCGCGGTGAGCCCCTCATCATTTTCCCCCACTTCCCCCGCGCTGGTTCACCGTCTCCTCGCCGGAATCCGGTCGCCGGCGAGCCTAGGGACCTAGATGCGTTCCCCATTTTGATTCTAGGGTCCTCCATGCAAGTTTCAGGGACTTGTTTGAAAGGTTTTAAAAGTTCTAGGGTGTCCAACGTAAAAGATATTCTTAAACCTAGATCCATTTTTCTGAGATATTGTAAAATCCACTAAAATTCGTATAAAAATCAGAAAAATGCACAAAAATACTCCCTGGACTCGTGAGGTTGTAAGCTCCAATCTCATATTTGCATGTACCATTTCAAACTGTGACTTTAGAGTTTTGTGCACCATTTCAAATCCTGAACTCTTCTGTAGCTGAGCTTTGGATATGTTGCTTGTATGGACTGTTGAAGCCTTGTGTCCAAAGGAGACCTACAAATATGACCTGAAACTGTAGTTATGATTTATTAAATGTTTTCTATTCTGGGTCAGTTCTGCATGTATTAATAATATTTCATGCTGTCAAAAACTACCAAATTCCACCAGAGGCCTAGAAATGTGTTGGCACATGCTGGAAAAATGCTAAACTTAATCTTAGACTCTGTTTAGGCCAGCAAATAAATAGATGTTGGTTTTCGGGCAGAAAATTATTGAGGGCTGTCCAAGTGTTATTTTTAGCCACCACTTTGCCAGAGCCTTTCTGGTATTCATGTTTAACTCTGGTAGAGAAATCTTCTGTTTTGGAATTAATTTTGATTTTATATGATTTAATCTTTTTTATTGGAGCAGCAACTTGTACTATTTTTAGTAAATTCTGTATAGCTCGGTTTTAGCTAAATTTTGGAGTGAGCCTAGCTCTTATACTCTAGTAGCTGTCATAAAGTTTGTGGATAAAAAGGATGAACAGAAACAGAGAAACAAAAATGAGAATAAACTAGAGTAGAATAAGTTTTATAAAAAGAAATAGGTCACTTTTGATAATTAATTAAAAATGACATGTGGAGTTTTAAAAAATTACAGAACTAAAACACTTGCATAAAAAGAATGGTTTGTATTGTTTTATATTTGTACACAATCACCATCATAAAAGCATGAAACTTACACCACACACTTTCTCTAATTTTATGAAGAAAAGAGTAAACCACTTATATGTCTAGGTGAATATGGCCTTCAAGTGCCTTAGCCTTTTAGACTAAAAACCAGCAACAACAATTAAAAATATTGCATCTCATGTAGAAGGCGCTCTCGCTGACGGCACCTACAACCTCGTCCCCGCCAACGAAGAAGAGGCTCCCGAAGGTGGTGCCGATGTGATTGTGATTGACCCGGAGTCCGACGCCGGCGTAGCCCAAGAAGACAAGCTCCGGAGCATAACCTAACTTTTAAATTGTGCAACTATGAATTATTTATGCCTGTGCATTTACATTCAAGAAGTTGTTCGAATACCCTAGTTGCATAATTCTAGTACCTATGTCTTGAAATACTAGTATGATAGGGTCGATAGATCAATGCTTTAGGACCGTTACAAGTTGAGTGATTTCCTGTCACTCGCGAGACATAGGAGTTGCTTGTCTTTACTTATGTTGGAATCATAAGGATGGATGGGCGGGATGGTATGTGTAGATCTCCCGTCCATGATAATTGGATTAAGGTTGGAACGTGTGGTTCTGTGTGTCAAGTTTTTGAACGTACCACGCACATGCCGACCTATGGGAATCGGTAAGCCCGGTACCAGATTGAAACAGCTAGGACCGATAGCCATGTCTCCTTGGAAATATTTTGTTTCCCTTGCCGTACACATGTGGGTATATGCGTGATGCCGTGAGTGAAACGGTAAACCTTTATCCTAAGGGAGTGGACACGGCGCCGAATTGTGGATTGATGGGAAAGGTTGGGAAGTGCTTGTACCTTTTATAGAAAGCATTATCCGTGTGTGTTGGGTTTTCCCTGGCCAGGTAGTGAAATTCGGTTCGAATTGTCCGCTTCTCGCGGTTAATGAGACCGCTTGACCGCTGTTCTGCATTGAGTAACAAGTGGAACTATAAGGATGATGAACTTGTTGTATGTACTAAATTGTATTGCACCACTTGTATGTTAGAGAGGATGCTAATCTAGAATGGTAACTCTATTATAATTTAATGCTAAAATCATGCAATTAAGGATCCACTCTTAGTTGCGTTCTGGCAAAACAAACCCACCAGCCAAAAGTCTCTCATGTCTAGAAGTCGGTGATGTAGTTTTCACTCGACGGGTAAGCCTTGCTGAGTATTAGTATACTCAGCCTTGCTTGTGGCAATTTAATTCAGGTACTGCTTTGGAGGAGGCGGTGAATTCCGTCCCCAGGCCTGCCCAGGTTCCACCTTGCTGGCATGTCGAGTGGGTTCCGTCCTCTGCCGAGGATCGGGAGGAGTAGCACCATGGCCGGCTTCATTATGGTGTTGCTATGTATCGTCGTTAGTTTAATTTCCGCTGCAATGAACTCTCGCACTTTTATTTGAAATTCGAACTTGGTTTGTAATAACTTATTGAGACTATTTATGTAAGCTGAATTTGTGGAATGTTGTAATTTCTGGGACTCACCTTCGTGTGGGCGCGCGTGTTGTTTCGATCGTGAAAGTACGTGGTTAATCGGGTATAATCCGACGGCACTCCAGCTTATTCTGGATTAAGTGCCCGACTACTTGATTGGTGGTCCGTGGGTACTTACTAGGAATAATTTTGGAGTGGTCCGCCACAGAGTGCCTAGGCAAGGAAGCAGAGGAGAAGGCGAGGCAGGGCAACATACCTTGGAGAGGGACGTGTGGGGCGTTGCCTTGAGCACTAGCGTGGTGATTTTCGTCACTGCTAAAAGTGCTGCCACCTGCGACGAGAGCTTCCTAGTCAGCAAGTCGTCAAAAATAAAAAAATAATAATTCTAAAAGCTATGCAATTTTGATCCATGCATTTTAATGATGACATTGATTTTTAACTAATTAAATATACTATCAGTTCCAGATTTGGCCCCTCTCCAGATTGGTTATCGGAGATAGCGATTTGCCTAAAAAAGTCATTCTGCATGTACAAGCAATCGGGAACATGGTATGCATCCCTTGCACAAGCGATATAAGAGAAAAGCCATGTAAGAAACTGGTGACTAGTAAACCCAACAAGCAAAGGACATGCTCAATAACGAAACAATAAGATGGATTGTCACAAAAAAAGCAACAGGATCTGTACCTATATGCCTATACCACACATGGGAGGTGAGGCCATTCATGTGCAGGCGCTTGGTGTCAGCCAGTCGACACATGGTGCTCACCTTGTTGCCCACCACACCCACCTCGATTGTCCTCCCCTGCTCATGACCTCTGCCACAGGAATGGCGACACAATGGAGACGAGACCACAACACTGCAGCCTTCGTGAGCACCAATTTCATCCGAGCCGATCACACCGCCATGATTAAATCAAGCACCGCATATTGATTGATGGGTCTTAAAACAAAATTACAATTGGAAACTAGATAAGATTTTTGCACCACCATAAGCGACCGGAAGGTGACTACTGAAAAGAATGAGATTGGACACTTCCTGGTGTGTTGCTCCATGGAATCTAATAGGAACCACAAAAAAGAATCATTGCACTCCAAGACTAAAATTCTAGTACCTGCACAAACCATTATCACCACCACGAGAAATTAATTAAAATCAACTGAAATCGAATGAAAAGGGATCGAATCAGACCACCAATCCATGTACCAAGGTGAAGTAGACCTCCATCTAAAGATATCCATTGCTGCACGCACGAGCCCGGCCTCAGTGTTGGCAGCCTCCAGCTCGGCCTACGCCTGGCTGGCCCTTCTGACGGCGGTGGTGGCCATGTCTTTGAGATATGTAGGGTTTGTGTGACAGCACGTGCGGCATGCTGGGCGGTGAGCATAATGATCCCATAGATCACCTGTTAAGCGAACGAATTAATGCAGGACAATGCCTAAGATTGGAAATGCAAGGGGAGGAGAGGGGCGTTGTACAAGGAAGGCCACAATCGTAAAAATAGAATTATCATTATTCTAATTTATTTATGAGAAGACATTTAGAGGTCTAATTGATTCATAAGAAAAGAATGGAAGGCTCATTATTCTAACTGATTCACGAGCAAAGAATAGAAGACTTATTATTCTATTTGATTCATGAGAAAAGAATGGAATGTTCATTATTTTAATTGATTCACGAGAAGACATTTGATTCATAAGAAAAGAATGAAAGGCTCATTATTCTAATTGATTCACAAGAAGACATTTGATTTGTAATTGATTCTGAGAAAAGAATAGAAGGCTCATGTGAGGGGTAAGGAGGTAGTATTTTGGGTGATAAGTGTCCTCAATTTGATCAATCCTTTATAGTATAGATAGATGTAGATGATGTTTTCTCATCTAGCTGAAATTTTAATTTGTTAGTTCTCGTAAGATCAACTAGCCTACTATTGACTTCAACGGTCTAATTGCAATAAAATGGCACTTAATTAATGTGACCTTTAAAGAAGCATTTGTAATTCCCGCAAAAGAAAAACAGAAGCATTTGTAAACTAAGGCCGTTTGATGCCTACATTTAGCAGGCTTGTCATAGATGTTGTGGTAGACTCGTGTCATGTGAATGTAGTGTTGACGCTTTGTCTGGCCAACACACGGCCAGCGCTAGATTGTGTGGTCGTCGGAATCAACTCTCGGCAAAATCCCACGCAAACTGAAAGTTCCGGTTTAGACAAACCGGAAGTTCTGGTTCTATCGGGTTTCGCTGGAAAAACCTAAAATCACCACCCCGGGAGGGACCTCGTCAGGGATGGTGCGTCTAGGGTTGACCTGAGATTGGAAGGTGTCGGCAGGTGGCACACGGGTTACCTCACATAGGCGAGTGTCGATCACAGACCACGCACGTCACGGTGGAGAATGATTCAAGAAACGCATGATAGAGGATTTATACTGGTTCAGGAAGAATCACTATGTCCAGTTGGGCTGGCCATGATCTGTATTGCTCTCTTGGCGGTGGGTTACAATGAAGCCCGGTTCAAGCCTTGGTGTCAGATGCGTCTAGGGGTGGCCATGATCTATAGCGCTCTAGAGATCGAGTGTCTAAAGAATGGAATCCCCTACGCAGGGGGAAGCCTCCCCTTTTATAGCCGAAGGGGAGGGTGTAGTACATTGGTATTTACATAACTACCCTTGAGGACTGGCACCCCCGGTGGTTGCTCGTTGTCGGCTTAGTGCGTTCAGGCGACCCCCTCGATGGCCGCCACGTGTCATCATCTAGCTCCTAGGCACCTTCCAGGCAGCTTCCTGCTTGTCCACTTGTGTCATGCAGCGCCTCGTGTCACCTCTACCCTGCACACAGAACTGCGGCACACCGTTCTTAGGTGTCAGGCCCGCCTGTGCTATCGGCTAACGACCAGGGAAGGAGCGTTGGGCACACACTTGCTCCCTTAGTGGGCCCGGCTCTCGTCAGGCTTTGACCTAGCTTCCCAGTCGTCCGCCCGACCGTGGGGTCGGGTGGAACAGAAGTCGTGGTCATCGGCAGGCCCGTCGATTGGGAGGTGCCAGGCGGTCAGCCAGCACCGGGCCACCCAATCTGAGGGGCCACCAAATTTTCAGCCCAATAAAAATTAATCAACTAAGGTTAAAGCCCAAACGCCAGCTAGGTAGAACACGAAGCGTTGTCGTCGCTGCATCTACGTGCACATTGATCGAGCGATGACCGTTTCTCTTCCCTCTTGGCCTCTTCGACACGATGACGCCCGGAGGCCCTGACAGCCTGCCACCAAAATCGCTCATCGCCAGGACGTTGGGGCCCACGACAGTTGGGTCCTGCTGGCTATTGCCCTGCTGCCGCGATCCTCGGTGTCCGGCGAGATGGCAACTCCATCGACGGCGCCAGTTCGGTAGCGTAGCGCCGGGTTGCCAACATCACTCATCAGAGATCAGATCAGGTAACTAAACAAATTAAAGTTACCAAAGATCTACATGCGTAGTACTATGACAAAAGAAAGACTCAACAGATAGGCGACAATTGCAATTAAATTGAATTCTGCAGAAAATATGAAGATATCATTGAAAATTTTATTTCAAAGATTACTAGATGAATGATGCTTTTTAATAGAAGTTGAGAAGATCGATATCAGTAAATAAATTCGCCCGTTCAATTTAGCACGAATTTTTATGTTAGTAACATGATAAATATTTTGATTATTTATATTTTTCATTAATATAGGGCCTTCATTTTGTGTTACGCACCGGGGCCTCCTAAACTCATCGGGGTACAACCCTAGTACCGCGTAGGACACAGGGTCGGGCAGGACGGAAGTCCCCAACCCCTGGGTCTGTCAAGCCTCCCCGGGGTCAGGCGGGCTGGAAATGCCCGACCCTCGGCCCATCGCAGCGTTCTTAGTTCCTATTGACTCCCACAGAGTCACAACACCATCAATTGTGTCGGGTTTATGGCCCCCCTAATCCTTGACCCCCACAGTAGCCGGCGACCATGTGAAGGAGTCAGGGACTCATTTGCGAGGTCTTAATCGCTCTTTGAGGGAGATGGATTAGGGGGCGATCTTCGCGATTCCCTTTATTCCCCTTTGCAGGTTTTGTGGTGTGGGCGCGACCAGTGGAATGCCTCGACGGCCTAACCATGGTGCCCGGTGAGCTACCGGCGGGTTGTCTAAGCGAAGCCCCGACCCTCTTCGCGAGGAGTCAGCTGGGGGTTTGCGCACCCAACCTCATAGACCCGAGTGGGTGTGCCTCTTCTGGTTTCCATGTCCATCCGATGAGGCTTGGGGGCTTGATGCCTCGCCACGGTGCTTAAACCAAGGCTCTTCCTGCACTGCCGTGACTCGAAGCTCAGACGTGGGGCCTACGACATTCGCTTGGGTTATACAGCTGACCGTTCGAGTAGACCCCACACCTTGTTCTTATGCTGGCTGAGGCGGCCGTTCGCAGCCTTCATGAGCCAACCTTAGAACCCCAGGATTCTGTCCATTGGGTTGTTCTTTGGCGTCTCGGCCCTCCTCCTTTTTGTCTTTTCCAGGCCAATCATGGGAGCATGGCGGTACCCACTGCCCGTAGTGATTTGATCAGATGCAGGCTGAGGGAGACAAGCCCAGCACGCGCAAGGTGACGCGGCAGTCAGTCTTTGCGCTGACACCGCAGTCATGGTGGGCCCACCCAGCCGCATCGATGGGAAGGGCAGTTAATGCCTCCCTCCTTTCCTTGTTTTGCGCCTTTGCATGGTCGATGGATCCTTGGCCGCTGGATGGGGAATCAAGGGCCCTGGTTCCGCGTTCGTGCGCCTCCTTGGGCCGGCCGTCGCCCTAGCCTTGGCCCGATACATAAGCGATAGGGGATGGGAGGCATAGACCTCATAGTTGCTCGCCTGTTCATCGCCTTGCCCTCCTTTCTCAAGCTCACGCTTATGTCGCTCCATCTTTCGTTCGTCTGTGCTTCGGGCTCCGTGCTCCACGCTTCCGTCGGATTGTCGCGTGCTGCTTCTTCTTCGCCTTTCCTGCGCATGTGGGAGCGCTCCAACGTGACGCCTGTGACCCTGGAGGCGCTCGTTGTGCACGGCTTGTTTCCTCCCCTCTCCACGGATGCGGAGTGGATCGTGCCGCCGCACGGCGACAGGACCCCCTCGCCGCCGGTAGGCTACGTGGTGAGCTTCATCGTGTACCATCTCCGCGGCTTCTCCATGCCGGCTCACCGCTTCGTGCGTGAGGTGCTCCACCACTTGGGCATGGGGCTCAATGCTCTGGCCCTGAACGGGGTGAAATGAACTGGGTTTTCAATGATGAAAAACCGACTCCCTGTACCTTTGTGATAGTCCCTGGATCAGTAGCTATCACGTACAGAACTTGAAACAGTGTAATATCATATCTGAACCAACAAAAACATAACAAAGTCATTAATTATTACATCCCATTCACGGGTCCAATTCATTTGCCACGCAGGGCTAAATAGAGACAAAAGCGAAATCCTAGCAATGCGGAAGCTAGTAGATGGTTCTCCATCTTCTCGGGGCTCCATCTCCACAGGCAGCACTTGAGCGTAGATCGCCTCCTAGTTATACCACCCACCGGGTTGATGCCGAACTCGGTGCCTCCACCTATGAACTCACGATCTGTTCCCAAAGGATTGGAACGGGCTCACGTCACCGACTGTATGCAAGCTTTAAGTGGACTAACATCTAAAGGGAATACAATAATAACAAGGAAAGGGGCTGAATGTTTCCTATGCATAGCGGCAAACATAAAATTAACTTCATCCCACCAATTCCCAATTTTACCACTTCCCGGCTCGTCCTGTCACACGACAGGTTACCAGTCTCCACACCACAACACACACCTTCACTCTCGGTTGATGCGTGGGCTACCTTTCCCGCAATCTCAAGAGGTATGGACGGATCACAAGGGAAGCGGAGATCGACCTCCCTCTCCCTGCCCGCACCCACAACCTCACACGCTCACCTATAGGGGGAGAGAAAGCATATCCCAAAACAATGGATGACTGGCGTGTAGTTCACTGTGCTATCCACGGTCGAAACCACGATTATACGTATAGTTTAAAAGACTCTGCAGAGCTTGTACGCCTGTACCCAACTCGGGTTCCAAATCGGTTGCAGGACGATTGAGACGCAACCCACAACTAGAGTGTTCCTAGCAAGAATGGCACCCTCCTGCGTCCCTCGAATTTGGATGTGTCAACACGCCAACGTTGGCTCCGAGAGCTGTGATAATGGTCCACCGGAGCCACTCGGGGATTGTCCATCAATCGGAAAAAGGAGGCTCCTAACCCAATTCCCTAACACTTTGTCATGCACTTGTGACCGTCTACAGTCCGGGTGCCACCCTTTACTAGGCTAGCTGTTATTCATCCTATTCTAAGCAAGCTGGTGCGTACGATACAGTGAGTACGAAGCCGTCAACAAGGTTTGTGTGCCGGTACGGGTGTCATCGTCCCAAAGTGTATCCACCGTAGTGGCCCGCAACCGCTACCATCTCAGGTAGCCGCCATACTCCTAGATCCATATCTCAACCAAGTCACAAAACATGTGCCCGCAATAGGCACCAAATGGGGTCCGTCCAGAAGCGTTCCCCCAGCTATACCCCGAAAGCCTAGGTCAGGTTCATCTACTCGCACCGGCAAGGACCATATAAGGTCAAAACCACAGCACCTTCCCCCTGGTTTTTCCCCACACACGCCAAGAGTATCTAACACAAGTTCCCGCACACAGCACGCATCTCGTCATCACAGAACAAGGCATAATGACAAGTATATAGGTAAACAAGGTATACGGTAATAACAGGGGCAGTGCAAGGTTCAATCAAGCAGTTCACATGCAAGCGCTAGTGTTACTAATCAGCGATGCCTAATAGGTAAACAAATAAGCAGTCGGGCGTGAACCTGGAGATGGTGGGCAGTCATCGAGGTGCTCGGCCGGTTCCTCAATCAGCTGCTCCTTCTCGACGTCCCCTGAATTCGGAAAGTAAGGTAAATCCTATGGTTTATGGCAAAGAAATCCAAATAACAGCAATATGGAAGATCCAAATATCTCCAAACACCCTCCCAAATTGTTGTTCACATTTTTAGAAAATTATAGAAACTGATTTCATAATTTTTTTGACTTAAATTGAATTAGTTATGAATTTTCAAAGTTTAAATCCTTTTCTGAAAAAGATAAATGAATTCCACGCCAGTCATCCATTGTTTTGGGATATGTTTTCTCTCCCCCTATAGGTGAGCGTGTGAGGTGTCGCTGTGCTGGCTCAAAGCAGCGGTCGTCGTCGACGTCGGCGTTCTCCGCGGTGAACGTGTGCAGCGGCGTCGTCGGGGTACTCCACGAGTTCGTCGTCGTCCGGCTCAGCGTGTCCCTCCTTCTCCCCGTGGCGGCTGCGGAGTTCCTCCCCGCAGCGGCGTTCCTCCTCCTCCCTTCCTCTCCTTCCTTCTTCTCCCTTCTCCTCCTCTGCTCTATGTTCGTGGTGGTGGCGAAAGGGAATGAACCCCGTGAGAGCGATAGGGTCCAAATTGAGGGTGAGGCTGGCTACTTGTAGGCACGGGTAAGGTGTATGGGTGGCCTCAGGGCTTGGATGCCGCTGGCTCGGGTGGTCAAGGCGGTTTGGTGCATCGGACGGCGGCGAGGCGCGGAGCAAGCTTGGCGGCTATGGAGGCGTGGCTGCCATGACTTCTAGAGGGTTCTGGGACATGGCTTGGGCGAGGGGTAGGTGCCAGCTAGGACGAGGCGGGGCACAGCGTGGCCCCCAGGCACGAACGTCAACGGGTCACGCGATTCGCGTGACCACGCGCGAGAGGATTTGTGAGGAAGAAGAAGCAACTGTGGAGGTGTGCGGCGAACGAGTGGGACCCGCTTGTTGGTGTAGCGCAGTCGAGCTAGGCTGGTTGCTGGGCCGGCGCGAGGGAAGGAAGAGAGAGCGGGCCGAGCGCGAGGTGAGAAAGAGAAACGGCCCAACGCGGGAAGAGAGAAAGAAAGAGAGAGAGAGAAGAGATGGGTCGGGTTTAGTGCAGGCCCAAAAGAGATTTAGCCCAGTAGGTTTGAATTTGAATTTATGATTCAAATTCATAAGTATATATATATTTCAAATAAAATCCAAACAAATCCAAATGAAATCCAAACAAAATCCAAATGCCACCCTAAATATATTATCCATAAAATAAATGTTGTTTTGCTAGGATTTATATGAGAGGAGAATTTTTACCTTAGGCAAATTTAAATTATTGAACAATTCACACAAAAATTTTTACATCCACATTTTCAAACATACCAATTTTTAGGAATGTTACACGGGGTCTAGGAGATGGCGGCGTTTGTGGCCCTGTGAGAGGGCTACCTCCGCATCGACCCCAACTTCAACCTTTTCCTCGTCTTCTTCAAGGCGGCACTGGTGGGACCGTGCTTGGGTTTGGCGCCGTGGCTATTCTACTCGCTTCAGATGAAGCAATCCCACGTCGGCCTGTATCCTTGTGTGGAGCTTCGCGCCTCCAACCGAGAGGGGAATAAGGGGTGGTTCTATCTGAAGAACCATCCCCAAGCATCCCTTCCAAGGTACGAGTCTAACACTGGTCGTGGGGATCCAACGCCGACGCCTAGAAGGGGCTGAGGCCCCACCTGGAATGCATCGATCCGCTACTGGAGCACGGCCTCACCGGGTGTGGGCATTATCGAGGCCTACTACCGGCGCCGCATTGCTCCGCTCATGTCCAGGCCCGTGCGCCACTTTGAGATGGCTCCAATGGTCCTTGAGGTGCAGCTGCTGCTGAGCCTCGTCTTGAGCGTGTTCCACTCCAAGGAGGAGATCCGGGCTAGGTTTGAGGAGCTCCTTGGCAAGGAGAGGGCCGATGCCCTGGAGATCCCGACCCAGGCGCGGTGGACGTCGTGAGGCCGCAGCTGGGCTGGTGATGCAGTTGGTACCTGGGGAGGCCCCCCGAGCCAGATGCTAAGACTGCACCCGTGGGGTCGGTGCAGCTGACGGCCGGGGCGGCTGCCGAGCCGGACGCTGAGGCCACGGGCGGGTCAGAGGTGCTGCCGGCGCCTGTGGACGGCATGGGGCCTGTCATTGCCGTTCCACCCCTCGAGGAGCTTGGGAGCAGCGAAACTCGCGAGGTGTCCATGGAGGACCTTTTCGGCGAGGCCAACGCCCATGCGTTGTCCGCGCTCGAGGCACCGGTGGCCACGGGGCCTTCCACGTTGACGGAGGCGCCACTGGGGGTTCCTGGCGCTGACCCCGGGTCTTGCTTGGGTGGCGACTTGGGTGGTAACCCGGCCCTGGTTGTTAGGGTGGAGGCCTGACTCGACGGCCTAGGTAGGATCACCTCCTTCCCCGCTGCGCTCCAGGGGATGGCCGAGATGCTTTGCACCGTGATGGTTCCCTCTGGCCACGTATTCCGTCCCTTATGCACAGTCTCTGAGTGTATTTTTCCCTTTCTTCGTTCCCAAATTGTTTCTTATGTGAACAATCGTAAGCTTTGTTGTTTGCGCTTTCCCGGGCTCGGGGTGCATAGGAGGAGGTCGTCGACCAAGCCCACCGCGCCTGGCAAGCGGCCCACGTAGCTGAAAACGCTGAGGCGCGCGCACGTGCGGACGCTGAGCGCACAGCCCTCCGGGTCTCCGATCTGGAGAGCGCACTGGCAAATCAAGCCACCGCACACGAGACGGCGCTGGCCGCCCTATCCACCGAGCACGATGACCTCCACTCCCAGATCGTCGAAGTTTGTGAAGGTAAGCGCCTGTCCTCCCTATTTCCCCGCGCTCGTTCCACCGTGTCTTGGTCCTGATGAACCTCATTGGTGTGTAGGGTATCATGCCCATGTTGAAGCGCTGAGGAGGGAGACGACAACCACCATCTGGGAGCGCATCGACGCCCTCGCGGCCCGCGACCTCGCCGAGCAGGCCAAGCAAGATGCCGAGGGCACGAGCGACTAGCTTGGTCAGCTCGTCTCTAGGCTCCGGGCTTCGGGCTAGGGCAGAGACCACTGCCCAGTGGATCCAAGGGCTGGAGAATGCCCTTGAGGCTTCGAGCAAGGACGCGGAGGAGAAGGCAGCGGAAGAGGATGGTATGCTTTCTCTTCTTCTTCTCCACCTTATTTCGTACTCCCCTGCCTGATTCGGGTATCATTGTGATCCGGTTTCTGTTGTTTGAGTAGCGCTAAAGTCCCGCCTGTTGGATGGGTTCTCCAGCCGGAACACACTACTGGCGCTCTTCGGGACACTACGGGATGTGTCGGCCGTGCTCTTGTCGCAGCTTGGGTTCCCCGCGAGGGACGATGCCGAGCGGCTCCTGGAGGACCTTCGGCGCACGGCGGAGTGCTACGGAGCACTGCGAGCTCTGTCACCCGCGGTGATGGAGGAAGTTGAGATGCTGAGCCCCCGAGCCCTCCGAGGCCTCCGAGTCCTTAGGATTTTGACCTCGGTGCCTTCGAGCCCCCGAGCCCCTGCGCGAGGCATTAAGCATCGTCCTTGGGGGCTGTCTGGCACCTGGGCCTTGATTCCTGCAAAACAACTGACCCCGTCGGCCGAGATGGAGTTAGGTTCGTTTTCAAATTGCGTTTCGCATGACGCTTTTAGGTGCTCCCCTTTTGACTCTCGTAAAAAAGGCTTGGCGCAACATTTTTCTGTTGGGTTCGGGGTAGGGTAGACCATTCAGTTTGACGGTTGAGCGAGCCATAGCCGTGGGGGCGTAGGTTATCGCATCAAAACCGTACCGAACATCCCTACCCACCCACCCGCTGCGCCATCGTCCTTAAGAATCGTGGGGTCGGGAGAGCAGAAAATATTGCAAAGTAAGAATGTAATGGAAAAAGAAGCGTGAGGATCACTTATCTGGCTGGTTTGGGCCAGGGGGGCTTTCATGGCCCCCATAGCGTGTCTTGTCGCAGGTGTGGAGATGGCCGAGACCCGGGGACTCTGGGTGTCGGTTGCCAGAGATAGTTGGTGTTGTAGAGGTAGCTCTTGCTGGAGTCTTTCGACCCCCAAGATTCGCACCAAAGGGAGTTTTACTTCCGACCCCCAAGTTTTGCACCAAAGGGAGTTTTACTGTAGCAACCAATCCTACTATCACTAGGAGGCGGAATCTACTGTAGCAGTAGTCCCTTGCGCCATCAGGATCTTGACTGGGATAGTGGAGACCCCAGCCAAGATCCTGTGCCATGTCCTTGTAGAGGATCTGGTGCTTAAAAGGTCATCTTCGTCTCCCTGAGTTACCGATGTGGGACTAAAGGGGTGCGGCTCGTTCCTTCGGAGAAATCATAGGGGATAGCGGCAAGGGCACTTTTTTTAGAACGCATTTGGGACGTTGGGCTATTGTTGGGAGGCTTTCGGCCCAGCCCCCGAGCGCTTCAAGTCTGACCCTTGATTCCGCTGGGCGGGGGTTCGGCTCCTCGTAGTCTCCGTGACTAGGGGGCGGTGCCATCCCTATGGATAGAAACACCACAACTGCTCGATGTTCCAAGCGTTGGGGATAGGGGTGCCATCTGGCATGGCCAGCTTGTAGGACCTAGGTCAAAGGACCCTTACTACGTTGTAACGACCCTCCCAGGGTGGTGAAAGCTTGGTGAAACCACGTCTGTCTTGAGCCGTCCTCAGGACCAGGTCCCTGACTTGGAACGCCCAACCATGCACGCGCTGGGTGTGGTAGTTTCTCAGTCCTTGCTGGTACTTCGCTGAGTTTGCTATGGCCACCTCGTGCGCTTCCTCCAATTGGTCCATGGCATCCTCGAGTCTGGCGTCATTCTCTTCCTTGTCAAAAGCTTGGACTCGCAGGGAGCCAGAGTCGATGTCGGTTGGGAGGATCGCTTCGGAGCCGTAAACCATGTAGAACAGAGAGATGCTTGTGCAGCGGGTCGAAGTCATCCATAGACTCCATAAGACTGAGGGGAGTTCTACTGCCCATCTGGTTCCGAGCTTGTGTATTAGTTTGGCCAAGCGGTCGAAGATTCTCGGCTTTAATCCTTGTTGGATCATGCGGTTAGCACGCACTACATGGCCATTCATGCGTGGGTGAGCCATAGCCGCCCACGTCACCTCTATGCCATACTCGTCACAGAAACGAGTGAACTTCTTCACAGTGAACTATGTGCCGTTGTCAATGATGATGGCGTTTGGTACACCAAACCGACATAAGATGTCTTGGAAGAAGCTCACAACTTGCGCCAATGTGATCTTCATCAGGGGCCGGGCTTCAATTGACTTTGTGAACTTGCTGTTCACGATAAACATGTGGGTGAAGCCCCGGGCTGCCTTCGGTAGTGGCTCGATCATGTCCAACCCCCAAACTGCAAAAGGCCAAGTGATGGGTATGGTTTGTAAGGCCTGAGCTGGCAAGTGGGTCTTTTTGGCGTAGAACTAACAACCGTCGCACGTTTGCTTGATCCGCTCGGCGTCCGCTACAGCTATAGGCCAATAGTACCCCTGTCTAAAGGCTGAGCTTCACAGAGAGCGAGGTGCAGTATGGTGGCCACACACCCCTCCATGGATATCCTCCAGTAAGTACCGCCCCTTGAGGACGCATCGCTGAAAGATGCCGTTGCGACCTCGACGGTACAGGTCGCCTTCGATTACCCTATAGGACTTGGCTCCCAATGCGAGACGCCGAGCCTCCGTCCATCCTGGAGGGAGAGCCCTGTCGATGAGACAATTTAGGAAGGGGGCTCGCCAATCACCTTCCGGCTCGGGAGGGTCTTCCTGATTCTGTCCAGCATCAAGGTCCGACCCTTCATTAGGATCCGATATGATCATGGGCACTAGCCTTGAGGGGTCGGGCGTGCTCTTCAACCTGGAAGCTTCTTCATGTTCGAGTTCGAAGGATGCCTCTTCGCCAAAGTCGACCGACGGCTGATGACGAAGCCCAAACCGCAAAATTTTTCTTGGACCTTCGAGCGGCCTCACAATAGACCACCAACTTTGGGTTGTAGCATTTGGTGTTCCCATTGACCTGATCCACCACAAGTTGGGAGTCCCCGTAGGCTTCCAACCTGTGCATGCCGAGCTCCTTCGCTATCCGGATGCCGATGAGCAGAGCTTCATACTCTGCCATGTTGTTTGATGCCGGGAAGTGTAGTGGATTGCGTAACATATCCTCACTCCCATCGGGTAGATGAAGACAACCCCAAGCCCCGACCCGACCCGATTCTGGGCGCCGTCGAAGTGGAGGACCCAATACTCCATGTCAGCCGGGGCCGGTGGGAGCTGCGTCTCCATCCACTCCGCAACGAAATCAGCGAGGACCTGCGACTTGATCTCCGTCCTTGGGGTGTAAGTGATGCCCTGACCCATGAGTTCAAGGGCCCACTTTGTGATCTTCCTGGATGCCTCCCTGTTGTTGATCACCTTGCCGAGCTTGTGCTCAGTGACGACGGTGACGGCATGGGTGTCAAAGTAGTGTTGAAGCTTCCTCTTGGCAATGAGTATAGCGTAGACCATCTTCTGGATGTGGAGGTAGCGCGTCTTGGACTCGGTCAAGACTTCGCTAATGTAGTAGACTGGATGTTGGACCTTCACCGTGTGTCCCTCCTCCTCGCATTCCACCATGGTTGCCGCTACGTGCAGGAAGAGCCGCTCGCCCTCCCGCGGTGCTACTAGGACCGGTGGTTCAATCAGCATATGCTTCAACTGATCGAGCGAATGTTGGGCCTCCGCAGTCCACTTGAACCGGTCGTCTCCATCACTCACTCAGGAGAGATATAAATTGGTCTAGGGCGGCGAGGCAGCCCGTGAGCTTCTGGACATCCTTGATGCAGTTCAGCGGCCCCATCTTTGTGATGGCAGCAATCTTCTCGGGGTTCGCCTCGATGCCTCTTCCTAAGACCACGAAACCCAGGAGCAGGCCTTTGGAGAACCCAAACACACTCTTCTCTAGGTTGAGTTTCACGCGGTTCGCCCGCAGCTGATCGAACGTCGCCTCGAGGACTGTCACGAGATCATCGGCTCGTTTCGACTTGACCACGATGTCATCGATGTAAACTTCGATGGTTCGGAACGTCGCCTCGAGGTCTGCCATGAGATCATCGGCTCATTTTGACTTGACCATGATGTCAACGATGTAAACTTTGATGGTTCGCCTGATGAGGTCGCCCATGCACTGGTTCATGCAGCGTTGGAATGTGGCACCCATGTTTTTCAACCCGAACGCCATTGTGGTGTAGCAAATTATGCCGCACGGAGTGATGAAGGAAGTGTCCAGTTGGTCGCACTCCTTGAGAGCTATCAAGTGATATCCAGAGTAGGCATCCAAAAAGTATAGGGCTTCGCACAGCGCTGTGGAGTCGACCACCTGATCTATGCGAGGTAAAGGTTAAGGGAACTTTCGCAAGCTTTATTAAGACTGGTGTAATCAATACACATCCTCCACTTCCCATTCTTTTTCTTTACGAGTACAGTGTTGGCTAACCATTCTGGATAGCAGACTTCCTTATTGCCACCTCCTCGGCGATGATCTTCCGCTTGAACTCATTGCACCGCCTCAGGGGTTGCTTGACTGGCTTTGCACCTTCACTAATATCTAGGGTGTGCTCGGCGACTTCCCGGGGATGCCTGGCATGTCCGCTGGAACCCATGCAAACATGCCAATGTTCGCCCGGAGGCAGTGGACGATCACGTTTTCCTATTTGTCTGTCATGGTGGAAGAGATCATGAGGGTCTTCGTTCTATAGCTTTAAGGACCTAGCAGTACTTTGTTGGTGTCGCTAGACGGCTGGAACTACCTCTCCATCTCTGGTTCGAGTGCAGTCTTCTTGCGCGCCGAGCCGTCGTCTTCCGGGGCGGTCCGGCCCACCTGATCCTCGTGAACCAAGGCAAGCTCTCTGGTGATGTTGACCACCGCCTGTGCCATGGTGAGCTCCCTAGAGGCGTCGATGGCCGACTTTGCCATGGCGAGCTCCTGGGATGCGATGAGGGCCACCGCAAGCTCATAGCTCTCAACCTTGTACTAGTATGCCACCTGAGGCGACGTGCCCACCACGATGACACTGTTTGGCCCGACATCTTGAGCTTGAGGTAGACGTAGTTCGGGACGGCCATGAACTTTGCGTAGCATGGCCTCCCTAGGATGTCGTGGTAGGAGCACTCCTCAAAATCATGTCAGTGTGTACATATACTACCACCTTATATGAACAAGTACTATATATGTTTGTTACCTTCATACATTTGATTATTGAAATTTGTGGTTTGTGTAATTATGGATTCTGTCATGCTCCATCCCAAAGCTACTTATCAACATTACATGGCCCCTGCAACTGTACAATACATTTTTTTTTGAAAATAGTGAATGTGTTACAATAGCCAAAGTAAGTGTCACAAGCCTTGTGTTCCTAAAATTTCATACTATGTTCTTAGAAAGTGTTACTACCACAACAAAAAAGTGTTCCTAGAGCGTAAAAAATATGTTACCTTAGAAAATCATTGTAACACTAATAAATGTTCCATTATATAAGTAATTGTTTTACACAGTAGTAACACTTTTTGGATATAAAAAGAACACATGAGTTGTGTTCCAATAGATTTGACAGTGGTAACATTGGATATGGTAACGCTAAAATGATGTGTTACTAACAGAACTAGTAACACATTTACTGAGCTACCGTAACACAAGTTAATGTTACTAAAAGTATGTTCTGTAGTAGTGTATTTTCCGCATTTACCTTTCCTAGAGTTATCATGCTGGTGCAGGTTTGGACCGGTGCAAAATTTGTAACAGTAGAGATAGCAACACATAGAAAACCTAGAGAACATTTAGATAGAAATTGAAATAGGTTTTCATATGTACAATTGGAGCATTAGTTTTAGAACACCCAATTCACCTCCCTCTTAGGGTGTCACGGTCCCTTCACGTGTGCCTCTACGGGGAGAATCCCTATGAGAGGGGTTCCAGGGTGGTCGGTCTCCTAGAGCCTTCCGGAACCTACAGGTATGATGGTTCCGTGTTCCGAAGCAGTCGGCTCTGGAGATTTCCCGGAACCAACTAGAATCAGGGCCCTAGTTTCTGAAACAGCCAACCCGAAGAACCTCCGGAACCTGCTGACCTTTGGAATGGCCCATGGTAGTCTATGTGGTGGCCCCCCTGCCCCTATTTCCCCGACACACGGCTAGTTCAACCATATCAGTTTTTTAGCTTGTTAGAAATATATATAAGGTTAGGAAAGACAGAAAAGACTTCAAGCGATCAAATGTTTCCATTAGAGAATGAAAACATTTGATCGCTTGAAGCCTTCTCTCTTCCTTGACCTTGTACATATCTCTGGCATGCGTAAAAATTGATGTGTGGGTTGAATTAACCATGTTCAAGTAATATTATAAATAACACCCATACAACATGTGCAAACAATGTTTTGTATAATGAGCAAGATAAATGTCTACGAAATGGTGAAATGAGCGCTTATGCTATACGTATATGTGCGAATTAAACCTTGTATAGGTTTCTGATAAGCAGCTTGCGTGCTGGAATAACCAATGTGACAAGTTTACCAAAATCTACACCAGAACTCTAGAAGCAAGCATGAAGAGAAACCTGCAATCGCAATATTCTGGAGAAAACGCATTGTAAATAGCTAACCGAAGTCCTACATATTGTACACAACACATTACATTGTTTGGTGTTCAGTTCTATATATCAATGCCTTGAAGCTGGGACACAGACACATGAACCTCCATTGCAGGAGCAATAAATTTCTGGCTAGTTTGAAAATTCGAAACTAATAGTTACACAAATACAAATGTTGATTTAATATACAAGAGAGACTGATTCACCCTCCTACGCTCACCCTTTATTATTAGCGCCGCTTAACTGCAAACTAACCTAATACTTTTAGTGGCTAAAAATCGAAGAAACTTAGCTTGAACCTATATACGTACCATGCCTACACCTACATGGTTGTTGTACGGGGAAGTTAAACGGTCATCAATGATCATGATCAAAACTCTCATGCTAGAATGACTCCTAGAGGAGTTCAATCCTCGGATGCATATAGCAGCCCATGTATGCGTCTAGCAATTAATCACGCTGATCGTGATGATGTGCAGGGAAGATAGCGTCCATGCTGCTCCCTCCGCTGCTGCCGGAGTTGAACATGGCGTCGGCGAGGTCCATCACCGGGTACTCCGTGTCCCTCCCTGAGGCGCCCGGCACGTTCACCTGCGCACTGCTCCCCTCGCCGGTGCCAGCGAGTGCAGATGGCATCCAGCTGATGCCGAGCTGGATGGCCGTGGACAGCGCTGGTGTAGGATGCTCAGAGGGCGCCATGACGAGGTCCTGGCTGGCGAGGATCGCTGCCGAGCCAGTTGGGGAGTTGGTTAGCATGCTGACGGCAGCGGCGGTCGAGGCGGCAGTGGTAGTCGGGGCTGGGAGAGTGAGGAGCGGCGTCGTGGAGGTGAGGCAAGTGTGGTTGCCGCAGTAGGTGACCTCGTACATGAAGGGGTCGTCGTCCAAACGCTGCACCTTCTTCTTGGCCTCGCACCCATAGTAGTTCTTGTGGGTGCACCTGTAGTAGCTCCTGTGGATATAGCAACATGCAAAGGTGCAAACTAGTCAGGCACCGTACTAATACATGATTTTATATATATACTGCATCAGTCGTCCTGCTAATTCGACTTAGTGAATGGCCAATATCAACATTTCTTATAAAAAAAAGTATTTTTGAATTTTAAAAACGCCTTTAATGCATTTTTTGCTTCGACGATCATTCAGTATTGCCACAGGACTATAGTATAGGAATGATGATTTTACATGCTAGATGATTTATTGCATTGTGAAGATGCCATGCCTGGTTCCCAATTTGAAAATCGTTAAGATACTCGGAAGGAAATGTAGATTTCTGCGAATTTGTCGCTATTGCACACTAGCCTTTCACACCATTTTGTAGGTTTCTCCTCATGTATGGACTTGACATGATTTTGTGTACTCTATTTCTCGCACACACATTGACACACAGGATACGCACGAGCCAGGCGAAAGATAATAAGGCAAAACAAAACCAGGCAATATTTATGCTAAGGCGAAGACGACTATTAATGTACTTTAGGTGGACTTTGCACCAGCTCTTCTCACTGATGCTGCCCCTTGCAGTGGGAAAGCAGGAAAGTGATCGAAGCAATGGCAAACTTAAGTCAGATGTGTGAACGACCCCAACCATGCGAACATGGTGTGGAAGCATGCTTCAGCAGATCAAAGACAAATAGCTTAACAGCTAGCAAGCAGACAATTCATATATATACACCATACGTGTGGTGAAATCATTTTACTTGTCATAGAAGTTAGATTTACTATTGAGACGAGGTTGAGTGGTTGACAGCATAGACTGAACAGTACTACATTGAATCTCTGTTCCTCTCCAAACTTGTACTGGTAGTAGAATTGAAGCCATGGAATGGAAGCTTCTATCAATATTTAGAACCTAACAATTTCATGACTTCATAACGCAGCGCAAAATTTGTGCGTTGCAAATTAAACAGGCTCGAGACCTTGGTTATTATACCTTGGATATCTGGAGCCAAGGATGTCCTTCTGGCCGTACTTGCGCCATGTGTAGCCGTCGTCCGGTGGCAGATCTGTGTTGCCCGTCCGCTGCACCGGAACCATCATCGTCATCCTCTCCCCGCTCTCCCTCCTGCAATAACAATGGACACCGAATTAACTCCTGACAAATTAAAATAATAGTATTGATTAGCTCCTCTTTATGTCTCTTTCCCTACAAAATACTACTCCCTCTGTCCAAAAAGCATGCAATTGTAGCTATGCTTTTGAGTGTCTAGATTCATAGCATCTCTAATGAATCTGGACACTCATGTGTCTAAATTCATTGAAGATGCTATGAATCCAGTGAATGGCTAGAATTGCATTCATTTTGGGACGGAGGGAGTAACAAGCTAGGTAGAACCGTCAATACGAATCGACTAATCACCATCAGCAATTCCTAATAATTAATACTACAATTTACCAACTAAATCCCATGTAAACCCTCGTGCATCTGCCCTACGACGCCGCATGACTCGGTACGCAATTGTTGGGGTATCGTCGTCGGTCTACGTCGCCATCGGAGAACAAATACCAGGTGCGTGCGTGGAAAATTCGCTGGCTCTTTCCATGCGATGACGTGGTAAAGGGTCTCCGTTCGCCCGGGTTTGAACTCTTGACCGCCAAAAATTAACGAACAGGCTCCCGCCTGGTCGTGTCCGCGATCGAGCAGAACCGTACCCTAACGTACGCCACTCGCTCAATCTCAGCAAGGCGTGAACATCGGCACGACGACGGCGTACCTCCTGGTCCTGTGCTGCTGCCGAGGTTGGACAACCGGCGGCGACGACCTTGACGACGATGCCTGCCGCCTCACCGGCCCGCCCGACGTGCCCGCGCCGAACGTGTCGGTGGCCGGAGTGTTGAAAGGAGACGACGACGCCTCCAGCAGGCGCCCGAGATGCTGCTGGAACGGCGACGAGGAAGGCGCGCCGCTGAGGAACGGGCGGAGGAGCTCGAGCTGGGGGAGATTGCCGTGGCTGGTGCTTCCACTGCCGCCGCCGAAGGGATGCTGCGGTGGCAGTGCCGGTGGGGAGAGGTCGTCCGAGCCGTGTGGGTACCCCAGCATGCGGCTGGCCGCGAGGTAGGCTTGGGCAATGCCGTGGCAGCGCTCGGCGAGGTACACCGGGTTGTTCTGGGCCGCCCCGAGCTCGGCCCTGAGCTCCTCGGCGAGCCGGAACGCCTCTTCGATCTGCGAAAGCACGTCGTCCATGGTCGGTCCAACGAACAGTTCCTTGGTGTTGTCGTCCCGATGGTCGAGACCGCCAAGCAGCGCGAGCGGAGGAGCTGGGTGGGCTGCAAGGACGTGCATGAACAAAATCCAATGCACCGTGATGTGTTTGTCTGCTGTGATGGTGAGTTGTCGGAGGCAGAGAGGGGTTAACTTATGTAGCAGCAGCAAGCTCCAAGGACATGGACATGACCTGTGTTTCATGCCATGGCAGACGAGAGTATATAGCAAAGCTAGGAAACAACGTGGTACGTACACGGCCAGGGAAGGCGACTCACTATGTGAGGTAAGAACGCGAGGAGAACGGGTCATTGGTCGTGGTGATTAGTAAATATAAAACAACTTTCGAGTATTAAATGTTAATTGGCTGCTGCTGATCTGGTCCCTTTCTCACTACTCTCGACGGTCGGTTGGGTCATGGGGAAGACCGCGGAAGTTGAAAAGGGCGTTCAACGTTGAAGAAGGATCTGAATTCAGGCGTCCATGATCTTCCCTTCTTTGGCCGACGACTCGGCGGGGCTTTTCCTTGGAAGAGTCTACGGCAAAGAGGAGAACCACACGGATCGCTGGTATCCCCTTTCGGCACTTGGCCGCATCAAAGTTACTGCATTATTCCAGCTAGCTCCGGGGACGGTAATAATCGGCTCAGGCCGGCATCACAGGATATATGCTCCAATTATCCATTAAAAAAAGGATATATGCTCTAATTATCCATTATAAAACGGAAATATGCTAATTATCCATTCAGAAAGGAACATATATATATGCTAATTATAGTGTCGTCAGTAGTTTAGTGGCAATAAGAAAAAGAGTTCGGTTCGTACCCACTAAAAATGTTCCAAAAAAAGTTTTCTCAGGAGAAGAACATAGACGTGAAATGTTGAGATAGTTCAGTAGTGGTATGACAGTCAGCTGTGCCCTGCAAGCGATGAAAGAATTTGGTAGAGAGAGAGAGAGAGAGAGAGAGAGAGAGTAGTTTAGTTGGTTTAATTATTTTAGAAGATGTTATTCACTCAGGTTTGTCTAACTCAATATGAGTTCTCGTATTTTACATCTGACTATCATTTCAAATGCAGAAGATGTGGCCGTTGATAGCAAAGGCTCATCTACGTCGAAAGTGCTTCTTATCACTGTACGATCTACTTGTGTGTAATCTATAGGAGGGCGTGTGCGTATGTATAAATGAGCTTATGTGTCTGTACTTTAGTTTGGGAGAGTAAATCGAGCCAAATTTCTGTAGTGAATTACGTGGAAAAAATGAATAGGCCGGGGTCATAATGGATTTCTCCCAATTCGATTTGTTGAAGAAGTATTGGTAGACACTACACAATCGAGCGAAAATTGTATTAGTGTTGAAAATTTTAAACTATATACTTGAAAACATACAGGTATCTAATTTATCACGTAAAATGAACTCGGTACTTAACTAAATAAAATATCTAAATCTTGTACCACCATTGATGTAAACTGTGATACCCATTGGGACATTTCGAAGAACCTAAACAATCCTTAATTCCCTACACCAGTGTTTTAAAAATGGAACTATTGACCTGGCCACATTCAAGTGCACTTGCTGCCAGCAGAGGCTTAGTTAGCTGTCTGTTCAGCTTAAGTGCTTAACTAATTAAATTTTCTAGTATATTCTTGTTGTTATAAAGAAATAGTTGTACTGCATCAAACAACTTTTTGTAAAGCAAATTACGCGTATATCCAGCACGCTTCCAGACTAGCCGCCTAAAATTAAAAAACCCTAAGTCAGAGTCCAACTTGAAATTTAGAGAAACTCCTAACTTGGTTTCAGTAATCAAAAGTTGAACTCAAAGTTTATGGTTTTGGGGATCATGCGCCTTGTCTTTTGGACGCAGGCCGGCTTGGAATTGGAACACCTACCAATTTGGCGGTGATGTAATTGTGAGTTGAAGCCAGGCAGGGGAAACACTGCCAAGTCCGGAAGATCAGATATCTGCAGTCGTCAGATCTCTTGAAAAAAGCTTGTGCATGCGGTTGAACGACGAAAGCTAGCCAGGCAAGGCCATTAGTTAACAAAAGGAGCATTTCGATCACGTGTGGTTTGGTACTTTGGTCTGTAATCTTCTGTTTACTGAACACATACCACGTTTCATCACAAGCCTCACTTATTTCTTAATAGCAACTATTGACACACCGATGATATTTATCGGGAATAGTAACAAAATGCAGTGAGGATTTGGCTGTAGCATCTTTACTCTTTCCGTCCCATCTTTTTGGCTTTTCTAGATACATATCTTTTACTACGTATCTATCCATATCTAGATACATATAAAAATCTATATATATGTACAACGAACAAAACAAATAGTATTTTAGGATAGAGTGAGTTTTTGATCGGTTGCCGGATGACACAAATCTAAACCGGAAAACGTATATCGGAAAACATCACTACTACAGAATCGCCTAAATCAAACGTCTCATCACAGCCGGTTTTGTTGCAACCGGCTGTGAAGGGCCATCACAGCCGGTTGGATTACCAACCGGCTGCGTTGCACTTATCGCAGCCGGTTCTAGCCACCACCCGGCTGTGATGAGGGGTGAGGGCAACGCAGCCGGTTACAGCTACGAACCGGCTGCCTTGCTACTCAATGCAGCCGGTTGGTGGTTGGAACCGGCTGCGTTGAGGGCTCATCAACACAGCTGGTTCTAGCCACGAACCGGCTGCGTTGCTACTCATCGCAGCCAGTTGGAGCCACGAACCGTTTGTTTTGATCAACGCAGCCGGTTCTATATGCATAGGCACTTGGCAAATACAATTTTTGAAGCCCTAAACGTTGTCAAATTAAAAGTGTTGAACTACAAAGTTGTATAATTTCTCAAGATATAAAACTTTCATATGACAAACAGGTAGTAAAAGTGTTCACAAATCCTACATCTCGCATATAGGGTTTAGGGTATGAAACTAGAAGAGAGATGTAGGATTTGTGAAAACTTTTATTATCACTATGTCGTATGAACAAATGACCAAAATAAAAGTTGTAAAACTCGAAAAGTTATGAAACATTGTAGTTGACAACATTTTCATTTGAATTCGTATTGTCAACGAAAACCAAGCTTGAAATTATTCAAATTTGAAATTCAAATTTCGCAAACGACCTCGGATGAAAAAATGGATAACATGAAAGTTGTAGTGTTTGAAAAGTTACGAAACTCTGTAGTTGACAAGTTTTTAATTTGAATTTGTTTAGGCCCTCAAATAAATCATTTACACTTGGATTCATATAGTATGTGAAAACGTGATATGGTCACATACAGCCGTGTAGCGCAGTGGTAAGGGAGGGTACACGCGAGGGAGAGGTCGTGGGTTCGAATCCTAGCTACCGTGTAGCGCACGAAAAATCTTGCGACTTGCGAGTTGAAGGCTTGGGACTGGGCAGGGCTGGGTGGTTGTCCAGTGGGGTCCCTCCCCCAATTAAAAAAAAGTTTTTGCTATTTTTTTTTAGCTCCCGTAAGCCGTTCTGGACACCCACATCACAGCCGGTTCTAGCCACCAACCGGCTGTGATGAGGGTGTATCACAGCCGGTTGGGAACCGGCTGTGTTGCCCGAAGCAACACAGCCGCTGCGAATCAAACGGTTCCCAAAACCGGCTGCGATGGGGTTCCCCGACCGGCTGTGATGAGTATTCTTTGGTAGTGCATAATAGATGACGTACTAGGCACATATACTGTGCAGTGAGTAATGCCTACAAAAATCCCAAACTACCTCGAGACGTCTGCGGTCTGCCCTTTTCACTTCACCTCTGCGTGACTGCGTGACCGGTCCGCACACACTATGCGTCTAGTGAATTCGGCGCGCGGTTAACTCTGAAAGACTGAAAGTGATCGATTTCATTGCCGTGAAGCCGGGGCACATGTTAACGACCGGCAACGACGTCGACGCAAGGAAGCACCGCTGCTGTCTCCCGGAAGGTGGCCGGCAGCATCTCTAGTCCCTTGCGAACGTGACACGAACGAACGGTCCTGCGGTAAACGTACGCTCCAGTCCAGTCTGGACATGCACATCGATCGTGGTACCTCGCCGTCCTTATTAATTAATTAGGATGACATGCTTGGGCTTGGATTGCAGTGTTTTACATGGAAAATATGTTATTGGTGAGGTGAAAAATTGAGTTATGTAATCAAAATGCAAGGCATATATTTCACACAAGACTTGTGAAGGAGAGGAGCGTCGTCTCTCTGTCTCTCTCTCTTGTGGTCATACACATCCTAGGAAAGTGAGTCAACTAACCAAAGTAGTGTATTTGCTTCATAGGCCCTGTTCGCTGCCCTTACTAAAAGTTTAGTTGGCTAAATTTAGTAACTTTAGCTCTAATCGGGTCCAACTAAAATGTTGCTAAACTTTAGGTGGACCCTAAAAAGAGCTTTAGTCATTACTCCATCGGTGGAAGTTGGCCCAGTCATTTGGAACGGTTTAGCAAAGGATCCAACCAACCCTGTTTGAAACTTTGGTTAGCTAAAGAAAAGCTTCAAACTTTAGCCAGTTAAGTTTCAGTTGGAGGGGATCAAAACAGGACCATGTACTCGTGAGGCCGCGACCAACCGATTTTTGTTGAGACACAATGGAAGATTCCTTCCGTAATAATGACAGAGCCAAATGTCACTCTTAGAATTTTGGACGCCCAAACAAGTTGAACTCTTCCTCATTAGCTTGTTCTTGGTCGTGGATTTGTTTTGGTCACTGTTGATAGATATGGGCATGTGGCCATCGATCACTTCAAAGCTACAAAACAAGGAATAATCGTTTTGTACGTCTTGCCGCTGTTGTTATCACTGACCAGTTCTGTGAGATGCTGTATATTTTTGTGAGTTACGGTGCCCCCTTTCACCCTTTGGATGTTGCAATTTGTTTGAAAACGCCTGCAATGCTAGCGGTACCAAGTGCATGCTAGCGAATCATAAGAACACGAGACGTCATCAACTCGAGTCATCCTGGATGGAGGGATCTACAGCTCGGACAGTCGGACTCCTCTGCAATGCAAAGAATTGTCCTCGTGTATTAAACATCTTAATCCCCATCTATCCTTATGCGACGATCTAATTGTAGCATCGAGTCATTAAGTAGAGATAGAACTATCATATCACAATAAAAATTGACCTGTTCTCCGAACGATGAATCAGCCACGTTCTTAGAAAAATAGAGTAATTACTCCCTCATATGTCACTCCGAAGGGTCTTAAAAAATGTCATCTATTGACTGACTTTTGATGTAGCTAGGAATGTTCACATTGACCTTCACATACTTTATTTCGAACTTGGGTAGAAGCAACCAGGGAGGATACCGTACCCCACATCTTAATACCTTCTCAAGCTTTTTGAACTGGCACAAGCATTTTGGATTTGGCATCAAAATTAGTGCTTTAATTCCTCTTATTATATTTTTCAGTCAGGCGTAAAGGATTGTGCCAAACTGCCAAGACGGAAATGAAGTCCTCCACTGTCTATAGACCTATAAGTCCTTTCCATGTGACTATTCGCTTGGAGTTTACCCGATGGCCATGGAGTGAAGCATAACCATTTGAAGACAAGAAACAAAACGTTTCAGCTACAAGAGAAGAAACTCCGCTAGACGCCGCTCGCATACTGCACTCTATCTAGAGCAGATTGAAAATATTCCTTTCTGCTATTCCTTCTAGAATCAAGGCAAGTGCCTAGCGTTTTCAGGAGCTTCAGTATGCACCTTGACTCCTTATATTTTGTCGTTCAAATTACATGCTTGAATTCACCAACGAATAATACAAGTCAAACAAGCTAGGCAGCTAGCTAGGTCTTTGACCACTTGTTTTTTTTTTCTATAATCAACACTTCTAGACGCCAACAATAGTGAGTTCATGTGCCGATGATTTATTGCAAACATTGTGTATCCAGGTACATTCCTCTTAAGCACTTGCAGAACTAATATAATGCCACTAGTAAAAAAATCATATGCCCCTTAGGGAGTAAAGAGAGTATGATCGTCACAGGCAAGATACCAGTTTTTATTTAACTATGCTGTTTATCTGCCACATCATTTCTGGCAAAAGTCTATCCAATTTGTAATGCTCTGGTTAAGAAAAAAATGTTTCAGATAGAGAAGTTACATTATAAAGTAGGAATATTGATTCTGGAAAGAATAATTTAGTGAATGTGTGTTTGGTTGGTTGTATCACTTGATTGAAGTATGGAATGACCATTTGGCTGTTCGTCAATCTGGTCAACGGCACCGGGCCCGGGCGGTTATACCGCCTGTTACCAGCGGTCTAGACCGGCCGTCCCAGAAGAGGAAGGCACCTACTCTAAAGCAGGTGTATCAGCCTAAGGAGAAGGAGGAGAAAGTTCAGGAGAAGAATGTGGACTCAGAAAGGGCTACCACACTTGATGGGGACAAAAGACCGATTGTTTTGGACAATCTGGTGGAGAAGTCCGTTTCAGGGACTTCCATTGCTAATGGTCATGAGGTTAGCCACAATGAGTATGAATATGTTCTTCCTAAATGGTGTCCTCCATGTTTGACTCGTACGCAGAGAAGGAAACTTCAAAGGCTGCGTTGTCAGGAGAGAAAGATGCAAGAGCTAGAAAAGGAAGAGCTTTTTAATAAGCATAAACTTATGCTTCCTCAGAACAAGGAGTGGAGAGTAAAAAAGGACGATCAGTCGAAGCCAGCAGTACAGGCGGTCCAACCGGTTGTACAGTCAGTCCAGACCGCCAGTGCTGCAGAGTCGACCGAACAGGCGGTCAGATCGCCTGCACAGCCGGTCAGACCGGTTGATGCAAAAATACTGCCGGATGATGCTTCATCTGCTCGCATGATTTCTGATGACGAGTTGACATCGGTTGCCATTGCCGATGACGATGAACAACTTGTTGATTATGGTTCGTCTCCAGAGCACATGGATGTGGATACTAATGTTCTGTACATGGGTGATTATGTGCTTATGGAGGAAGATGTTGATCATCCTGATTTTGATCCTGAGGAAGCTATGTAGATGTTTTTACTTCTTACTTCGGTTGAAAGATGATGTTGAATTCACTTGGGGGGTAAAAAAGCAAGGAGCTTTTGGAGTAAAGTCTTATTATCTTTGTCTCTGGTTCTTCTAGGTCCTAGGAGAAGAGTTATCTTTTAAACTATATATTACGGCCGAAGAAAGCATTATTGGAGCTGTTTTGACTCAAGAGGCCGAAGGGAAGCAGTATACTATTGCATATGCAAGTGGAAGATTATTGGGCGCTAAAACAAGGTATGCTTTTAATCATGCTTATACCAAGTTGAGGCATTATTTACTATGAAATACTTGCATAGTTGCTTGTTAAGCCGACATAATTAAATACATGTTACATAAACCAAATATTGAGTGATAGAATCGGCAAATGAGCATATGCATTAATTGAGTATGATTTAGTCATTGATTCATTGAAATCTATAAAATACATATCATTGCTAATTTTATTGTTTAACATTGATTAATGAGCAATTTGATTTAAATATCGGCTATTATACTTTTACTCCATGAAAATTGCATTTTGATGTATCGGTTTGCGAAAGTGGTCATGGTTTTGGTGTTATTTGTGACATCCCATGTCAAGAACATGTTAAGTGCCATCATTTAGTAAAAAGAAAAGAATAAGAAGAAAGGAGGAGGTTAATTGACCAAAGTAAAAAAGTGACAAAAATTTGGATAATTTTGGAAGCCAAGAGTTTCAGAACTTAGTTCATAAGCTAAGGAACTTGGTTGTCTAAAAATTTTGGGTGAACTTCTTGTGATGATGCCTCAATTGAATAAAAGAAAGAAAAGAGAAATGGTACTATTCATGATCTGAAAATATGACTTGGAACATATTCAGGTTGAGCTGTTTGGGCATTATAAGCAGCCGACTTTGAGGAAAGCTTGTGGCCGATCTGTTGGTTTTCTGAGCTGGGTGTTAAAAGAAAGTTGTTTAAGATCGTGCTTGTGACAACTTTAGTTTTTGGACCAGACCCAGAAGATGGCTGGATTCAGGAGAAAATCGCGAGTTAAAATTTGTTCAGGAAAAGGTTTCGCTGAAATTCAGAGAATTTCAGCTGAACTGAAATTGTGAGATTTGAGCTCGAATTTGAAATTTTCTGTAAACATTTCCAACAATGAAGTTGTACTTCAGAATGTGAATTTAAATCTTGTTTTTGACACCTGGTGCATGTTCTGTTCAAGTTTTGAGAGTAATTTGAGAAATTCAGTTAGCAGCTCTGAATTTGAGAAGTGTTGAGGCTGATACTTTGAGGCCCAGATTCGACCTCAGCCTTTGATCAAATGGATCAAGTGCCAACAGAAGGAATGGAATTCAATGATCCAACTACAAGTTTGTTTTTGGAAGTTCTGAATGTTACAATGCAAATTTCGGAGAAAAGGGGAGTTCAAATCTCAGGTTTCGAGCTGAATATAGGGAAAAGCTGACGTCGGTCAGCTGCTAGGCAGCTTGCCGCCGGCGGTGGCAGGTCGGTTCGCCGGCCATGCGTCGTCTTCGCTCGGAGCTAGCTCATGAGAAGGCGCAGCAAGAGGTGGCAAGCGACGGCTGCATCGACTCGCTATTAAAGGCGTTGTCGTCGACCTTCTATCCTCTCTTTCACCTCGCCATCGTTTCTTTCCACCATGGTCGCCGGCATACCGTTTCATCTAGTTCCTCTCCACAAAAAGCTTCGCCTTCAGTTCCTCTTTTGTTTCCGCTAGCTCTTATCCATCATCCACCTCTCCACAGCTCGGCGCAACCTTTTCTTCAACCTCCTCGCTGTCGTCCTGTTGGGTAAAGCTCGGGTCGCCGTGGATGATGGTGTTGCCGAGCTTTTGTGCTGTAGAGCGTGTTGGTGGGGGTTGTTGTCTAGGGAAGCCTCTGTGTCGGCTGGGAACGCCGTTCGCCGCCGTGGCGTTCGTCCGCCATGGCCGGTGCATGTGGCCAGCCTTGCTCGGGCCTCCTCCGGCCAAGCTGTTGCGCGCGCTAGGTGCAGTAGGGTCTGCTGTTGTTCATAGAGGGGTCGTGCGCCGTGTTCCGCGTGCGCCAGGCGTGCTCCTGCCATGGCTATCGCCTGGAGCTTTTGCGTTTCACGGCGCCTAGCGTTGAGTCAGCGTGCGCGTGAGCTATTCCTTGTTTCCTTGTTGCTCGTAAGCCAGTTTGGGTGCGCATTCTCGTAGTGTGGTCGCCGGAGTTCGCCGTGCCTCCGTGCGCTGCCGCCTGGGTCGCCGTAGCGCTAGGTTTTTCTGGTTTGCCGAGGGGTTGCTAGGTTAGATAGGTGCGTTGCCGTACTTGGTAGTCGTAGGGGAAGGTGTTCTCGTCGGGGGGCCTTGCCGCCGGCGAGCAGCCGGCAGTCCACGCCGGCGGAGGCCAGTTCTCTGTTCTAGCGTGGGCAGGGGCTTCGGGGTAGAAGAGATAGAAGTTCAGGGAGGTTTTTGCAAGAAAGCCAAATAGTTTTTTAGATTTAGATTTGAATTTATGTTTTCCACTGTTTTATTTATAGAAAATCATAGAAAAGTCAGAAAAATGTAAAACCAATTTTCATAGCTTCCTTAGGTTATCCTTGCTGTTCTAAAAATGTTAAACCTTTTAACTTGTGCTGTTTAGAATTTAATAAAAACTTCATCTTTTTGAGTTTAATAGTAAATAAAATGTTTAGGATGTTTATAAAAATAATTAAAAATCCGATTTATGCTTTGTAATCACAAATAAATGTAAAGAAAAGGTTTCATGTCTTTGGTAGTCATTTTTGGAACTCTTAATAATTCTTCTTCAACAAAAATAAAAGAAATAAGGACTAATTCACCCAAGAAAAATACTAGGTTTTCTTTGAAAATAGGTGGGTATGTTGTGTTGGCTTGCAACTTTATCGAGAGATAAAGTTTTGTGTGCTATGTTTTAAAATTTTTTGCATCTCTAATCCCTGACTTGCATTTCATGTTAGAACCTGAAGCATCGGAAGTGGAGTACATTGAACTTCCCGAAGAACAAGTCAAGTACGAGGAAGTTCTGGTGGTAGCTCCAGAGTTCGAAGAAATCATTGACCCAACTAACCTTTTTGGGACTCAAGGCAAGCCCCGGAGCATCTCTACCTATTTTATTTCACAATGCTCACGAGTCTAAATATTATGCTTCTATGTTGCTTTAGGTTAGGAACTGATTGAAACCCCTTTAATGCATGAAATAATCCTTGGTAGAACTATCCTTGCTTAGTTAAGAAACTTGTTTAGCAATGTCTACTTTGGCTATGCTTAGTAAGGGTAAGTAAAAGATGATGATCTAGGTTCTCACTAATCATATATGAATTACGAAAGGCTTGGTATTGAAAGATAGTGGGCAGAAGTTGGTAGGAGGGATTGAGGTAAGCTCGATCCTTAGTTCTGCCTACTTGTTTAAATGATTAAGGACCGGTCCGTTGTTGAATTGATTGATCAAGTGATTCTACCTGGTTTCTTACTGGGTTATGGGACCAGTAAAGCCAACTCGATTGGTTGGTTCAGTGATTGGAAATATCGCTTACTCGTGCTTGCTGGGTCGGAGAAAGGCGGGGCCGTAGCCAGTAACTCACAGGGTGGTCGCCAGACGTGGGACCCACGTGGGGGTGCGCTCCTGGGTTCGAGTAAGGATATTTCCGGTTCTTGGCCCAGCTGATCGAAAGGTTGGTGCGTGCAGCCGGCGCAGCTGTACGGGACTATTGGCTGGGTATCTCCTGCAGGATGTAAATTGACTCGGGTCGCCACAACTCTTGGTTATGAGTGCACTTGATCATGTGTTAAACATCGTTGACGAAACAAGTTGAACACGATGGGTTTGATTGAAAAATGGTGTTTGAGCCTAGAACCACCTGCTTGAAAAGCACTTTATAACATAGTTGGATAGAACTACTCCGATGAGCTAAAAGCTGTCAATTAAGGACCAACAATTAGTAAGCCTTTTTGCAAAAAGGGTTGAGTCAGCCAAAACCACCCAAAGGCCTATTCATATTCCCTTGAGAGTCTTTTCTTTGGTAAGGTGGGTAAGCCTTGCTGAGTACCTTCGTACTTAGGGTTCTCTCTTTGTTGGTATCCAGAGGATACTCCGCAACAGGAAGGCGAGGAGGAGAACCAGAAGCCCTAGAGAATCAGTTGGTCCCGGATGTCTCTAGACGAATAAAGTTACCTTGTGTTGTAATAGAACTTAATAGTTGCCTAAACCAGTTTGTATTAAGCTCTTAGTACCTTGACTTGCATCTAAGGTTGTTTCAAACTCGGTTTGTAATAATTCGTACCTTTCTGTATTTATGTAAAAAGGTAATGCATGTTGTGTTTCCCATCGTGGAATTGATTCTGAGCTACGGTTGAATGAAGTTGTTAGTGGATGATTCGGGATGTCCCGAGGACACTCGACGGACTACCGGGTTTAATCTGTCTGAAGTGCGTTTGCTGATATTGTCCTTATTTGGGGAATTAGGCGCACTTGAGCCAGTTTAAATTGGATGGTTCTACCACAGCTGGTATCAGAGCCATAGGTTGGGATAATCAATAGGCATTGCATCTTTTAAACTTTTGGGACTCTATTTTAAACTATATAAAGGTTGTGTCGTTAGGTGGTAGTAGTTTAATGTTTATTGTTTTGCAGATGCTGACTGGTTAGCATAACGATAGATACGGTAGTATTCTATGATTAGGGAGAGCTATACGATGCCACCAAATTTTTATACGTGTGGGATATGTGTCTGTAAGGGCGTAGAAAAACGCTGCATCATATGCATTGCATGTTTTCAAAACTTTTGTTTGGGGGTTTTGGTGTGTGCCGTTGTTGACCTCTGTTGTCTTGGCAGATGGAGTACATGGAGCATACGGATCAGAAAGGCTGGACCCAGGGTGTTACCACGACCGGCCCGGGTTCACTAGCCTTCTTTGGCAGATCTTGCAGGAGAAGGGCTTTGAGAAGCCACCGCTCTACTTCTGGAAGCAGTTTGATACTTTGCAGTAGGTGGGGTGCACTGTGTATGTGCATATTCCAGAATCAGAAGCTCATGCAAAGTGGAAGCTGGATGAGACTCGAGTTCAGGGCTTTGAGTTTGAGGATACTATTCAGACCGTGGCCCTGGCAGCTCTTACTGATTTGTGTCAGAAGAACAAGTTTGAGATAGGTACAAGCTCTGCCAGACTCTTTCCCCTGCAGAATCAGGAAGATGGGACCTGGAAGCGGCGAGTCAAAGCTTTGAAGAACAAGTCAAGAATAGAAAATGATGTGGTTGCATCATCTTCAGTAGATTATATGGTGTCTTTGTTCAACCTTCTTCAGATATGCCAGAAGAGTTATCAACGGCAGAGGGAGAAGAACACGGATTTCAAGATAAAGATTTTGGGAATGAAGTCTAGTCTGGAAGAGTCTCAACAGGCTATGTTTGATAGAGAGCATTAGATGGAAAGGTCCATGAGGGATCTTGTTCGCAAGATTGAGGAGAAGGATGCCAAGCTACAGCATCTTAATGTGACATCTCTGATGTAAAAATGTAGGAAACACCTTTGAAACAGGTCAAAAACGGAAAAAGTGATGATGGAATCCCAAAAATTCATCAAAATTCAAATTTAAATTCAAAAACAAAGGTTATTTGACACCCAACTGAAGTCTCAAGAATTTTATACTAAACTTGAAAATCTCCAAAAATAAAAGTTGTTTGTCATCACAAATAAGGCCTAGTCACTGTTTGGAATTTTTGAAAATTTTGCAGTTTAGCCCCGCAAAAACTCGAAAAACAGTTCTGAGCACCTTTTTGAATTTGGGTTGTTTGAGCTTGAAAAATTTGAAATTTCAGGTTCACCCCAAAAGGAAAGTTGTGTCCCACATCTCAAATTCCAACTTTTATTTTAACACTTTTTCATGTTCAGTTCAAATTTTTGGAGAAATTCAAAAGGGGCAAAGGAGCTCCACGGAGCTGCCAGCTCGGCCCTGGCGCGCTCTGCGCCTGGCCGGAGCTCGGCCGCCACGTGGCCGGCGAGCGGCGGAGACAGCGCCGAGCCGCGGCGTCGGGTGGCTCTCGTCCTCGCGCGTTTGTCCAAGCCTCCCGAGCCGTCACGTCGCTGCTCGACAGCACGCCTCGCCTCGCGCCGCGCCAACACCATCATGGCGGGCGGCGCGCCGCCGTGGCCGCGCGCTCGCGCGCGTCGCTCAGAGCTGCTCCGCGGAGGATTCCCTCCTCGCTACGCGCCAAGACGCTCTGCAGAGGATCTCCCACTCCCTCATGCGACAATCTTCGACGCCCAACCCCTCGCGCGCGCTCTGCTCGAGGTCGGCGCATCAATGGCGCGTCAAGTCGACCATCACTCCTCACGCGCGCTCCCGAGGCAGCACGTCCCCTCTCTAGCGTGCCAAAGCACTCCACCGAGCCCCTCACACTCTCCCCTAGCTCGCGCACTTCACCAGTTCACTGCCCCGCGCTCGCTCCCGTCGTCTTCAACCTCCAGCCGCACGGACCGAGCCGAGCTTCGAGACTAAATTCGTCCTCGTCCCTCCACCATTCCCAAATCCCTCGCGCACAGAGATAGACCACTTCCCGAGCTTCCATTTCCCCCACTTCTCGCGAGCTCTCCCCAACTCTCCGGCGAGAAATCGGATTTTCCCCCAAATCCGCGTTTCCGGCCGCCGGAGCACGCGCACGTCGAGCCCCTACTTCGAGCCCTCCCCGAGGTCAACCGAGCCTTCCACTAGCTTCGCCGAGTCCCACTGGTGCTCTAGGACCCCTCCAACCCTGACGAGATCCACCACCCTCGCCGGAATCAAGCTCGCGGCGGCCGCACCGCCACCGCACGTCGCCGGTCACCTCCGAGCTTCCCCCGGCCTCCCAACCGCCACCAATCGACTCGTGGTGAGCCACTGGTCCTTTTCCCCCACTTCCCCGACCCTATCTCGCCGTCGTTTGGCCGGCGCAACTCCGGCGACGAGCCGAGGACCTTTGTTCATCGTCTTCCTTTTTCCAGGGTTCCCAGTAAAAAAGTCAGGGACCTGTTCGCGAAGTTTCAAAAGATTCAAGGGTCGGCGCGTAAAAAGATTCTTAAGGTTTAACCCTTTTTCCCGAAATCTTGTAAAATCCACCAAAAATCGTACAAAAATCAGAAAAATGCACAAAAATACTCCCTGGACTCGTGAGATTGTAAACTCCAATCTCATGTTAGCATGTATATACTTTTGGTGAACAATTTTTGATCTAAAATTCAAACTGTGAATTTAGAAACTTGTGCACCATTTTAAATCGAGAGTTCCACTGTGACATCTCTGATGTCAAAAGAATGAAAAGTACATTTAAAACCAATACAAAAGGGAATTATGGGTTGAAACTCAAAAATCCATCAAAAATTCAAATAAAAATTCAAAAACAAGGGTTGTTTGACACCCAACTAGAATCTCAAAAATTTTGTACTAAACTTGAAAATCTCCAAAAATAAAAGTTGTTTGTCATCACAAATAAGGCCTAGTCACTGTTTGGAACTTTTGAAAATTTTGCAGTTTAGCCCCTCAAAAACTCGAAATACAGTTCTGTGCACCTTTTTGAATTTGGGTTGTTTGAGCTCGAAAAATATGAAATTTCAGGTTCACCCCAAAAAGAAAGTTGTGTATCACCTCTCAAGCTCCAACTTTTATATTCACACTTTTTCATATTCAGTTCAAATTTTTGGAGAAAACTCAAATGGAGCACAGAAGCTCCACGGGCGCCAACAGTGGCCCTGGCGCGCCCCTGCTCTGGCCGGAGCTCGGCCGCCACGTGGCCGGCGAGCGGCGGAGGCCGCGCCGAGCTGGCCGAGCCATGGCGTCGGGTGGCCGTTGTCCTCACGCGCTTGTCCGACCCCTCCGTGCCGTTACATCGCCGCTCGACCGCTCGTTTTGCCTCGCGCCGCGGAGCGCCATCATGGCGGTCGGAGCGCCGCCGTGGCCGCGCGCGCGCGACGCGCAGAGCCTCTCCGCGGAAGATTCCTCTCCGCTCCGTGCCAAGAAGCCCTGTTGAAGATCTCCCAGCGTCACGCAAGGATCTCCCAATCGAGCCGCTCGCGCTCTGCCCGAGCTCCTGCGCCATCAATGGCGACCTTGACAGCCCGAGCGCGCGTGCACACGCGTCCAAGGCACCTCGATGCTCGCTAGCGCACCCAAACCCTTCACCGAGCACTCACACTCCTTCCCCTCAGTCCACACGTAGCCATTCTCACTTCATCGCGTTCGCTTCCATCGTCTTCCACCTCGGGACGCCTTGAGCCGAGCTCGAGCTTCCCCGCCGCAAACTCAAATCGACCGCGAATCCCTCCACCCTTTTCCAATCCCCCGCGCGTGAAGCTCGCTCACTCACCCCGCTAGCTACTCGAGCACTCCCCAGCTCGAATCGAGCCTCCCTCGCCGCGAATCGAGACTTTTCCCCACCGCTCGGCCATTAACACCGCAAGCACCACCTCCACGTCGAGCCCCATACCCCGGCCATCCCCGCCGCAGACGAACCCCACGACGAGCTCCACCATCGTCCAGTGAAGCTCACACGCCCTTCCGCGCATCGCCTTGACCACCACAGGCCGCCAGCGACGTCGCCGGAGCTAACCGCACCGCCGCTCAACGTCGACGAGCCGCGCCGCTTCACCTCCGACCGCGAGACCTACCTCAACCGACTCGCAGTGAGCTCCTCTCCATTTCCCCCAACTTTCCCCGAGCCAACTCGCCGTCGTTTCGCCGGCGTAGCAACGCCGACGAACCCTGGACTTGTTTGTGTTCCCCTTTTTAGTTCTAGGGTCCTCTGCGCAAAAATCAAGGACCTGTTCGTAAGGTTTTAAAAGTTCTAGGGTCTCCAGCGTAAAAAGATTCTTAAACCTAGATCTATTTTTCCCGAATCTTGTAAAATCCGTTAAAAATCGTACAAAAATCAGAAAAATGTACAAAAATACTCCCTGGATTCGTGAGATTGTAAACTCCAATCTCCTTTATGCATGTATATACTTTTGGTGAACCATTTTTGAATTAAAATTCAAACTGTAAAATTTGAAACTTGTGCACCATTTCAAATCCAGAGCTCCGCTAGGGTTGATCTTTGGATATGTTGTTTGTATTGACTTTGGACACCTTTTGTCCAAAGGGGACCTAAAAATATGGATTGTAGCCTTGGTTATGAATTAAAATGTGTTTCCTGTCTTTTTGTAGTTCAGAAATTGTTAAAAATAATCCATGCAGTGAAAAATCACCATTTTTCTCTAGAGGCCTAAAAAATTGTTAGCACATCTGTTAAAAATGCCAAACTTAATTTTTGCTCTGTTTAGACTAGCAAATAAATAGTTATGTGTTTTAGGATAGAAATTTATTGAGGACTGTCCAAGGGTTATTTGAGCCACCACTTGGCCATAGCCCTCCTTGCACACATGACTAGCTCTGGTAGGAAAATTTCCTGGATTGGGTGTATTTTCAATTTTATATGAATTTATTTCATTTCTGCAGGCAGCAGTTTGAATTATTTTTAATAAATTCTGTGTAGCTCAGATTTAGCTAAATTTTGGAGTGAGCCTAACTCTTATACTCCAGTAGCTGTCATAAAGTTTATAGATAAAAAGGATGAACAGAAAATGAGAAACAAAAATGAGAAGGAATCAATGTGGAAATTGAATTATATAAAAGAATAAACCTTTTTAATAATTAGTTAGAATAAAATAAGGAAAGTCTAAAATTCCAGAACAGCACCCTAACTACAAAATAATAAATAGAAATTCTTTTATATATGTACACAATCACCATCAAAGATGAATAAAAATTTTCCACACCCACTACTCCATTTTTGTGAAGAAGAGAGTAGTACTTAAGCATGTCTAGGTGAATATGGCCTTCAAGGCCTTAACTTTGGAATCAATAGACAGCCGTTATAAGTTATGCATCTCAGGTAGAAGGCGCTATTCCGGACGGCACCTACCATCTCATCCCCGCCGACGAGGAAGGAATCCCGGAGGGAGGTGCCGGCGAAGGATCGATCAACCCGGAGGCTAACCCCCAGCTAGAGCAAGAAGGCAAGCCCCGGAGCATAACCTAACCTTTAAAGTTTATGCATCTATGAATTCCCTATACTTGTGCATTTACGTTTCAAGGAGTTGATTGAATACCTTAGCTGCACATTCCTAGTACCTATGACTTGCAACACTAGTATGAAAGGATCGATAGGGCATTGCTTTAGGTCCGTTACAAGTCGAGTGATTTCCTGTCACTCGCGAGACATAGGAATTGCTTGTCTTTACTTATGTTGGAATCATAAGGATTGACGGGCGAGATGATAGATGTAGGTCTCCCGTCCGTGTATGATAATTGATTTAAGGTCGAAACGTGTGGTTGAGTGTGTCAAGTTTTTGAACGTACCACATGCATGCCGATATATGGGAATCGGTAAGCCCGGTACCAGATTGAAGCAGCTAGGGCCGATAGCCATCTCTCCTTGGAAACTTTGTTTTCCCCTGCCGTACACTTGTGGATATATGCGTGAGACTGTGAGTGAAGCAGTAAACCTCTATCCTAAGGAAGGTGGATTCGGATCTGAATTGTGGATCGATGGGAAAGGTTGGGAAGTGCTTGTACCTTTTATAGCAAGCACTATCCGTTTGTGTTGGGTTTCCCCTGGCCAGGTAGCAAAATTCGGTTTGAACTGTCCGCTTCTCGCGGTTAATGAGACTGCTTGACCGCCTTGCTGCATTGAGTAACAAGTGGAACTATGAGATGGATGAACTTGTTCTACGAAATAAATTGTATTGCACCACTTGTATGCTTAGAGAGGATGCTAATCTAGAATGGTTAAAACTACTAGAATATGATGCTAAAACCTGAAAGTAAGGACCTACTCTTAGTTTCTTTTTGGCAAACAAACCCACCAGCCAAAAGCCTCTCATGTCTAGATGTCGGTGATGTAGTTTTCACCTGACGGTAAGCCTTGCTGAGTATTATTATACTCAGCCTTGCTTGTGGCATTTATTTACAGGTACAATGTTGGATGTGGCAGTCGATGCCATGACTTGGCCTACCCAGGTTCCCCCTGGATGGCACATCGAGTGGGTTCCGTCCTCTGCCGAGGAACGGGAGGCGTAGCACCGTGGCAGGCTTCAGCATGGTGTTACTTGTATCGTCGTTAGTCTTTATTTCCGCTGCAAGAATTTGATACTCTGATTTAAATTTCGAACTTGGTTTGTAATAACTTTGAGATACCCCTTTATGTATGTTAAATTTGTGGAATGTTGTAATCTCTGGAACTCACCTTCGTGTGGGCGTGCTGTTGTTTCGATCGAGAAAAATACGTGGTTAAATCGGGTTTAATCCGACGGCGCTCCAGCTTATTCCGGATTAAGTGCCTGATTGCTTGATTAGTGGTCCTGGGGTACTTAACTTGGAATAATTTCGGAGTGGTCCGCTACAGCTGGCATCAGAGCCGAAACAGCGCACCAGATAGAGCAACAAACCTTAAATAAACATTTTTGAAATAAAACTTGCCAACTCGTACTTCCGCCGCGGCTCGCGATGGAAGGATATTCTTAGGACCGCTAAGGATGTTACCTAGAGCGTGAAGCCTATGTGGGTTAAGGGATCACGTTATGATAGGTGGCAAATAATATATTATACTGACTTCCAGCATATTTCATTCTGTCATTTATTTTACGCAATGGTGGGCGCAAGGTAAGGCGATTGCTGTAACGTACCACGGCCCTATATGAAAATATAGTGGCGGCACATAGTCAATACGCTGTGATGGCATATGAAACTAGAATAGCATGGTGGGCGCAAGGTACGGCGATTGCTGTAGCGTACCACGGCATCATATGCAAATATGATGGCGGCACAAAGTAAATACGCTATCTCATGAGCGTATGAAACTGTCAATATGTTGCGTTGGTGACATATGAACATTGCCCGTTCAATGTTAAACGTTCGGGTGCCACCTCTATAGTGGGTGGTAATGAATGGAAACGCTTTCGTGAGTGCTGGCACGAAAGGTTGTTTATATATGCTCTAGAATGGAATTTTCTGCAGGTACACTAACCGCGATTCCGTGTGATTGAACGGTTAGAAAAGCTCGGCTAGATAATATAGGGAGAGACGGATGTTGCCTAGCCACCGGCACTAACTTCGTAGGCCAAAAGTTTATTGGCATGTGTGTTGATGAGGACGAATAGGCCGCTCATGCATTCCATCTCACTGAAATAATGTTGAACCTTAACACGTGACCAATCAAACCGCCGTCAAATTGTAAATCACAACCCGAAGCTCTGTCAAACCAGTCTGTTTGCACCTTTAATTCGAAATTGAAAAAGTTGTCAAACGAAAAAGTGTTCAACATGAAAGTTGTCATAAATTTTATGAAGTTTATGCTGTAGAAATTTCAACGAAAATGGTTCAGTAGAACTGGAGTTATGTTTAAAATGGTAACCCCCTGTCTGCTGGAAATTTCTGGGAACAGTGAGATAAAAATTGAATTTTTACACCGTCTTAACCACAGTTTCTGCTCAAACCTCCAACATGAAACTTGTTTGGAATTTCGTAAACAATGTCCTGGCCAAAGTTGGGAATTTTTGAGCTGGTAGATGTCGAGTTTTATAATTTTTACTACACTGTCCAGAATCTGTTTTATTTTCTTTGGCGCTAACCGGTTCTCACCCTTGCCCTTTCTTTTGGTTCAGAATGGACGCTCACGCTGACTTGGCCAGCTACCCCAACGATGTTTCCTTTTCAGACTGCATAGGATGAGAAGGTTTCCCTAGCATTCTGTGGTCAGTTTTGCAGGCGCTCGATTACCCTACCCCGCCACAATATGAGAGAACCTTCATCCGAGACCAAGGTGTGACCCGATCTCGTGTGCGTTTGGTGGTATATCGCCATCCACCGTGTCCTAGCTCTCCCACTTGGAGTGTGGAGATTCACGGACACCACATGGAGACAACTTGTGAGCTAGCTGCCTTGAATGGCATCAGTTCTTTTTGTGCTCAGAACCAGGACTTGGTAGAGCACCAGTTGCTTGGGTTGTTCCCACCGACCCAGCCGGATGATCCCCATTGGATGAGACGCTATCTTAGCTCCCCTTTGAGGATGGTGGAGAATCCCGTCGCTGCAGCTGCACTTATGATGAGGTGGATCCGAGCTTACCACCGCTTGCAGGCACTTTTAGGACAGTCGCAAAGCGAGATGCTCAACCTTGCCATGGACATGTCGGTCCGTGCCCGTGACATTGGGGTTGAGAGGACCTCATTGTCCATTGAGGTGAGCACCAGAGACGCCATGATTGCTGATTTGGAAAGGCAATTAAATGACCTCCACATCACGCACAACAATGTCCAAAATGAGCTAGCCCAAACAAGAGAAGAGCTTGAGGAAGTGCATGGTACTTTGGAGCATGCCAATGCCATGTTAGCCGCCCTCAGCACCTTCTTGAGCAGGAGGGAGAGCATGGGGAAGGAGAGGCCCCCGACTCCGACATGGATACCGAGGATGAGATGCCGTCCCTTCCAGCTCCACCATCACCTATGGGCAGCGAGGCTACCGCTAACAACCTAGATGATTTCTAGAAGTGGTAGTAGCAAGATTACTCCTCCGTATAGCCTAAATTTTTGGCTTCATGTTGTAATAGGCTAGATGGAGTTGAGCTCCCCTTTTAAATCTTTTGTGACAATGTAATTTAATGGTGTGGTTGTGTGATCCAAAACTTGATGAAGGTTGTAATGGCTGTGTGGAAAACATTCTGCAGCTAACCTTGTTTTAATTATTGATGGGTTTTCCATTCATTTCTGGGCTGTGATGTGAACTACAAAGTTGTTTGGAATTTATCAAATGAAATGTTCACAAAATTTCAACCCTATTGGTTAAGCGAAATAAAAATGGCAACCAAAACACTACAGCTCGGCCTGCCGTAAAACAGCAAACGCAGAGAGCTAGAGATTGAATTTTTCGGCTTAGTTCCAGCCCGAATTAGATTCTGAACCAAACATGAAAGTTGTAGAGCATGAAATTTTCGAGCCACTGACCGAATTGGAGCATTTGACTTGCTTCCTGTTGGAAGATATGATTTTTCTTCCGAACTGCTTGTTGATATGTCATTCCTACGCAGTAAACTTCATTATATTGTCACGTTCTATCTTGTCATCATTATGCAAGCTTATGAAATGTGACTAATACAAGTACCTACTGCAGATGGCAATCACCCGCAGCGGTCATGACGCTAGTGGCTCCAATGCTAACCAGCAAGGGCCAGAGGGGCAGCAACAGCCGCCACCACCTCCGCCACCGCAGCAACCTCCGACGTGGCAGCAATTGTATGCTACGCAAACGGAAATCCTACCGAACCTGCAGCATCAGCAACAAATGATGCAACAGCTGATGCTACAGTAGGGGTCAACGGGCCCCTCAGCCTCAAGTGGCCCGGTATGAGGATTTTCTGGCCACACACCCGCCGGTGTTCTCAAGAGCCGATGAGCCCCTGGAGGCCGATACGTGGATTCGAGCCATCAAATCCAAGTTCTCCATCTTGGCCACGCCTTGCACTTCCAACCGCAAGGTAGTTTTCGCAGCGCAGCAGCTCCGCGGCACAGCTCTCCTATGGTGGGAGAATTACTTGGCCCTGCAGCAGGAGGGTCACGTGATTGAGTGGGATGAGTTCAAGACTGAGTTCAAGGCTCATCATATTCCTGCCGGCTTGGTAGAGCGGAAGTTGAATGAATTTCTGGCTCTGACCCAGGGTACCCGCACGGTGCTCCAATACGCCCAGGCCTTCAATGGTCTGTGCCCATACGCGGGTCATCACGCCGACTCTGACGAGAAGAAGTTGGAGAGGTTCCGACGTGGCCTCAATACTAAGTTGAAAGCCCAAGTGACCACCACCCGTGTTGCCACGTATGATGATCTTGTGAACATCGCCATTGCCCAAGAAGACGCCAACGTGGTACACAAGGCGGAGAAGAAGAGGAAAGCTCCCGCTGGACCCTCGAGCGCGCAGCCGCAGAGGTTCCGCCTGGTTCCCCCGGCTGCACCGCAAGGACAGTCCAGGACACCTCAGGGAGGTGGATGGGTTGCTAGGCCACCACAGCCTAATGCGCCCCGTTTCCCTCCACCGCCGCAGCAGCAACCGGCGCCAAGGCAGAATGCAGAACAGCCAGCTTGCCCTGGAGCCGGCTATCAGTGCTTCAAGTGTGGCAGCAATAGTCACTTTATCAAGGACTGCCCGCAGAACAAGCAACAGAACCAGCGCCCGGGAAATCAGCAAAGCAAGGGCAAACAGCAGCAGCGTGTGCAGGTCCGACAAGGAAGGCTTAACTACACCACCTTGGCCGACCTACCTGAGGGAGCCCCAGACATGACTGGTATCTTCCCTATCCACACTCAACCTGCTGTGATATTGTTTGATTCCGGGGCAACATATAGTTTTATAAGCACAAGATTTCATGCAAAATATGGGTTAAAATCTTACCATACCAAATCATCATATGTGATATCGACTGCGGGAGGTAAAATAGCATCCAACCAAGTCACCCGAAGAGTTCCAATCAGGCTGGAAAGTAAAACATTTCCTACTAATTTAATTCTGCTTGGTATGGAAGGGATTGACATTGTTTTGGGGGCCAATTGGATGACTCAACATAAGGTTGTGCTAGATGTTGCGGAACGAGTTGTTGAAATAAACTCGCCTACACATGGCCCTAGTGTGCTATATCTGCCACAACGGTATTGTGTCAATGCTTGTGCTTATACAATGGTAGAAACACAACTAAAGGACATTCCGGTGGTATGTGAGTATGCCGATGTTTTTCCGGATGACTTACCTGGGATGCCGCCGGATAGGGACATTGAATTTGTGATTGAACTCCAACCTGACACAGCACCTATATCAAAGAGACCATATAGAATGCCACCCAATGAATTGGCTGAATTAAAAATTCAACTCCAAGAACTGCTAGACAAGGGTTTCATTCGACCTAGTGTGTCACCTTGGGGATGTCCCGCTATCTTTGTGAAGAAGAAGGACCATTCTTTAAGGTTGTGTATCGATTACCGGCCTCTATGCGGTGACTATTAAAAACAAGTACCCACTTCCCTGTATTGACATCCTGTTTGACCAACTAGCTGGCGCCAGAGTGTTCTCCAAGATTGATCTTCGCTCTGGCTATCACCAAATAAAAATCCGACCTTGTGACATTCCAAAGACTGCCTTTTCTACTCGTTATGGGCTTTATGAATTCTTGGTCATGTCATTTGGACTCACCAATGCCCCAGCCTACTTCATGTACCTCATGAATTCGGTTTTCATGTCAGAGCTAGACAAGTTCGTGGTGGTTTTCATTGACGACATTCTTATATATTCCAAGAATGAGGAAGAGCATGCCGAGCACCTTTGCATTGTTCTTTAAAGATGGAGAGACCATCAACTCTACGCCAAGTTCTCAAAATGTGAATTCTGGCTAGAGAGTGTGAAATTCTTAGGTCACACGGTTTCCAAGGATGGTATATCTGTGGATCCAACCAAGGTGCAAGAGGTGCTGGATTGGCAACCACCTACCTCTGTCCATGAGATTCGGAGTTTTCTTGGTTTAACCGGTTATTATCGCCGTTTTATTCCGGACTTCTCTCGGATTGCGAAACCCATGACCGAACTCTTAACGAAGGGAGTCAAATTTGAGTGGAATGACAAATGTGATGAAGCCTTCCACACTTTGAGAAAACATTTAACTTCAGCCCCAGTTTTAGCTCAACCCGATTGCACCAAGCCCTATGATGTCTACTGCGATGCTTCAGGCACCGGACTTGGCTGTGTCCTCATGCAAGAGAACCGAGTCATTGCTTATGCTTCTCGAGCACTTCGGGCTCATGAGCAAAACTACCCCACACACGATCTTGAGTTAGCAGCGGTTATTCATGCTCTCAAGATGTGGAGACACTATCTGATGGGTGTTCCATGCAAGATATACACCGACCATAAGAGCCTCAAATATGTCTTCACTCAGGCACATTTGAATATGAGGCAGCGAAGATGGTTGGAGTTAGCAAAGGACTATGATCTTAGTGTGCATTATCACCCCGGCAAGGCTAATGTGGTTGCGGATGCACTAAGCCGCAAGGCTCATTGTCATTGCCTTTCCGTGGAGTCCTACGCTGACACCTTGTGCCATGAAATGGCAAAGCTCAACTTAGAGATTGTTCCACACGGGTACTTCAACCATATTTCAGTTGAACCAACCTTGCACGATCAGATTGTTGAAGCCCAATTAAATGACGCAAAGATTAAAATCCTTAAAAGAAAATTGGCAAAAGAGAAGGTGAAGGAAAAATACAAGTGTTTCCGGTTAGATGGGCAGGGAGTGATGTGGTTTGGACATCGCATCGTGGTGCCCAAAAACACTGAACTCCGGAGGAAGATTTTGGATGAGGCCCATCTCTCTAAATTTTCTATCCATCCCGGTAGCACCAAAATGTACCAAGATTTGAAACAAAACTTTTGGTGGACTAGGATGAAGCGAGAAATTGCCACGTATGTGTCGGAATGTGACACGTGTCAGCGGGTTAAGGCTACCCACTTGAAGGTAGCAGGCACGCTTCAACCTCTACCTATTCCCTCGTGGAAGTGGGAAGATATAAGCATGGACTTCATTGTTGGACTTCCCAGAACCCCTCAGGGGCATGACTCCATTTGGGTAATTGTGGACCACCTTACCAAGACCGCACATTTTATTCCGGTCAATACCATTTATACCGCTAAGAGGTACGCTGAGATTTATTTGTGTGGCGGACCACTCCGAAATTATTCCAAGTTAAGTACCCCGGGACCACTAATCGAGTAGTCAGGCACTTAATCCGGAATAAGCTGGAGCGCCGTCGGATTTAACCTGATTTAACCACGTACTTTTCTCGATCGAAACAACAAGCACGCCCACACGAAGGTGAGTTAAAGTGATTACAACATTCCATAAATTTAACATACATAAATAGTATCATAAAATTATTACAAACCGAGTTTGAAATTCAAATCAGAGTATCAAGTTCATTGCAGCGGAAATAAATAGTTCATTGCAGCGGAATAAAAAGGTTCATTGCAGCGGAAAGAAAACTAGCGTCGATACATAGTAACACCATGATGAAGCCTGCCACGGTGCTACTCCTCCCGTTCCTCGGCAGAGGACGGAACCCACTCGATGTGCCATCTAGGGGGAACCTGGGTAGGCCAAGTAAGGGCATCGACTGCCACATCCAACACTGTACCTGTAATAAAAGCCACAAGCAAGGCTGAGTATACTAATACTCAGCAAGGCTTACCCGTCGGGTGAAAACTACATCACCGACATCTAGACATGAGAGGCTTTTGGCTGGTGGGTTTGTTTGCCAAAAAGCAACTAAAAGTAGATCCTTGCTTTCATAGTTTTAGCATCATATTCTAGTAGATTTAACCATTCTATATTAGCATCCTCTCTAAGCATACAAGTGGTGCAGTACAATTTAATTCATACAACAAGTTCATCAATCTCATAGTTCCACTTGTTACTCAATGCAGCAAGGCGGTCAAGCAGTCTCATTAACCGCGAGAAGCGGACAGTTCGAACCGAATTTTGCTACCTGGCCAGGGGAAACCCAACACACACGGACAATGCTTGCTATAAAAGGTACAAGCACTTCCTAACCTTTCCCATCGATCCACAATTCGGAACCGGGTCCACTTCCTTAGGATAAAGGTTTACTGCTTCACTCACGGTATCACGCATATATCCACAAGTGTACGGCAGGGGAAACAAAAGTTTCCAAGGAGAGATGGCTATTGGCCCTAGCTGCTTCAATCTGGTACCGGGCTTACCGATTCCCATATATCGGCATGCATGTGGTACGTTCAAAAACTTGACACACTCAACCACACGTTTCGACCTTAAATCAATTATCATACACGGACGGGAGACCTACATCTATCATCTCGCCCGTCCATCCTTATGATTCCAACATAAGTAAAGACAAGCAACTCCTATGTCTCGCGAGTGACAGGAAATCACTCGACTTGTAACGGACCTAAAGCAATGCCCTATCGATCCTTTCATACTAGTGTTGCAACTCATAGGTACTAGAAATGTGCAGCTAAGGTATTCAATCAACTCCTTGAAACGTAAATGCTCAAGCATAGGGAATTCATAGATGCATAAACTTTAAAGGTTAGGTTATGCTCCGGGGCTTGCCTTCTTGCGCTAGCTGGGGGTTAGCCTCCGGGTCGACTGTTCCTCCGCTGGCACCGTCCTCCGGGATGCCTTCTCCGTCGGCGGGGATGAGATGGTAGAAGCCGTCCGCAACAGCGCTTTCTACATGAGATGCATAACTTATAGTGGCTGCCTAGTGATTCCAAAACTAAGGCCTTGAAGGCCATATTCTCCTAGACATGCTAAAGTACTACTTTCTCCTTCACAAAATTAGAGGAGGGGTGTGGAAAATTTTTACGCATCTTTGATGGTGATTGTGTACATATATAAAAGAATTTCCATTTATTATTTTGAAGTTAGGGTGCTGTTCTGGAATTTTAGACTTTTCCAAGTTTTATTTTAATTAATTATCAAAAAGGTCTATTCTTCTATATAACTCAATTCCACCTTAATTTCTTCTCATTTTTGTTTCTCAGTTTCTGTTCATCCTTTTTATCTATAAACTTTATGACAGCTACTGGAGTATAAGAGTTAGGCTCACTCCAAAATTTAGCTAAAATTGAGCTACACAGAATTTATTAAAAATAGTACAAACTGCTGCCTAAAGAAACAAGATAAATTCATATGAAATCGAAAATACATCCAAATCAGGAAATTTTCCTACCAGAGCTAGTCATGAGTGCAAGGAGGGCTTTGGCCAAGTGGTGGCTCAAAATAACCCTTGGACAGTCCTCAACAAATTTCTATCCAAAAATACATATCTATTTGTTTGGTAGTCTAAACAGAGAAAAAATTAAGTTTTGCATTTTTAGTAGATGTGATAATAAGTTCTTACGTCTCTGGAGAAAAATGGTGATTTTTAGCTGCATGGATTATTTTTAACAATTTCAGGACTGCAAAAAGACAGGAATCACAAATTAATTCATAACTGAAGCTACAGTCCATATTTTTAGGTCCCCTTTGGACACAAGGTGTCCAAAGTCACTGCAAACAACATATCCAAAGCTCAGCCCTAGCGGAGCTCTGGATTTGAAATGGTGCACAAGTTTCTAAATTCACAGTTTGAATTTTAATTCAAAATTGGTTCTCCAAAAGTATATACATGCTAACATGAGATTGGAGATTACAATCTCACGAGTCCAGGGAGTATTTTTGTGCATTTTTTTTATTTTTGTACGATTTTTGGTGGAGTTTACAAGATTTCGGGAAAAAGGGTTAAACCGAATCTTTTTACGCGCCGGCCCTCGGATCTTTTGAAACTTCGCGAACAGGTCCCTAACTTTTTCATTGGGAACCCTGGAAAAACGAAGAAGATGAACAAAGGCCCTCGGCTCGTCGCCGGAGTTGTGCCGGCCAAACGACGGCGAAATAGGGTCGGGGAAGTCGGGGAAAAGAACCAGTGGCTCACCACGAGTCGATTGGTGGCGGTCGGGAGGCCGGGGGAAGCTCGGAGTTCGCCGGCGACGTGCGGTGGCGGTGCGGACGCCGCGAACTCGATTCCGGCGAGGGTGGTGGATCTCGTCGGGGTTGGAGGGGTCCTAGAGCACCAGTGGGACTCGGCGAAGCTAGTGGAGGGCTCGGTTGACCTCGGGGAGGGCTCGAAGTAGAGGCTCGACGTGCGCGTGCTCCGGCGGCCGGAAATGCGATTTGGGGGAAAATCCGATTTCTCGCCGGAGAGTTGGGGAGAGCTCGCGAGAAGTGGGGGAAATGGAAGCTCGGGAAGTGGTCTAGCTCTGTGCGCGAGGGATTTGGGAATGGTGGAGGGACGAGGACGAATTTGGTCTCGAAGCTCGGCTCGGTCCGCGCGGCTGGAGGTTGAAGACGATGGGAGCGAGCGCGAGGGAGTGAACTGGTGAAGTGCGCGAGCTAGGGGAGAGTGTGAGTGGCTCGGTGGGGTGCTTTGGCACGCTAGAGAGGGGTCGTGCGGTCTTGGGAGCGTGCGCGAGGGGCGACAGCGACGCGACGCGCCATTGAAGCGCTCCCGAGCTCGAACAGAGCGCGCGACGGGGTTGGGCGAGGAGGATCGTGGCGTGGGCGCTGGGATACGCTGCAGGGATCTTCCACAGTGCTCCGTGGCGCGTAGTGGGAAGGAATCCCCCACGGAGGAGCTCTGCGCGACGCGCGCGAGCGCGCGGCCATGGCGGCGCTCCGCCCGCCATGATGGCGCTCGCGCGGCGCGAGGCGAGACGTGCTGTCGAGCGGCGACGTGACGGCGCGGGAGGCTTGGACAAACGCGCGAGGACAAGAGCCACCTGACGCCACGGCTCGGCCAGCTCGGCGCGGTCTCCGCCGCTCGCCGGCCACGTGGCGGCCGAGCTCCGGCCAGGAGCAGAGCGCGCCAGGGCCGAGCTGGCAGCTCCGTGGAGCTCCATTGCCCCTTTTGAATTTTCTCCAAAAATTTGAACTGAACATGGAAAAGTGTAAAAATAAAAGTTGGAATTTGAGATGTGGGACACAACTTTCTTTTTGGGGTGAACCTGAAATTTCAAATTTTTCAAGCTCAAACAACCCAAATTCAAAAAGGTGCTTAGAACTGTTTTTCAAGTTTTTGAGGGGCTAAAATGCAAAATTTTCAAAAGTTCCAAACAGTGACTAGGCCTTATTTGTGATGAAAAACAACTTTTATTTTTGGTGATTTTCAAGTTTAGTACAAAATTCTTGAGATTTCAGTTGGGTGTCAAACAACCTTTGTTTTTGAATTTAAATTTGAATTTTGATGAATTTTTTAATTCCATCATCACTTTTTCCCTTTTTAACATGTTTTAAAGGTGTTTCCTACATTTTTACATCAGAGATGTCACAGCCTACCCCCCTTAAAAGGAATCTCGTCCCGAGATTCGATTAAACTTAGGAACAAGGTGGGAAAAGTACCTTTGGCTTACGAAAGGATGTCGGGGAAATTCTTCTTAAGATAGTCTTCGGTTTCCCACGTGTCTTCATCTTCGGAGTGATGACTCCACTGAATTTTGTACATTTTAACTCCTTTCCTTTGTGTTTGTCTCTCTTTCTCATCGAGGATTTTAATGGGATGCTCATCATAGGAGAGATCCGGTTCAACCGAGAGTTCCTCTTGTTCAACAACTTCGGTCGGAACACGAAGACACCTCTTGAGTTGGGAAACGTGGAAAACGTCGTGCACAGCTGAGAGCTTCTCGGGAAGCTTCACACGGTAGGCTACCAGTCCACATTCTTGAGTAATTTCATATGGGTTGATGTAGCGAGGTGCGAGTTTTCCCTTTAATCCAAATCTTTTGCACACCCTTGGTCGGGGAGACCTTGAGATACACGTGATCGCCAACTTCGAATTGAAGTGGCTTCCGCCGTTGATCAAAGTAACTCTTTTGCCATGATTGGGCGGTTCTCAAATTTTCACCGATGATCCTAACCTTTTCTTCCGCTTCCTTTACAAGGTCAGGGCCATAGGTATACCTCTCGCCTGCCTGGGACCAACACAACGGGGTCCGACATCTTCTACCATATAAGGCTTCGAAAGGTGCCATTTTAAGACTCGCTTGGTAGCTGTTGTTATAGGAGAATTCGGCCAGAGATAAACATTTGTCCCAATTCTTCCCGTAATGGATAACAGAAGCTCGAAGCATATTCTCAAGTATTTGATTTACCCTTTCCGTCTGCCCATCGGTTTGAGGGTGATATGCTGAACTAAGGTTCAGTTTTGTGCCTAGGGATAGTTGCAATTGTTCCCAAAAGCGTGCTACGAATTGAGTACCACGATCTGAAATTATCGTCTTGGGTACCCCATGTAGACAAACGATCCGTTCCAAATAAATCTCAGCGTACCTCTTAGCGGTATAAATGGTTTTGACCGGAATAAAATGTGCGGTCTTGGTAAGGCGGTCCACAATTACCCAAATGGAGTCATGCCCCTGAGGGGTTCTGGAAAGTCCAACAATGAAGTCCATGCTTATATCTTCCCACTTCCACGAGGGAATAGGTAGAGGTTGAAGCGTGCCTGCTACCTTCAAGTGGGTAGCCTTAACCCGCTGACACGTGTCACATTCCGACACATACGTGGCAATTTCTCGCTTCATCCTAGTCCACCAAAAGTTTTGTTTCAAATCTTGGTACATTTTGGTGCTACCGGGATGGATAGAAAATTTAGAGAGATGGGCCTCATCCATAATCTTCCTCCGGAGTTCCGTGTTTTTAGACACCACGATGCGATGTCCAAACCACATCACTCCTTGCCCATCTAGCCGGAAACACTTGTATTTTTCCTTCACCTTCTCCTTTGCCAATTTCCTTTTAAGGATTTTAATCTTTGCGTCATTTAATTGGGCTTCAACAATCTGATCGTGCAAGGTTGGTTCAACTGAAATATGGTTGAAGTACCCGTGTGGAACAATCTCTAAGTTGAGCTTGGCCATTTCATGGCACAAGGTGTCAGCGTAGGACTCCACGGAAAGACAATGACAACGAGCCTTGCGGCTTAGTGCATCTGCAACCACATTAGCCTTGCCGGGGTGATAATGCACACTAAGGTCATAGTCCTTTGCTAACTCCAACCATCTTCGCTGCCTATATTCAAATGTGCCTGAGTGAAGACATATTTGAGGCTCTTGTGGTCGGTGTATATGTTGCATGGAACACCCATCAGATAGTGTCTCCACATCTTGAGAGCATGAATAACCGCTGCTAACTCAAGATCATGCGTGGGGTAGTTTTGCTCATGAGGCCGAAGTGCTCGAGAAGCATAAGCAATGACTCGGTTCTCTTGCATGAGAACACAGCCAAGTCCAGTGCCTGAAGCATCGCAATAGACATCATAGGGCTTGGTGCAATCGGGTTGAGCTAAAACTGGGGCTGAAGTTAAATGTTTTCTCAAAGTGTGGAAAGCTTCATCACATTTGTTATTCCACTAAAATTTTACTCCCTTCTTTAAGAGTTCGGTCATGGGTTTCGCAATCCGAGAGAAGTCCGGAATAAAACGGCGATAATAATCGGCTAAACCCAGAAAACTCCGAATCTCGTGGACAGAGGTAGGTGGTTGCCAATCCAGCACCTCTTGCACCTTGGTCGGATCCACAGATATACCATCCTTGGAAACCGTGTGACCTAAGAATTTCACACTCTCTAGCCAGAATTCACATTTTGAGAACTTGGCGTAGAGTTGATGGTCTCTCAATCTTTGAAGAACAATGCGAAGGTGCTCGACATGCTCTTCCTCATTCTTGGAATAGATAAGAATGTCATCAATGAAAACCACCACGAACTTGTCTAGTTCTGACATGAAAACCGAATTCATGAGGTACATGAAGTAGGCTGGGGCATTGGTGAGTCCAAATGACATGACCAAGAATTCATAAAGCCCGTAGCGAGTAGAAAAGGCAGTCTTTGGAATGCACAAGGTCGGATTTTTGTTTGGTAATAGCCAGAGCGAATGTCAATCTTGGAGAACACTCTGGCGCCAGCTAGTTGGTCAAACAGGACGTCAATGCGGGGGAGTGGGTACTTGTTTTTAATAGTCACCGCATTGAGAGGCCGGTAATCAATACACAACCTCAAAGAATGGTCCTTCTTCTTCACAAAGATAGCGGGACATCCCCAAGGTGACACACTAGGACGTATGAAACCCTTGTCTAGCAGTTCTTGGAGTTGAATTTTTAATTCGGCTAATTCATTGGGTGGCATTCTATATGGTCTCTTTGATATAGGTGCCGTGCTAGGTTGGAGTTCAATCGCAAATTCAATGTCCCTATCCGGCGGCGTCCCAGGTAAGTCATCCGGAAAAACATCGGCATACTCACATACCACCGGAATGTCCTTTAGTTGTGTTTCTACCATTGTATAAGCACAAGCATTGACACAATTCCGTTGTGGCAGATATAGCACACTAGGGCCATGTGTAGGCGAGTTTATTTCAACAACTCGTTCCGCAACATCTAGCACAACCTTATGTTGAGTCATCCAATTGGCCCCCAAAACAATGTCAATCCCTTCCATACCAAGCAGAATTAAATTAGTAGGAAATGTTTTACTTCCCAGCCTGATTGGAACTCTTCGGGTGACTTGGTTGGATGCTATTTTACCTCCCGCAGTCGATATCACATATGATGATTTGGTATGGTAAGATTTTAACCCATATTTTGCATGAAATCTTGTGCTTATAAAACTATATGTTGCCCCGGAATCAAACAATATCACAGCAGGTTGAGTGTGGATAGGGAAGGTACCAGTCATGTCTAGGGCTCCGTCAGGTAGGTCGGCCAAGGTGGTGTAGTTAAGCCTTCCTTGTCGGACCTGCACACACTGCTGTTGTTTGCCCTTGCTTTGCTGATTTCCCGGGCGCTGGTTGTGTTGCTTGTTCTGCGGGCAGTCCTTGATAAAGTGGCTGTTGCTGCCACACTTGAAGCACTGATAGCCGGCTCCAGGACGAGCTGGCTGTTGTGCGTTCTGCCTTGGCGCCGGTTGCTGCTGCGGCGGTGGAGGGAAACGGAGCGCATTAGGCTGTGGTGGCCTAGCAACCCATCCACCTCCCTGAGGTGCCCTGGACTGTCCTTGCGGTGCAGCCGGGGGAACCAAGCGGAATCTCTGCGGCTGCGCGCTCGAGGGTCCAGCGGGAGCTTTCCTCTTCTTCTCCGTCTTGTGTACTACGTTGGCGTCTTCTTGGGCGATGGCGAGGTTCACAAGATCGCCATACGTGGCCACACGGGTGGTGGTCAGTTGAGCTTTCAACTTGGTATTGAGGCCACGTCGGAACCTCTCCAACTTCTTCTCGTCAGAGTCGCCGTGATGACCCGCATATGGGCACAGACCATTGAAGGCCTGGGCGTATTGGAGCACCGTGCGGGTACCCTGGGTCAGAGCCAGAAATTCATTCAACTTCCGCTCTACCAAGCCGGTAGGAATATGATGAGCCTTGAAAGCAGTCTTGAACTCATCCCACTCAATTACGTGACCCTCCTGCTGCAGGGCCAAGTAATTCTCCCACCATAGGAGAGCCGTACCGCGGAGCTGTTGCGCCACGAAAACCACCTTGCGGTTGGAAGTGCAAGGCGTGGCCAAGATGGTGAACTTGGATTCGATGGCTCGAATCCACGTATCGGCCTCCAGGGGTTCATCGGCTCTTGAGAATACCGGCGGGTGTGTAGCCAGAAAATCCTCATACCGGGCCACTTGAGGCTGAGGGGCCCGTTGACCTCCCTGTTGTAGCATCTTCTGTTGCATCATTTGTTGCTGATGCTGCAGGTTCCGTAGGATCTCCGTTTGCGTAGCATACAATTGCTGCCACATCGGAGGTTGCTGCGGTGGCGGAGGTGGTGGCGGCTGTTGCTGCCCCTCTGGCCCTTGCTGGTTAGCATTGGAGCCACTAGCGTCATGACCGCTGCGGGTGATTGCCATCTGCAGTAGGTACTTGTATTAGCCACATTTCATAAGCTTGCATAATGATGACAAGATAGAACGTGACAATGTAATGAAGTTTACTGCGTAGAATGACATATCAACAAGCAGTTCGGAAGAAAAATCATATCTCCCAACAGGAAGCCAGTCAAACGCTCCAATTCGGTCAGTAGCTCGAAAATTTCATGCTCTACAACTTTCATGTTTGGCTCAGAATCAAATTCGGACTGGAACTAAGCCAAAAAATTCAATCTTTAGCTCTCTGCGTTTGCTGTTTTACGGCAGGCCGAGCCGTAGTGTTTTGGTTGCCATTTTTATTTCGCTTAATCAATGGGGTTGAAATTTGGTGAACATTTCGTTTGGAAAATTCCAAACAACTTTGTAGTTCACATCACAGCCCAGAAATGAATGGAAAACCCATCAATAATTAAAACAAAGTTAGCTGCAGAATGTTTTCCACAAAGCCATTACAACCTTTATCATGTTTTGGATCACAACCACACCATTAAATTACATGGTCTCAAAATATTTAAGGGGAGCTCAACTCCATCTAGCCTATTACAACATGAAGCCAAAATTTAGGCTATGCGGAGGAGTAATCTTGCTACTACCACTCTAGAAATCATCTAGGTTGTTAGCGGTAGCCTCGCTGCCCATAGGTGATGGTGGAGCTGGAAGGGGCGGCATGTCATCCTCGGTATCCATGTCGGAGTCGGGGGCCTCTCCTTCCCCATGCTCTCCCTCCTGCACAAGAAGGTGCTGAGCATCATGGGCGGCTAACATGGCATTGGCATGCTCCAAAGTACCGTGCACTTCCTCAAGCTCTTCTCTTGTTTGGCCTAGCTCATTTTGGACATTGTTGTGCGCGATGTGGAGGTCATTCAATTGCCTTTCCAAATCAGCAATCATTGCGTCCCTGGTGCTCACCTCAATGGACAATGAGGTCCTCTCAACCCCAATGTCCCGGGCACGGACGGACATGTCCATGGCAAGGTTGAGCATCTCGCTCTGCGACCGTCCTAAAAGTGCCTGCAAGCGGTGGTAAGCTCGGATCCACCTCATCATAAGTGGAGCTGCAGCGACGGGATTCTCCGTCATCCTCAAAGGAGAGCTAAGATAGCGCCTCATCCAATGGGGATCATCCGGCTGGGTCGGTGGGAACAACCCAAGCAACTGGTGCTCTACCAAGTCCTGGTTCTGAGCACAAAAAGAACTGATGCCATTCAAGGCAGCTAGCTTACAAGTAGTCTCCATGTGGTGTCCATGAACTTCCACACTCCAAGTGGGGGAGCTAGGACACGGTGGATGGCGATATACCACCAAACGCACACGAGATCGGGTCACACCTCGGTCTCGGATGAGGGTTCTCTCATATTGTGGCGGGGTAGGATAATCGAGCGCCTGCAAAACTGACCACAGAATGCTAGGGAAACCTTCCCATCCTAGGCAGTCTGAAAAGGAAATATCGTTGGGGTAGCTGGCTAAGTCAGCGTGAACGTCCATTCTGAACCAAAAAGAAAGGGCATGGGTGAGAACCGGTTAGCGCCAAAGATAATAAACAGATTCTGGACAGTGTAGTAAAAATTATAAAACTCGAAATCTACAAGCTCAAAAATTCCCCATTCCGGCCAGGACGTTGTTTAAGTAATTCCAAACAAGTTTCATGTTGGAGGTTTGAGCAGAAACTGTCATTAAGATGGTGTAAAAATTCAATTTTTATCTCACTGTTCCCAGAAATTTCCAGCAGACAGGGGGTTACCATTTTAAACATAACTCCAGTTCTACTGAACCATTTTCGTTGAAATTTCTTCAGCATAAACTAGATAACATTTATGACAACTTTCAAGTTGAACACTTTTTCGTTTGGCAACGTTTTCAGGTTCGAATTAATGGTGCAAACAGATTGGTTTCAGTAGAGTTTTGGTTGTGATTCAAATTTTGACGGCGGTTCGATTGGTCACGTACTAAGGTTCAATATAATTTCAGTGAATGCAATGCATGAGCGGCCTATTCGTTCTCACCATCACACATGCCAATAAACTTTTTGGCCTACGAAGTTAGTGCCGGTGGCTAGGCAATATCCGTCTCTCCCTATATTAACTAGCCGAACTTTTCTAACCGTTCATCATACGGAATCGTGGTTAGTGTACCTGCAGAAAATTCCATTCCAGAGCATATATAATCAACCTTTCGTGCCAGCACTCACGAAAGCGTCTCCATTCATTACCACCCACTATAGAGGTGGCACCCGAACGTTCAACATTGAACCGGCAATGTTTCATATGTCATCAAGGCAACATATTGACAATTTCATACGCTCATGAAATAGCGTATTGACTTTGTGCCGCCATCATATTTGCATATGATGCCGTGGTACGCTACAGCAATCGCCGTACCTTGCGCCCACCATGCTATTCTATTTTCATACGCCATCACAGCGTATTGACTATGTGCCGCCACTATATTTTCATATAGTGCCGTGGTACGTTACAACAATCGCCGTACCTTGCGCCCACCATGCTATTCTATTTTCATACGCCATCACAGCGTATTGTCTATGTGCCGCCACTATATTTTCATATAGTGCCGTGGTACGTTACAGCAATCGCCGTACCGCCGCGCCCACCATTGCGTAAAGTAAATGACAGAATGAAATGTGCTGGAAGTCAGTATAATATATTATTAGCCACCTATCATATCGTGATCCCTTAACCCACATAGGCTCCACACTCTATGTAACATCCTTAGCGGTCCTAAGAATAACCTTCCATCGCAAAGTGTGGTGGAAGTACGAGTTGGCAAGTTTTATTTCAAAATGTTTATTTAAGGTTTGTTGCTCTCTCCGGTGCCTGTTTCGGCTCTGATGCCAACTGTGGCGGATCACTCCGAAATTATTCCAAGTTAAGTACCCCGGGACCACTAATCGAGTAGTCAGGCACTTAATCCGGAATAAGCTGGAGCGCCGTTGGATTTAACCCGATTTAACCACGTCTTTTTCTCGATCGAAACAACAAGCACGCCCACATGAAGGTGAGTTCCAGAGATTACAACATTCCACAAATTTAACATACATAAATAGTATCATAAAGTTATTACAAACCGAGTTTGAAATTCAAATCAGAGTATCAAGTTCATTGCAGCGGAAATAAATAGTTCATTGCAGCGGAATAAAAAGGTTCATTGCAGCAGAAAGAAAACTAGCGTCGATACATAGTAACACCATGATGAAGCCTGCCACGGTGCTACTCCTCCCGTTCCTCGGCAGAGGACGGAACCCACTCGATGTGCCATCCAGGGGGAACCTGGGTAGGCCAAGTAAGGGCATTGTAACACCCAGATTTCCAAGAAATCCGAATGCTTCCATATGTGTGCCCAGGATGTCCACAGAACACATATAGATTACAAATATTGAATCACAGAGAACAGAATGCTCGAATAAAATAGTTTATAACAGAGTTTAACACAAGACATAGTCTTAAACAAATAACACAGCGGAAGTCTTAATATTATTTAAACGCTTCATAACTAGGTAGAGCCTCAAATCCACAGGGACACCGACTGGTTGAACACAGCTAGAAGTACGGCAGATCCTTCGGAAACAGCAAGCGACTGATCATTCAATGCTCCATCTGTTACCCATCCGGGATTTTGTTGAATAGTTGCAAGTGTAAGTAAACCATCTTACTTAACAAGTATAACACGGGTTATGCAAGAACAAAAGGCTTGACACGGTTATGCTGCATTAGCACTTTTAGTTGTTTCCTTTTATTATCATCTAGTTTACTACAAATGAGTAGAACCCAAGTATAAACCCATTAATAAGGTATAAGTGATTATAGAACAAACCAATATCAACCACTAATATCATCTTCTAATCAAAAAGGATCCAGGCCGCTCGTATCCGTGAGCACGGCTATCATGATAGATCAACACTCTGCAGAGGTTTCGCCCTTTACCCGCCGGTCACATAAATCCACAAGAATTTATGTTACGAGGACTTTCACAAAACACCCTAACAAGCACATTAGCCGTTTTGGTTCAACATAGGCAGCATAACCCGAGGCATCGAGATTGACGTACGCTCAGGGCGCAACGTGAGGGGGTCAATGGCGTCCAGAGCGAGAGCGCAATCATCGCAACGTGTGAAGCTGCCGTACATCGGGCGCTTACATCACGGGACTTTGCCTAACGGGGCATAGCCAACGGATAGAACCGTCCTCGATGGATTAAACTATACTCTCACCCATGCTCCCCACATACGCCTTTCGGTAACCACTGGCGAGCTAGAGACGTACAAGCTAGTTATCCAAGACCAGAGCCATTATAGTTCCAACGGCGGCGAACAGGTTCCTGGGTTGTCGCTTTAAGAACCGGACCTTATGGAGAGACATTAGAACAAAGCACAAAGCACATGCTCTAATTCCCTAGATCAAACCTTATAGAGACACTAGAACAAAGCACACAGCACATGCTCTAGTTCCCCGAACCATGTTGCTAAAAAGCATCTTTTAACCATCATTGAAGTGAACCATTAGTTCAATATTAACATAAAAATAAATGTTGGTTGCAGCGCGTAGCATAGTCTAACCATAATGCATAAAACCCTGGGTAAACAAGGAATAAGGTAAAGACTAGGAACATCCTTAGTGGTTAACAGTATTAGACACATGCATATGATTTAGGTGATTAATCGGTGTATAGGTAACAAGGATGGTCCGTGTTATACTTGCCTTCCTCAGAGAATTGCTGCTGCACCAGCTCTTCGGGAACGGGATCGTCGGCGAACTCGAACGGCACGTCAACTACTCACATCGATCACCAAACAAGCATCCACACATACATGCAAACAAGATATTTAATTAGAACAGTACACCAAACATAAACAAAAGATGAAGAGAAGGTTTTAGAGCTACTCTACGCTTCACTACGAACACATGAGCGCGAAAATCACTCAAATCGGAGTTAAAACGGAGAAACTACGCTTAAAACGGGCTCTAGGGGCTTGCTGGTAAAGATTTTAGGCTTCCAGGAGTGTTTTTGAAAGAAACCAGGGACCTAAAACATAATTTCATATAAAAACTCGAGGGCTCCGGCGTAAAAACGACTTTCAGGACGGTGGGCGCTATTTTTCAAAAGAGCAGGGGCTAAACCGAAAGAAAAAGGACTTGGTTGTAAATACTTTTGAACTGCGCTGGACCGCGGGTTGATTTTCAAAAACTGCAGGGGCTCTTTTGTAAAACAGGCACGGCGGTGGCTAAATGCTGACGTCGGCTGACGTCACCGTGGACCGGACCGTAGACCGGCCATGAACTGCGGTTCACGGGTTCACAGTGAACCGGTTCGGTTTAGATCGGTTTTCAGATCTGGCCGTCGGTTTTGAATCTAACGGCTCAGAACAGATTGGGGCTCGGCTCACCGGATCACGGCGGCGCTAGGCCGTGACCTCGCCGGAGTAGGCTCGGCTGGGGGCTAGGAAGCTCCTTTTCTCGCAGCGTTAGGTCCTAGAGATAGAGGAGGCGACGGGGAGTCGATTTTGGGGGTTGTGGACAAGGATTGAGCGGCGGTGGCGGCTGGTGACGAGCGGCGGCGGTCGAAAGTCTCCGGCGAGCTCGTGCAGGCGCGGGAGAGCGAGAGGGAGAGGGGTTTTGAGCTCGGCGTGTTCCTTACCACACGGCGAAGCTCCGGGGCAAGCCCTCGGCGACAATGCGGCCTTGGAGCGAGCTCTAGGCGATGGCGGCGGCGCGGCTAGGGTTTCGCGGCGGCGGCTAGGGTTTGTGGCACGGCTCGAGAGGGGGTTGGCGGCGGCTTAAAAAGGGGCTCGAGGGGAGTCCTAGGCGTGCGCGCCAAACAAGGAAGGAGGCGTGCGCGTAGCGGATTCGCGGCGGCGCGGCGGTGGAGGAGTTCGGCTTGCCCACGGCGAGAGGTAGGAGACGCGGCTGACGGGTGGGCCCAGGCGGTCAGCGACTCAGGCAGAGTGCGGGCGCGGCGTTGCTGGTGGTGGAAGAGGGCGCCGACAGGTGGGACCGGAATGTCAGCGACTCAGAGAGAGGGCGCTGCGCTGCTGGGTTGGGCTGCGGCTGCGCAGTTGGGCTGGCCGAGCTGCTGGTGGGCCGCGGGAAAAGGAGGAAAGGGAGGGAGCTGGGCCGCGCGGGAAAGAAAAGAGAAGAGCTGGGCTGCTGGGCTGAAAAAGAGAAGGAAAAAGAGAGAAAAAGAAAAGGTTTTTCTTTTATTCAAACACTCATTTGAATTCAAATTCAAATTCAAATTTGAATTCAACAGTCAAAAATAAATGCACCAGCATGAATGCAACAATAATGTTTCTATACCCTATATTTGCTTTTAATTATTCAAAAATTTTATTTTCCTACATTATTTATGAGCACTTGAATATAAAAAGCCAATTAATTACTAAATTTTAAATAGGGCATTTTTAGGGTGTTACAAATCTACCCCCCCTTAAAATGAATCTCGTCCCCGAGATTCGGAAGTGGATTGGAAGAGATATGGATATTCTGCCTTGAGACCATCCTTTCTTTCTCAAGTTGCTTCACCTTCTGAATGACGTTTCCACTGAACCTTGCACACACGGATGTCTTTGTTCCCGATGACCCTCTCTGATTCCTCCAAAACCTTGACCAGTCTCTGAGGACTTAATTGCCTGATACTCAATCTTCTCTCCTGATGGAGCCACTAACTGAACTGCACGCTTAGAACACTGTATGACTACTTCATACTTCGCTAGCCAGCTCATTCCCAAGATGAGATCCATTCCAATAGAGTTTAGGACTATAGGGTGTGCTAAGAAGTCTACCCCCCTTATGTTAACCAATACGTTAGAACAACATAATGTGGCCCGAAGTTCTCCTCCCGGTGAGCTAATCAACATGGTAATTCCCATAGGTTGCATAAGCATCAAGTTCTTTTTCACGAAATCAGCAGATATGAAAGCGTGCGAAGCTCCAGAATCAAACAAAACTGTAGCAGGTTATGAGTTGACTGGAAACATACCGACTACCACATCTGGGGCTCCTTCTGCAGTTTCTGCTCCCATATCGTTGAGCCTGCCCTTGGCGTAGTTCTGTTGGCCACGGTTTCCCTGTGCCTGCTGCTGATTCCCATTCTGAGTTGGTTGCGATCTTGTCTTCTGGTTGTTGTTCTGACCAGTGGAGTTTTGTACCCTCCGGGGACAAAAGTTAGCGTAATGTCCCTGTTCACCACAGTGGTAGCATGCCCTTGGGCCGACAGGAGTGGTGTTAGCCTGGGTAGTGCGTGAAACCTGAGTGTTCTGCTTCACGTTCTGGTAGCGCTGCTGCTGCTGCTGTGGTGGTGGTGGATTCTGGGTATGCTGATGGTCCTGGTGACCTGACTGTTCCTTAGTGCGCTGCTGATTCACCTGCTGGGGGTTGTAGCGGGAACGGACATTGCTGCCAGATTGCTGGTTCATGATCCTCCTCTTTTTATCCTCAATCTCACGGCGCTTGTGCTCCACCATCAGAGCACCATCAACCAGCCCGCCGAAGGTTGGAAAGGTGATGCACATCAACTGCAGCTGCAAGACATCCTGAAGTCCATTCCGGAAGCGAGTCTGCCTCTTCTCGTCTGTCGACACCTCATCTGGTGCGTAGCGGGCCAGCTTGAGGAACTTGTCACGGTAGGCAGTGACACTCATTCCTTCCTACGACAGGGCTAGGAACTCCTTCTTCTTCAGGACCGTCAGTCCCTCAGGTACATGGTGAGCACGGAAGTCATCACTGAACTGCTGCCAGGTGATCTGGTTGCGATCGGGTTGCGCATATTGGTATGCCACCCACCAGTCGAGAGCGGCTCCTTCAAACTGTCCAGAGGCATAGAGCACCTTCTCCCTGTCATCACACTGAGCATTGTCGAGCTGTCTCTCCACTGCCTTGATCCAGTCTTCAGCTTCCATCGGGTCCTTGGCGCGGGAGAACTTTGGCGGGCGCCCCTTCAAGAACTCTCCCCTCTTGTCCCGGATTGGCTGGGGAGGTGGCTGAATAGGTGGATTCTGCAGGTTCTGCTGCATCAAAGCTATGGCCTGAGTCAACTGTTGCATCGTCTGTATCTGCAAGCGGACTAGATCCTCCATGGTGGGCGGCTGGTTCTGGTTCTGGTTCTGGTTCTGATTGCCACCACCCGTGGATCCTCTTGTCCCAACCATCTGTCACAAATCAAAATCCCAACATTCACAATCACAGTCATGTCTGAACCAGTGTCAAGAACAGAAGCATTCCATTGACAAGATAAGGTACTCAGGTGATAGGAAAGATGATAGATGATGTGCAAAGGAGAGGTTAGGAACCCATCTATCTACCCATTAAATACCTTATACCTTAGTCCAATACTAGATGATTGCAGACTTTCATCTGCGCTCATCACAATCATTACAAAGATCCAAATCACACATAAGCATAATGACAATTCATTCAAGCATTCAAAGACATGGTTCACACAAGACTCGACACTCTTAGACCAGTTTTGGACCCGAAAAACGTTCTATTTGATCTCTATTACAACTTATGGTAGCATTTAGGGTCGATGGTGGTACGGTGAGCTAGGGTGCTGTATCTAGACCTTCTGTGTGGTGGCGACTGTGCACCGAACTCTGGTCTACGTGGCACAGGTCCTCCCGACTGGTGCTGCCGCTCCTCATTCTTCTCTTGTTGTTGTTCTAACTCCACGGACTCGGTCTCTAGCTCCTCGGGGTCCCCTTCTTCGGCCTCCTGCCTAAGAAGCTCCTCGTAAGCATCCGGGTTGCGTGCCACCAACGGGTACTTATCGATGCGGGGTGGAAAGTAGCCATCAGCGCTCTTGCGGACTGTCTATCTCTGTCGAGCTATCTATGGAAGTGAAAACTAGAGGAGGGCCTTAGATTAAAGCTTAGAAAATTTTCAAAAAGGACAGAGGTAGAATAGAACACCATTTTTCAATAGAAACTCAACTCTAGGATGTAAAATAATTTTTAGAGCAAGGATTAAGCAAGTTCTAATCGACCGTTCTATCTAGGCTGTGATCCTACAGTCAGCACGACTCTGATACCAACTTTGTAACACCCAGATTTCCAAGAAATCCGAATGCTTCCATATGTGTGCCCAGGATGTCCACAGAACACATATAGATTACAAATATTGAATCACAGAGAACACAATGCTCGAATAAAATAGTTTATAACAGAGTTTAACACAAGATATAGTCTTAAACAAATAACACAGCGGAAGTCTTAATATTATTTAAATGCTTCATAACTAGGTAGAGCCTCAAATCCACAGGGACACCGACTGGTTGAACACAGCTAGAAGTACGGCAGATCCTCCGGAAACTCAGCAAGCTACTGATCATTCAATGCTCCATCTGTTACCCATCCGGGATTTTGTTGAATAGTTGCAAGTGTAAGTAAACCATCTTACTTAACAAGTATAACACGGGTTATGCAAGAACAAAAGGCTTGACACGGTTATACTGCATTAGCACTTTTAGTTGTTTCCTTTTATTATCATCTAGTTTACTACAAATGAGTAGAACCCAAGTATAAACCCATTAATAAGGTATAAGTGATTATAGAACAAACCAATATCAACCACTAATATCATCTTCTAATCAAAAAGGATCCAGGCCGCTCGTATCCGTGAGCACGGCTATCATGATAGATCAACACTCTGCAGAGGTTTCGCCCTTTACCCGCCGGTCACATAAATCCACAAGAATTTATGTTACGAGGACTTTCACAAAACACCCTAACAAGCACAGTCGCCGTTTTGGTTCAACATAGGCAGCATAACCCGAGGCATCGAGATTGACGTACGCTCAGGGCACAACGTGAGGGGGTCAGTGGCATCCAGAGCGAGAGCGCAATCATCGCAACGTGTGAAGCTGCCGTACATCGGGCGCTTACATCACGGGACTTTGCCTAACGGGGCATAGCCAACGGATAGAACCGTCCTCGATGGATTAAATTATACTCTCACCCATGCTCCCCACATACGCCTTTCGGTAACCACTGGCGAGCTAGAGACGTACAAGCTAGTTATCCAAGACCAGAGCCATTATAGTTCCAACGGCGGCGAACAAGTTCCTGGGTTGCCGCTTTAAGAACCGGACCTTACGGAGAGACATTAGAACAAAGCACGAAGCACATGCTCTAATTCCCTAGACCAAACCTTATAGAGACACTAGAACAAAGCACGAAGCACATGCTCTAGTTCCCCGAACCATGTTGCTAAAAAGCATCTTTTAACCATCATTGAAGTGAACCATTAGTTCAATATTAACATAAAAATAAATGTTGGTTGCAGCGTGTAGCATAGTCTAACCATAATGCATAAAACCCTGGGTAAACAAGGAATAAGGTAAAGACTAGGAACATCCTTAGTGGTTAACAGTATTAGACACATGCATATGATTTAGGTGATTAATCGGTGTATCGGTAACAAGGATGGTCCGTGTTATACTTGCCTTCCTCAGAGAACTGCTGCTGCACCAGCTCTTCAGGAACGGGATCGTCGGTGAACTCGAACGGCACGTCAACTACTCACATCGATCACCAAACAAGCATCCACACATACATGCAAACAAGATATTTAATTAGAAAAGTACACCAAACATAAACAAAAGATGAAGAGAAGGTTTTAGAGCTACTCTACGCTTCACTACGAACACGTGAGCGCGAAAATCACTCAAATCGGAGTTAAAACGGAGAAACTACGCTTAAAACGGGCTCTAGGGGCTTGCTAGTAAAGATATTAGGCTTCCAGGGGTGTTTTTGAAAGAAACCAGGGACCTAAAACATAATTTCATATAAAAACTTGAGGGCTCCGGCGTAAAAACGACTTTCAGGACGGCGGGCGCTATTTTTCAAAAGAGCAGGGGCTAAACCGAAAGAAAAAGGACTTGGTTGTAAATACTTTTGAACTGCGCTGGACCGCGGGTTGATTTTCGAAAACTGCAGGGGCTCTTTTGTAAAACAGGCACGGCGGCGGCTAAATGCTGACATCGGCTGACGTCACCGTGGACCGGACCATAGACCGGCCATGAACCGCGGTTCACGGGTTCACAGTGAACCGGTTCGGTTTAGATCGGTTTTCAGATCTGGCCGTCGGTTTTGAATCTAACGGCTCAGAACAGATCGGGGCTCGGCTCACCGGAGCACGGCGGCGCTAGGCCGTGACCTCGCCGGAGTAGGCTCGGCTGGGGGCTAGGAAGCTCCTTTTCTCGCCGCGTTAGGTCCTAGAGATAGAGGAGGCGACGGGGAGTCGATTTTGGGGGTTGTGGACGAGGATTGAGCGGCGGTGGCGGCTGGTGACGAGCGGCGGCGGTCGAAAGTCTCCGGCGAGCTCGTGCAGGCGTGGGAGAGCGAGAGGGAGAGGGGTTTTGAGCTCGGCGTGTTCCTTACCACACGGCGAAGCTCCGGGGCAAGCCCTCGGCGACAATGCGGCCTTGGAGCGAGCTCTAGGCGATGGCGGCGGCGCGGCTAGGGTTTCGCGGCGGCGGCTAGGGTTTGTGGCACGGCTCGAGAGGGGGTTGGCGGCGGCTTAAAAAGGGGCTCGAGGGGAGTCCTAGGCGTGCGCGCCAAACAAGGAAGGAGGCGTGCGCGAAGCGGATTCGCGGCGGCGCGGCGGTGGAGGAGTTCGGCTTGCCCACGGCGAGAGGTAGGAGACGCGGCTGACGGGTGGGTCCAGGCGGTCAGCGACTCAGGCGGAGTGCGGGCGCGGCGTTGCTGGTGGTGGAAGAGGGCGCCGATAGGTGGGACCGGAATGTCAGCGACTCAGAGAGAGAGGGCGCTACGCTGCTGGGTTGGGATGCGGCTGCGCAGGTGGGCTGGCCGAGCTGCTGGTGGGCCGCGGGAAAAGGAGGAAAGGGAGGAGCTGGGCCGCGCGGGAAAGAAAAGAGAAGAGCTGGGCTGCTGGGCTGAAAAAGAGAAGGAAAAAGAGAGAAAAAGAAAAGGTTTTTCTTTTATTCAAACACTCATTTGAATTCAAATTCAAATTCAAATTTGAATTCAACAGTCAAAAATAAATGCACCAGCATGAATGCAACAATAATGTTTCTATACCCTATATTTGCTTTTAATTATTCAAAAATTTTATTTTCCTACATTATTTATGCGCACTTGAATATAAAAAGTCAATTAATTACTAAATTTTAAATAGGGCATTTTTAGGGTGTTACAGGCATCGACTGCTACATCCAACACTGTACCTGTAATAAAAGCCACAAGCAAGGCTGAGTATACTAATACTCAGCAAGGCTTACCCGTCGGGTGAAAACTACATCACCGACATCTAGACATGAGAGGCTTTTGGCTGGTGGGTTTGTTTGCCAAAAAGCAACTAAAAGTAGATCCTTGCTGTCATAGTTTTAGCATCATATTCTAGTAGATTTAACCATTCTAGATTAGCATCCTCTCTAAGCATACAAGTGGTGCAGTACAATTTAATTCATACAACAAGTTCATCAATCTCATAGTTCCACTTGTTACTCAATGCAGCAAGGCGGTCAAGCAGTCTCATTAACCGCGAGAAGCGGACAGTTCGAACCGAACTTTGCTACCTGGCCAGGGGAAACCCAACACACACGGACAATGCTTGCTATAAAAGGTACAAGCACTTCCCAACCTTTCCCATCGATCCACAATTCGGAACCGGGTCCACTTCCTTAGGATAAAGGTTTACTGCTTCACTCACAGCATCACGCATATATCCACAAGTGTACGGCAGGGGAAACAAAAGTTTCCAAGGAGAAATGGCTATCGGCCCTAGCTGCTTCAATCTGGTACCGGGCTTACCGATTCCCATATATCGGCATGCATGTGGTACGTTCAAAAACTTGACACACTTAACCACACGTTTCGACCTTAAATCAATTATCATACACGGACGGGAGATCTACATCTACCATCCCGTCCGTCCATCCTTATGATTCCAACATAAGTAAAGACAAGCAACTCCTATGTCTCACGAGTGACAGGAAATCACTCCACTTGTAACGGACCTAAAGCAATGCCCTATCGATCCTTTCATACTAGTGTTGCAAGTCATAGGTACTAGAAATGTGCAGCTAAGGTATTCAATCAACTCCTTGAAACGTAAATGCTCAAGCATAGGGAATTCATAGATGCATAAACTTTAAAGGTTAGGTTATGCTTCGGGGCTTGCCTTCTTACGCTAGCTGGGGGTTAGCCTCCGGGTCGACTGTTCCTCCGCTGGCATCGTCCTCCGGGATGCCTTCTCCGTCGGCGGGGATGAGATGGTAGAAGCCGTCCGCAACAGCACCTTCTACATGAGATGCATAACTTATAGTGGCTGCCTAGTGATTCCAAAACTAAGGCCTTGAAGGCCATATTCACCTAGACATGCTAAAGTACTACTTTCTCCTTCACAAAATTAGAGGAGGGGTGTGGAAAATTTTTACGCATCTTTGATGGTGATTGTGTACATATATAAAAGAATTTCCATTTATTATTTTGAAGTTAGGGATCTGTTCTGGAATTTTAGACTTTTCCAAGTTTTATTTTAATTAATTATCAAAAAGGTCTATTCTTCTATATAACTCAATTCCACCTTAATTTCTTCTCATTTTTGTTTCTCAGTTTCTGTTCATCCTTTTTATCTGTAAACTTTATGACAGCTACTGGAGTATAAGAGTTAGGCTCACTCCAAAATTTAGCTAAAATTGAGCTACACAGAATTTATTAAAAATAGTACAAACTGCTGCCTAAAGAAACAAGATAAATTCATATGAAATCGAAAATACATCCAAATCAGGAAATTTTCCTACCAGAGCTAGTCATGAGTGCATGGAGGGCTTTGGCCAAGTGGTGGCTCAAAATAACCCTTGGACTGTCCTCAACAAATTTCTATCCGAAAATACATATCTATTTATTTGCTAGTCTAAACAGAGCAAAAATTAAGTTTTGCATTTTTAGTAGATGTGCTAATAAGTTCTTAGGTCTCTGGAGAAAATGGTGATTTTTAGCTGCATGTATTATTTTTAACAATTTCAGGACTGCAAAAAGACAGGAATCACAAATTAATTCATAACTGAAGCTACAGTCTTTAGGTCCCCTTTGGACACAAGGTGTCCAAAGTCACTGCAAATAACATATCCAAAGCTCAGCCCCAGCGGAGCTCTGGATTTGAAATGGTGCACAAGTTTCTAAATTCACAGTTTGAATTTTAAATTCCGCGTTTCCGGCCGCCGGAGCATGCGCACGTCGAGCCCCTACTTCGAGCCCTCCCTGAGGTCAACCGAGCCTTCCACTAGCTTCGCCGAGTCCCACTGGTGCTCTAGGACCCCTCCAACCCCGACGAGATCCACCACCTCGCCGGAATCGAGCTCGTGGCGGCCGCACTGCCCCCGCACGTCGCCGGCGAACTCCGAGCTTCCCCCGGCCTCCCAACCGCCACCAATCGACTCGTGGTGAGCCACTAGTCCTTTTCCCCCACTTCCCCTACCCTATCTCGTCGTCGTTTGGCCGGTGCAACTCCGGCGACGAGCCGAGGACCTTTGTTCATCGTCTTCCTTTTTCTAGGGTTCCCAGTGAAAAAGTCAGGGACCTGTTCGCGAAGTTTCAAAAGATTCAAGGGCCGGCGCGTAAAAAGATTCTTAAGGTTTAACCCTTTTTCCCGAAATCTTGTAAAATCCACCAAAAATCGTACAAAAATCAGAAAAATGCACAAAAATACTCCCTGGACTCGTGAGATTGTAATCTCCAATCTCATGTTAGCATGTATATACTTTTGGTGAACCATTTTTGATTTAAAATTCAAACTGTGAATTTGGAAAATTGTGCACCATTTCAAATCCAGAGCTCCGCTAGGGCTGAGCTTTGGATATGTTGTTTGCAGCGAAATTAATTTGTGAAATATGGATTGTATCTTCAGTTATGAATTAATTTGTGATTCCTGTCTTTTTGCAGTCCTGAAATTGTTAAAAATAATCCATGCAGCTAAAAATCACCATTTTTCTCCAGAGGCCTAAGAACTTGTTAGCACATCTGCTAAAATGAAAAACTTAATTTTTGCTCTGTTTAGACTAGCAAATAAATAGATATGTGTTTTCGGATAGAAATTTATTGAGGACTGTCCAAGGGTTATTTTGAGCCACCACTTGGCCAGAGCCCTCCTTGCACTCATGACTAGCACTGGTAGGAAAATTTCCTGATTTGGATGTATTTTCGATTTTATATGAATTTATCTTGTTTATTTAAGCAGCAGTTTGTACTATTTTTAACAAATTCTGTGTAGCTCAGTTTTAGCTAAATTTTGGAGTGAGCCTAACTCTTATACTCCAGTAGCTGTCATAAAGTTTATAGATAAAAAAGATGAACAGAAACTGAGAAACAAAAATGAGAAGAAATTAAGGTGTAATTAAGTTATATAAAAGAATAGACATTTTTGATAATTAATTAAAATGAAACATGGAAAGTCTAAAATTCTAGAACAGCACCCCAAACTTCAAAATAATAAATGGAAATTTTTTTTATATATGTACACAATCACCATCAAAGATGCGTAAAAATTTTCCACACCCCTCCTCTAATTTTGTGAAGGAGAAAGTAGTACATTAGCATGTCTAGGTGAATATGGCCTTCAAAGCCTGAGTTTTGGAATCACTAGGCAGCCACTATAAGTTATGCATCTCATGTAGAAGGCGCTGTTGCGGACGGCTTCTACCATCTCATCCCCGCCGACGGAAAAGGCATCCCGGAGAACGGTGCCAGCGAAGGAACGATCGACCCGGAGGCTAACCCCCAGCTAGCGCAAGAAGGCAAGCCCCGGAGCATAACCTAACCTTTAAAGTTTATGCATCTCTGAATTCTCTATGCTTGTGCATTTACGTTTCAAGGAGTTGATTTAATACCTTAGTTGCATAATTCTAGTACCTATGACTTGCCACAATAGTATGAAAGGATCGATAGGGCTTTGCTTTAGGTCCGTTACAAGTCGAGTGATTTCCTGTCACTCGCGAGACATAGGAGTTGCATGTCTTTACTTATGTTGGAATCATAAGGATGGACGGGCGGGATGGTAGATGTAGATCTCCCGTCCGTGTATGATAATTGATTTAAGGTCGAAACGTGTGGTTGAGTGTGTCAAGTTTTTTAACGTACCACATGCATGCCGATATATGGGAATCGGTAAGCCCGGTACCAGATTGAAGCAGCTAGGGCCGATAGCCATCTCTCCTTGGATATATGCGTGATGCTGTTAGTGAAGCAGTAAACCTTTATCCTAAGGAAGTGGACCCGGTTCCGAATTGTGGATCGATGGGAAAGGTTGGGAAGTGCTTGTACCTTTTATAGCAAGCATTATCCGTGTGTGTTGGGTTTCCCCTGGCCAGGTAGCAAAATTCAGTTCGAACTGTCCGCTTCTCACGGTTAATGAGACTGCTTGACCGCCTGACTGCATTGAGTAACAAGTGGAACTATGATAATGATGAACTTGTTGTACGAATTAAATTGTATTGCACCACTTGTATGCTTAGAGAGGATGCTAATCTAGAATGGTTAAATCTACTAGAATATGATGCTAAAACCATGAAAGCAAGGATCTACTCTTAGTTGCTTTTTGACAAACAAACCCACCAGCCAAAAGCCTCTCATGTCTAGATGTCGGTGATGTAGTTTTCACCCGACGGGTAAGCCTTGCTGAGTATTAGTATACTCAGCCTTGCTTGTGGCTTTTATTACAGGTACGGTGATGGATGTGGCAGTCGATGCCATTACTTGGCCTACCCAGGTTCCCCCTGGATGGCACATCGAGTGGGTTCCGTCCTCTGCCGAGGAACGGGAGGAGTAGCACCATGGCAGGCTTCATCATGGTGTTACTATGTATCGACGCTAGTTTTCTTTCCGCTGCAATGAACCTTTTTATTTCCGCTGCAATGAACTTGATACTCTGATTTAAATTCCAAACTTGGTTTGTAATAACTTTGCGATACTATTTATGTATGTTGAATTTGTGGAATGTTGTAATCTCTGGAACTCACCTTCGTGTGGGCGTGCTTGTTGTTTCGATCGAGAAAGTACGTGGTTAAATCGGGTTTAATCCGAAGGCGCTCCAGCTTATTCCGGATTAAGTGCCTGACTACTCGATTAGTGGTCCAGGGGTACTTAACTTGGAATAATTTCGGAGTGGTCCGCCACACTTAAGGAGGTCAGGGCAGAGACTTCAGCTGCACATCATAAAGCAATGGAAGCTAATAATCGCGAGATGCAAGCTCAGATTTTAATGCAACAGGATGAGATTATGGCTCCTAGGACTGTTTCGGAGCAATCTGAGCATCTTGTAGCAGCGGCAAATCAACCAAATGAAGTACCACCAGCTCCAGCTGAGGATGCACCTCTAGCCCAAGAGGGGGTAGATGAAGAGGTGGACATAGTGGGCATGGAACCTGCTGTAGCTGCACCGCCTGCACCTGAGGAGGGACAGCTTGTGGATGAAGTCCTTGAAGGTTTTGAAGGATTTGAGTTTGTGGTTGATGAGCATGATGAAGCACTCCCAGAGAATCCAAACGCGTTTGCCTGGGCTAATGCAAGTGCCGACAGGTTCGACCCTAAGGGGTTAGGACCGTTGGAGTTCAATCCTGTGGTGGTGGATGATGGTAGTGATGAGGAAAACCCAAGTGAGGTTCAGGGAGAGTCAGGTATGACTACGGTCACCAGTTCATCATCCTCTTCGACCTCGTCTTCAGCCTCCAGTGCGATTAGGTCTGATGGAAGTGAGAACTCCGTCAACCAGCCAGTTCCGATGGAGGGTGCAGTTTGAAGAAGGCTTGAGAAGTAGTGTCCTTTGGGGGTCATGTGAGGTTTGAGTGAAAATGTTTTGTGCATATGTATATGTGACCATCATGGTAGCACTATGAACTTGGGGCTTGTAAGCTATGTATGTATATGTGGCTTGAGTTTGAAAAACCTAACTCCTAGTGAGTTGTATATGTTCTGGTGTGATGTTTGTTGAACCTCTGCTTTGTAAATGAATAAGAATGTGATATATGTTGGTTGTCTACATCTATGTGTGGATGTTTCAAGCTTGAAGCTTTACCTGTTCATACTTCCATGTTGCAATAATCTTTCAGTGGAAGTTAATGCCCTCTTTTGCTGAACTTTTTGTAGAATGGCTAATCGGAGGGATCAGCAGACTAGTTCGGGTGCAGATCCAAATGCTTCACCTGGGCCTCCTACTTTAACAGATGCATTTGCTCATATCATCAACTCCGGGACTGAGCAGACTCGGCTGTTAAATTTGATTGCTCAAAACCTGGGTAATCGTCCATCCGGAAGGCAAGCGGGGCATCAGGGGATTACATACTCCCAATTTCTGGAGACGCATCCTTCAATCTTTAGTCATGCTGAACATCCGCTTGAAGCTTAGGAGTGGCTCCAACCTCTGGAGCAGAAGTTCCGTGTTATTCCTCAGTGTACTGAATCTCTCAGAAAGTGGAATTCGCTGGGCTGCAACTGCAGGGACCCACTGGTACCTGGTGGGCTAGTTTCTTGTCCAGACAGCCTGCCGGAAGAGCTCTGAATTGCGAAGACTTTAAAATGGTCTTCTGTGATCATTTTATACCAGATGGAATTCTGAAAATGAAGCTGGAGGAGTTCTTAAGGCTGCAACAGGGCAACAGGAGTGTGTTGGAGTATACCCGTGATTTTGATCACCTGGCTCAGTATGCTCCTGAACATGTGGACAATGAAATCAAGAAGAGGGATTGTTATCTCCGGGGACTTAATGTCAGAATGCAGGAGAAGTTGGTCATTTGTACTCTGCCTAACTATGGCTCTGCGGTGAGCATGGCTATCTCGGCTGAGGCAAAAATGAAAGACCTGGATGAATCTCTCAAGCGGGAAGAAGCTCTTAAGAGTAGAATCCTCCTGTTGGAGCCTCGAGCAGTGCTCCACCGCGATATAAGGTGGTTTTCCATGGGCCACCTCGTCCGGCTTTCAGAGTTCCGCAGCAGCAACAACCTCCTCAACAATAGTGGGTGGTGAGAAATCCCTATAATGCACCCCGTGCAGCTAGTCCTCAGCCACAAGGGAATCGTTATCCAGCAGCACCAGCCAACAAGCAGCCATGTTACAATTGTGGGCAAGCCGGACATTTTGTGCGAGATTGTCGTCTTCCCAAGCAAGGTGGAAATCAGAATGCTAAGGCACAGACTTCGGGGCAAGGTGTGGGCCAGAAGTTTGTGAGGAAGAAGATCTTTAATACCAAGATTGGGAGGGTCCGTTATATGAATGTTGAAGAAATATCGGAGGGAGAATCGGTCATGGCTGGTATGATTTCCCTTAACAATCAACCTGCCATTGTTTTGTTTGATTCTGGTGCTTCGCATACCTTTATAAGTAAGGCTTTTGTGGAAAAACACCAGTTAGCCACCAAAGTGTTGCAGAATAAGTATGTAATACAGTCCACAGGGGCTACTCAAAATACTAATTTGGTGGCTAGTGATGTGGCCTTGAGTTTAGAAGGGCACATGGTTAATGTTTTTCCCTTGGTTCTTGAGGACCAAGGGATTGATATTATTTTGGCGATGAATTGGATGTCTCAGAACAAAGTGTTGATAGATACGTGGTCTCGGGAAATTTGCTATCAAAATGCCCTTGGTCAATTTGTGAAGATTACTTTACCTGCCCACCAAACTTTAGATTGGATGGTAAGGAAAACGAGGGCTATGACACTAGAGTCAATTCCCGTGGTTAATGAATTCCCGGATGTCCAGAGGATTTACCTGGGTTACCACTAGTTAGGGAGGTGGAGTTCACTATTGAGCTTGAGCCGGGTACAGCTCCTATCTCTAGAAGGCCTTATCGAATGCCACCTCAAGAGTTAGCAGAACTGAAAGTTCAATTGCAAGAGTTGTTAGATAAAGGTTTCATTCGGCCTAGTGCATCTCCATGGGGTTGTCCGGCTATATTTGTGAAAAAGAAAGATCATACCTTGAGAGTATGTGTTGACTACCATCCTTTGAATGCGGTAACTATCAAGAACAAATACCCTTTGCCACGGATTGATTTCCTGTTTGATCAACTGGTCGGAGCAAAAGTCTTTTTTAAAATTGATCTCCGGTTAGGGTATCATCAGATACGGATTAAGCCTGAGGACATACCCAAAACTGCTTTCTCCACTAGATATGGTCTACATGAATATCTAGTAATGTCTTTTGGATTGACAAATGCCCCAGCGCATTTCATGTACTTGATGAACACCGTATTTATGCCGGAATTGGATAAATTCGTAGTGGTGTTCATTGATGATATTTTAGTTTTCTCTAAAAATGAAGAAGAACATGCACAACATCTACGCATTGTTCTACAAAGATTGAGAGATCACAAATTATATGCGAAGTTGAGTAAATGTGAATTTTGGTTGAAAAAGTTACCTTTCTTGGGCCATGTTTTGTCGGCCGATGGGGTGGAGGTCGACCCAAGCAAGGTCAAGGATGTATTGAATTGGCAACCACCTCAATCAGTGTCAAAGGTTAGGAGTTTTCTGGGAATGGCCGGTTATTATCTGTAACACCCAGATTTCCAAGAAATCCGAATGCTTCAATATGCGTGCCCAGGATGTCCACAGAACACATATAGATTACAAATATTGAATCACAGAGAACACAGTGCTCGAATAAAATTGTTTACATCAGAGTTTAACGCAAGACATAGTCTTAAACAAATAACACAACGGAAGTCTTATTAAACGCAAACGTTTCATAACTAGTAGAGCCTCAAGTCCACAGGGACACCGACTTGATGAACACAGCTAAAAGTACGGTAGATCCTCCAGAAACTCAGCAAGCGACTGATCGTTCATTGCTCCATCTGTTACCCATCCGGGATTTTGTTGAATAGTCGCAAGTGTAAGTAAACCATCTTACTTAACAAGTATAACACGGGTTATGCAAGAACAAAAGGCTTGACATGGTTAAACTGCATTAGCACTTTTAGTAGTTTCATTTTATTATCATCCAAATTACTACAAGTGAGTAGAATCCCAAGTATAAACCCATTATTAATAATGTGTAAGTAATCATAGAATAAACCAACATCAACCACTAACATCATCTTCTAATAAAAAAGGATCCAGGCCGTTCGTAACCGTGAGCACGGCTATCATGATAGATCAACACTCTGCAGAGGTTTCGCCCTTTACCCGCCGGTCACATAAATCCAAAAGAACTTATGTTACAGGGACTTTCACAAAACACCCTAACAAGCACAGTAGCCGTTTTGGTTCAACATAGGCAGCATAACCCAAGGCATCGAGATTGACGTACGCTCAGGGCGCAATGTGAGGGGGTCAATGGCGTCCAGAGCGATAGCGCAATCATCGCAACGTGTGAAGCTGCCGTACATCGGGCGCTTAAATCACGGGACTTTGCCTAACGAGACATAGCCAACGGATAAATCCGTCCTCGATGGATCAAACTATACTCTCACCCATGCTCCCCACATACGCCTTTCGGTAACCACTGGCGAGCTAGAGACGTACAAGCTAGTTATCCAAGACCAGAGCCATTATAGTTCCAACGGCGGCGAACAAGTTCCTGGGTTGCCGCTTTAAGAACCGGACCTTACGGAGAGACATTAGAACAAAGCACGAAGCACATGCTCTAATTCCCTAGACCAAACCTTATAGAGACACTAGAACAAAGCACGAAGCACATGCTCTAGTTCCCCGAACCATGTTGCTAAAAAGCATCTTTTAATCATCATTGAAGTGAACCATTAATTCAATATTGACAATTAAATAAATGTTGTTCGCAGCGCGTGGCAAATACTAACTGTAATGCATATAACCCGGGTAATCAAGGAATATGGTAAAGACTAGGAACAACCTTAATGTATCACAAAATTAGACACATGCATATGAATATATGATTAATTGGTGTATAGGTAATCAAGGATTGTCCGTGTTATACTTTCCTTCCTCAGCGAACTGCTGCTGCACCTGCTCTTCGGGAACGGGATCGTCGGCGAACTCGAACGGCTCGTCAACTACTCACATCGATCACCACACAAGCCTCCACACATACATGCAAACAAGGTATTTAATTAGAACAGTACACCAAACATAACAAATGATGAAAATAAGGCTTTAGAGTTACTGTGCGCTTCACTACGAACATGTGAGCGCGAAAATCACTCAAATCGGAGTTAAAACGAAGAAAATACACTTAAAACGGGCTCTAGGGGCTTTCTGGTGATAGTTTTAGGCTTCCAGGGGTGTTTTTGAAAGAAACCAGGGACCTAAAACATAATTTCGTATAAAAACCCGAGGGCCTACGGGTGAAACTGCCTCTGAGGACGGTGGGCACTATTTTTCAAAAGCGCGGGGGCTAAACCGAAAGAAAAAGGACTAAACTGTAATTATTTTTGAACTGCGTTGGACCGCGGGTTGATTTCCAAAAACAGCAGGGGCTCTTTTGCAAAATTGCCATGGCAGCCGGTTTGACCTAGGCGGACTCGATTCGGGTTTGATCTGGGCCGTTGGATCTAGACCTGACGGCTCCGGTTGATTGGGGCTTTTAGGTCGTCGGGGTGCGGCGGCCGACGGCGGCGCCTCGCCGGAAGCTCGCCGGCGTTAGGCTTTCCCGACACTACAGGGCACCAAACCTCGCCGCGTTTGGCCCGGGAGAGAGAGGAGGCAACGGGGGTTCGATTTTGGGGGTCGTGCTCGAGGTTTGGACGGCGGTTTCACCTGGCGACGAGCGGCGGCGGGCGGAAAGCTCCGGCGAGCTTGCGCAAGCGCGACGCGACGAGAGGGAGAGGGGAAAAAGGCTCAGCTGGTTCCCTGCTACCTTGCGAAGCTCCTGGGCGTGACCTCGTCAACAATGAGGCGGCGAGGCGGCGAGTTGGCGGCGGCGGCGGCTTGGGTTGCGGCGGCGACGCGAGCTTAAAGGCGTGGTGGCGCTAGGGTTTGGGGGCGGCAGCGCTGCGTAGGGCTCGGTGGAGGGGTTGGCGGCGCTTAAATAGAGGCTAGGGAGGCGCCTTGGCGTGTGGGTCAAGCAGAGCGGAGGCGGCCCGACGCGGTCGACGAGCTCAGCTCGGCTCGGTCTGGAGTCCTGCTTGGGGACGACGTGAGGAAGGGGATGACGCGCGGGCCCGGGGTGTCAGCGGCTCAGGAGGAAGACGGGCTGACCGGTGGGGCCCGGCTGTCAGCGAGCGAAAGGCGGATGCGAGGCGGGCTGCAATATTGGGCTGGGCCGAACGACTTGCTGGGCCGCGCGAGAGGGAAAAGGACTGGGCTGCGTGCGGGAGGGGAAGGAGGGATTGGGCCGGCTGAGGGAGAAAGGGTTTTTCCTCTTTTTTTTCTTTTCTTTTTCTTTTTCAAACACTCATTTGAATCCAAATTCAAATTCAAATTTGAATTCAACAATCAAAAATAAATGCACCAGCATGAATGCAACAATAATGTTTCTATTTCCTGTATTTTCCCTCAAAATTTTATTTCCATATATTAATTATGAGCACTTTAATATAAATAGTAATTTAATTACTAAATTTTAAATAAGGCCATTTTTAGGGTGTTACATTATCGGAGATTCATTCTGGACTTTTCCAAAATAGCCAAACCCTTAACTGAGTTACTTAAAAAGGAAATTAAGTTTGAATGGAGTGATAAATGTGAAGAAGCTTTTCAACAGTTAAAGAAATTGTTGACTATTGCTCCAGTTCTTGCTCAACCACATATTGAAAAGGCTTTCGACATATATTGTGAAGATTCTGGCAAGGGTTTAGGCTGTGTTTTAATGCAAGAGGGTAGAGTCATTGTTTATGCTTCGAGGCAATTGAAACGGCATGAAGAGAATTACCCCACTCATGATTTAGAGCTTGTTGCCGTAGTGCATGCTCTTAAGATATGGAGGCACTATCTTTTGGGCAGTGTAAGCTGTATATACTCTGGCCATTAAAGCTTAAAGTACATTTTCACTCAATCTGAGTTGAATATGAGGCAACGAAGATGGTTGGAGTTAATCAAGGATTATAATTTGGATATTCATTATCATCCTGGTAAGGCTAATGTGGTAACCGATGCCTTGAGTAGAAAAGCTCAATGTTGTTGTCTGACAGTCCATACAAGGGCAAAGAGTTTATGTCAAGAAATGGAAGATGGGTTGAAATGGTTGTTCAAGGTTCCATAAGAAATATCGTGGTTCACGATGCTTTGAAGGAGCAGATTGAAAGGGCCCAATTAAAGGATAAAAAGAAGAATATCCTTAAAAAGCTTATAGCTGAAGGAGAAACAACATGTTTTACTCAAGATGAGAATGAAATCTTTTATTTCAGGGGAAGGATTGTGGTGCCAAAAGACTAGAAGTTGAGGAAGAAAATTCTGAATGAAGCACATTTATCAAGGTAGTCTATTCATCCTGGGAGTACAAAGATGTATCATGATTTGAAACAAAGAGTATGGTGGACCCGAATGAAAAGGGAAATTGCTCGCTATGTATCAAGATGTGATACGTGTCGAAGAGTGAAGCCTATTACTCAGAAAGATGCTGGGTTGTTACAACCCTTAAATATTCCGGTTTGGAAATGGGAAGATATTTCTAAGCATTTCATTGTCGGGTTACCCACTACATCAAAGGGGTATAATTGAATTTGGATTATTGTTGACCGGTTGACTAAATCGGCTCATCTCATACCTGTCAAAACTATATACCCATTAAAGAAATATGCAGAGTTGTTTTTGGAACGAATTGTATCTTTACACGGGGTACCCAAGACCATTACCTCTGATAGAGGCTCACAGTTTATATCTAGGTTTTGGAAGCAGTTGAATCAAGTGATGGGTACCACTTTAATCTGGAGCTCAGCATATCATCCGCAAACTGGAGGGTAGACGGAAAGGGTTAATCAAATTTTGGAAGACATGTTGAGGGCACGTGTATTGACTTTTTCCAAGAAATGGGATGAATGCTTACATTTGGCAGAATTCTCTTATAACAGTAGTTATCAGGCCAGTATACGCATGACACCTTTCGAAGCTTTATATGGTCGAAGGTGTCGAACGCCTTTGAATTTGACTGAAGATGGGGAAAGCTTCACTTTTGGGCCGGATCTTGTTAAAGAAGCTGGGCAAAAGGTCGCTCAAATCCGTGAGCATCTAAGGATTGCTCAATCTCGACAAAAGAGTTATGCGGATAAGCCCAGACATGACTTATGAAGAAAAACCAATTCGGATTTTGGATGAAAAGACTCGAGATACCCGAGCTAGAAGTATCAAGTTTTATAAGGTTCAATGGAGTAGTCATACTCCCGAGGAGGCTACTTGGGAGCAAGAGGCATATTTAGTTTCCAAGTACCCTGATTTGTTCAAGTGAAGTAGAAAGAGATTTTTGTACATATGTAGATATGTCACTACGCTGTAATCCAGTTTCTTTATGAAATAAAGTCAGAGTTTGAGTAATTGTAACACCCTAAAAATGCCCTATTTAAAATTTAGTAATTAATTGGCTTTTTATATTCAAGTGCTCATAATTAATGTAGGAAAAATAAAATTTTGAATAATTAAAAGCAAATATAGGGTATAGAAACATTATTGTTGCATTCATGCTGGTGCATTTATTTTTGATTGTTGAATTCAATTTGACTTTGAATTCAAATGAGTGTTTGAATAAAAGAAAAACCTTTTCTTTTTCTCTCTCTTTTTCCTTCTCCTTTTCAGCCCAGCCGGCCCACTCCTCCTCTCTTTCTTTTCTTTTTCCCGCGGCCCATCTTCTCTCTTTCTTTCTTTTTCCCGCGGCCCAACCCTTCTTTCCCCTGCGCAGCCCAGCAAGCCGCGCGGCCCATCGCAGCAGCCCATCACCGCGCCAGCCCGCTCCACGCCCTCTCTCTTCCGCTGCGGCTGACAGCGCGGCCTCACCTGTCGGCGCCATCCTCCCCCGCCGCAGCCGCTGACGCGCTGGTTCCACCTGTCAGTCGCGTCTTCTTCCTCCAGCCGTAGCCGAGCGGGACTCCGCGCCGCCGCCGACTCCGCCTCGCGTACGCCTCCGCGCCACTTGGAGCGCACGCCAAGGAGACCTCGAGCCCCAATATAAGCCGCCGCCAACCCCTCGTTCTCGAGCCGCAACCCCAAACCCTAGCGCCGCCGCAACCCTAGCTCCGAGCCGTCGCGCCGCCGAGCCACCGTTTCGCCGCCGCATTGCCGCTTAGAACCGCACCAGGAGCTTTGCCGCGAGGTAAGCAACATGCCAGGCCCAAAAGCCCTCTTTGTCCCCGCTCTGCAGTACGCGCACGCGCTTGCCGGAGTTCCCAACCCGCCGCCGCGCGTCGCTAGCCCTCACCGTTGCCCAACCTTCGAGTAGAATCCCCAAAATCGACTCCCCGTTGACTCCTCTACCTCCAGGACCAAATGCGGCGAGAAAAGGAGCTTCCTAGCCCCCAGCCAAGCCAACTCTGGTGAGGTCACGGCCTAGCGCCGCCGCGCTCCGGTGACCTCTGCCCCCAAGCGCCCAGAGCCGTCCGATCTAGATTCAACGGCCCAGATCTAAACCCGTTTTAAACCCGGTCCGGTTCACCGTGGACCCATGAACCGCGGTTCAGGGCCGGTCCACGGTCTGGTCCACGGTGACGTCAGCCGACGTCAGCATCTAGCCGCCGCCGCGCCTGTTTTGCAAAAGAGCCCCTCTGTTTTTTGGAAATCAACCCGCGGTCCACCTCTATTCAAAAGTATTTAAAACCAAGTCCTTTTTCTTTCGGTTTAGCCCCTGCTCTTTTGAAAAATAGTGCCCGCCGTCCTAGAAGTCGTTTTTACTCGTTAGCCCTCGAGTTTTTATACGAAATTATGTTTTAGGTCCCTGGTTTCTTTCAAAAACACCCCTGGAAGCCTAAAACCTTTACCAGCAAGCCCCTAGAGCCCGTTTTAAGCGTAGTTTCTTCGTTTTAACTCCGATTTGAGTGTTTTTTGCGCTCATGTGTTCGTAGTGAAGCGTAGAGTAACTCTAAAGCCTTCTTTTCATCTTTTGTTTATGTTTGGTGTACTGTTCTAATTAAATATCTTGTTTGCATGTATGTGTGGATGCTTGTGTGGTGATCGATGTGAGTAGTTGGCGAGCCGTTCGAGTTTGCCGACGATCCCGTTCCCGAAGAGCAGGAGCAGCAGCAGTTCGCTGAGGAAGGCAAGTATAACACGGACCATCCTTGTTACCTATACACCGATTAATCACATAGATCATATGCATGTGTCTAATACTGTTAACCACTAAGGATGTTCCTAGTCTTTACCTTATTCCTTGTTTACCCCGGGTTTTATGCATTATGGTTAGACTATGCTACGCGCTGCAACCAACATTTATTTTTAATGTCAATATTGAATTAATGGTTCACTTCAATGATGATTAAAAGATGCTTTTTAGCAACATGGTTCGGGGAACTAGAGCATGTGTTGTGTGCTTTGTTCTAGTGTCTCTGTAAGGTTTGATCTAGGGAATTAGAGCATGTGCTTTGTGCTTTGTTCTAATGTCTCTCCGTAAGTTCCGGTTCTTAAAGCGACAACCCAGGAACCTGTTCGCCGCCGTTGGAACTATAATGGCTCTGGTCTTGGATAATTAACTTGTACGTCTCTAGCTCGCCAGTGGTTACCGAAAGGCGTATGTGGGGAACATTCGTGAGAGTATAGTTTGATCCATCGAGGACGGAATTATCCGTTGGCTATGTCCCGTTAGGCAAAGTCCCGTGATGTAAGCGTCCGATGTACGGTAGCTTCACACGTTGCGATGATTGCGCTCTCGCTCTGGACGCCATTGACCCCCTCACGTTGCGCCCTGAGCGTACGTCAATCTCGATGCCTCGGGTTATGCTGCCTATGTTGAACCAAAACGGCTACTGTGCTTGTTAGGGTGTTTTGCGAAAGTCCTCGTAACATAAGTTCTTTTGGATTTTTGGATTTATGTGACTGGCGGGTAAAGGGCGAAACCTCTGCAGAGTGTTGATCTATCATGATAGCCGTGCTCACGGTTACGAACGGCCTGGATCCTTTTTTATTAGAAGATGATGTTAGTGGTTGATGTTGGTTTATTCTATGATTACTTACACATTATTAATAATGGGTTTATACTTGGGATTCTACTCACTTGTAGTAATTTGGATGATAATAAAATGAAACTACTAAAAGTGCTAATGCAGTTTAACCATGTCAAGCCTTTTGTCCTTACATAACCCGTGTTATACTTGTTAAGTAAGATGGTTTACTTACACTTGCAACTATTCAACAAAATCCCGGATGGGTAACAGATGGAGCAGTGAATGATCAGTCGCTTGCTGAGTTTCCGGAGGATCTGCCGTACTTCTAGCTGTGTTCAACCAGTCGGTGTCCCTGTGGACTTGAGGCTCTACTAGTTATGAACGTTTAATAATATTAAGACTTCCGCTGTGTTATTTGTTTAAGACTATGTCCTGTGTTAAACTCTGATATAAACTATTTTATTCGAGCATTGTGTTCTCTGTGATTCAATATTTGTAATCTATATGTGTTCTGTGGACATCCTGGGCACACATATGGAAGCATTCGGATTTCTTGGAAATCTGGGTGTTACAAAGTTGGTATCAGAGCCGTGCTGACTGTAGGATCACAGCCTAGATAGAACGATCGATTAGAACCTGCTTAATCCTTGCTCTAAAAATTATTTTACATCCTAGAGTTGGGTTTCTGTTGAAAAATGGTGTTCTATTCTACCTCTGTCCTATGTGAAAATTTTCTAGCCCTCCTCTAGTTTCCACTTCCATAGATGGCTCGACAGAGATAGACAGTCCGCAAGAGCACTGATGGCTACCTTCCACCCGCATCGATGAGTACCTGTTGGTGGCATGCAACCCGGATGCCTACCAGGAGCTTCTTAGGCAGTAGGCCGAAGAAGGGAACCCCGAAGAGTTAGAGACCGAGTCCGTGGAGTTAGAACAACAACAAGAGAAGAATGAGGAGCTGCAGCACCAGTTGGAAGGACCTGCACCACGCAGCCCAGAGTTCGGTGCACCGTCGCCACCACACAGAAGAACTAGATACAGCACCCTAGCTCACCGCACCATCATCGACCCTAAATGCTAATAGAGATCAAATAGAACGTTTTTGAGTCAAACTAGCCTAAGAGTGTCGAGTCTTGTGTGAGTCATGCCTTTAAATGCTTGAATGAATTGTCATTATGTTTATATGTGATTTGGATCTTTGTAATGATTGTGATGAGCATGGATGGAAGTCTGCAATCATCTAGTATTGGATTTTATAATGAATAAATAGTTGGGTTCCTTATCTCCTGTGCACACCATCTACCACTTCCTCTGTTCTTTGGGTTCCTTATCTTGTCAGTTCAGTGGACCTTTATCAGTTTATCAGGACTAGCTCTGAGTTTTTGTGAGGAGTATGGCAGGGACCATAAGGGGGGTAGACTTGTAGCGCATCCAATAGTTCTGAGTGTCATTGGAAAGGATCCAATCTCATCTTGGGAATGAGCTGGCTAGCAAAGTACGAAGTAGTCATACAGTGTTCTAAGCGTGCAGTTCAGTTAGTGGCTCCATCAGGAGAGAAGATTGAGTATCAAGCAACCAAATCCACAGAGCCCGGTCAGGTCAATCAGGCTGAAGGCACAGAGTTGAAGGACATGCGAGTGGTGAACGAGTATCCAGATGTGTTCCCAGATGAATTGCCAGGTATGCCTCCGGAACGTGAAGTTGAATTTGTTATTTGTTTAAGACTATGTCCTGTGTTAAACTCTGATATAAACTATTTTATTCGAGCATTGTGTTCTCTGTGATTCAATATTTGTAATCTATATGTGTTCTGTGGACATCCTGGGCACACATATGGAAGCATTTGGATTTCTTGGAAATTTGGGTGTTACAAAGTTTGCCAGATCAGCAGCATATCAAGCATGTTATCTTACGGGAAGCGCACGAGTCAGCATATTCCATTCACCCGGGAAGTACCAAGATGTACTTGGACCTCAAGGAAAGATTTTGGTGGTATGGATTGAAGCGCGATGTCGTAGCACACGTAGCTCTTTGCGATGTATGCCAGAGAGTCAAGGCCGAACATCAGAGACCGGCAGGTTTGCTTCAGCCTATGAAGATACCAGAGTGGAAATGGGAAGAAGTGGGTATGGATTTTATAACAGGATTGCCCCGCACACAGAAAGGTTATGATTCAATATGGGTGATAGTGGACCGTTTGACGAAGGTGGCTCACTTTATTCCGGTGAAGACTACATATTCCGGTGCCAAATTAGCAGAGTTGTATATGGAGCGAATTGTATGTTTGCATGGGGTACCTAAGAAGATAGTGTCAGACCGAGGCAGTCAGTTTACGTCGCACTTTTGGCGCAAGTTACATGAGTCCATGGATACTAAGCTTCACTTCAGTTCCGCTTACCATCCGCAGACAGACGGTCAGACGGAGAGAACAAATCAGATACTAGAGGATATGTTGAGGGCATGTGCATTATAGTATGGGAGTAGTTGGGAGAAGAGTTTGTGTTATGCAAAGTTCGCATACAACAACTGCTATCAATAGTCTCAAGATGTCACCATTTGAGGCGTTGTATGGAAGGAAGTGTAGGACACCGTTGTTTTGGAATCAGACCGGAGAGGGTAAAGTATTTGGACCTGAGGTCTTGAAGCAGGCAGAAGAACAAGTGCAGGTTATCAGGCAGAATTTGAGAACAACACAGACACGGCAGAAAAGTTATGCAGATGTAAGGCGTCGAGATCTTAGCTTCGAAATTGGCGACTTCGTCTATCTTAAGGTGTCACCAATGAGAGTTGTGAAGAGATTCAATGTTAAAGGCAAGTTAGCACCTCGCTACATTGGACCTTTCAAGATCTTGGAACGAAGAGGTGAAGTGGCTTATCAGTTAGAGTTACCAGAGAAATTGGCAGGAGTGCATGATGTGTTCCATGTGTCCCAGCTGAAGAATTGTTTACGGGTGCCAGAGGAACAGATTCCGTTGGAGGAGTTGAATGTGCAGGAGGACGTTACTTACGAGGAATATCCGGTCAAGATCTTAGAGGAGTCCGAGAGAGTCACCAGGAACAAAGTGATACGTATGTGCAAGGTTCAGTGGAATCGTCATACAGAGGATGAGGCAACCTGGGAACGGGAGGATCATCTCAAGGCAGAATATCCACATCTCCCAATCCACGTCCGAATCTCGGGGACGAGATTCATTTTAAGGGGGGTAGATTTGTAACACCCTAAAAATGCCCTATTTAAAATTTAGTAATTAATTGGCTTTTTATATTCAAGTGCTCATAATTAATGTAGGAAAAATAAAATTTTGAATAATTAAAAGCAAATATAGGGTATAGAAACATTATTGTTGCATTCATGCTGGTGCATTTATTTTTGATTGTTGAATTCAAATTTGACTTTGAATTCAAATGAGTGTTTGAATAAAAGAAAAACCTTTTCTTTTTCTCTCTCTTTTTCCTTCTCCTTTTCAGCCCAGCCGGCCCACTCCTCCTCTCTTTCTTTTCTTTTTCCCGCGGCCCATCTTCTCTCTTTCTTTCTTTTTCCCGCGGCCCAACCCTTCTTTCCCCTGCGCAGCCCAGCAAGCCGCGCGGCCCATCGCAGCAGCCCATCACCGCGCCAGCCCGCTCCGCGCCCTCTCTCTTCCGCTGCGGCTGACAGCGCGGCCCCACCTGTTGGCGCCATCCTCCCCCACCGCAGCCGCTGACGCGCTGGTTCCACCTGTCAGTTGCGTCTTCTTCCTCCAGCCGTAGCCGAGCGGGACTCCGCGCCGCCGCCGACTCCGCCTCGCGTACGCCTCCGCGCCACTTGGAGCGCACGCCAAGGAGACCTCGAGCCCCAATATAAGCCGCCGCCAACCCCTCGTTCTCGAGCCGCAACCCCAAACCCTAGCGCCGCCGCAACCCTAGCTCCGAGCCGTCGCGCCGCCGAGCCACCGTTTCGCCGCCGCATTGCCGCTTAGAACCGCACCAGGTGCTTCGCCGCGAGGTAAGCAACATGCCAGGCCCAAAAGCCCTCTTTTTCCCCGCTCTGCAGTACACGCACACACTCGCCGGAGTTCCCAACCCGCCGCCGCGCGTCGCTAGCCCTCACCGTCGCCCAACCTTCGAGTAGAATCCCCAAAATCGACTCCCCGTTGTCTCCTCTACCTCCAGGACCAAACGCGGCGAGAAAAGGAGCTTCCTAGCCCCCAGCCGAGCCAACTCCGGCGAGGTCACGGCCTAGCGCCCAGAGCCGTCCGATCTAGATTCAACGGCCCAGATCTAAACCCGTTTTAAACCCGGTCCGGTTCACCGTGGACCCGTGAACCGCGGTTCAGGGCCGGTCCACGGTGACGTCAGCCAACGTCAGCATCTAGCCGCCGCCGCGCCTGTTTTGCAAAAGAGCCCCTCTGTTTTCTGGAAATCAACCCGCGGTCCACCTCTATTCAAAAGTATTTACAACCAAGTCCTTTTTCTTTCGGTTTAGCCCCTGCTCTTTTGAAAAATAGTGCCCGCCGTCCTAGAAGTCGTTTTTACTCGTTAGCCCTTGAGTTTTTATACGAAATTATGTTTTAGGTCCCTGGTTTCTTTCAAAAACACCCCATTAAGCATAAAACCTTTACCAGCAAGCCCCTAGAGCCCGTTTTAAGCGTAGTTTCTTCGTTTTAACTCCGATTTGAGTGATTTTTGCGCTCATGTGTTCGTAGTGAAGCGTAGAGTAACTCTAAAGACTTCTTTTCATCTTTTGTTTATGTTTGGTGTACTGTTCTAATTAAATATCTTGTTTGCATGTATGTGTGGATGCTTGTGTGGTGATCGATGTGAGTAGTTGGCGAGCCGTTCGAGTTTGCCGACGATCCCGTTCCCGAAGAGCAAGAGCAGCAGCAGTTTGCTGAGGAAGGCAAGTATAACACGGACCATCCTTGTTACCTATACACCGATTAATCACATAGATCATATGCATGTGTCTAATACTGTTAACCACTAAGGATGTTCCTAGTCTTTACCTTATTCCTTGTTTACACGGGGTTTTATGCATTATGGTTAGACTATGCTACGCGCTGCAACCAACATTTATTTTTAATGTCAATATTGAATTAATGGTTCACTTCAATGATGATTAAAAGATGCTTTTTAGCAACATGGTTCGGGGAACTAGAGCATGTGTTGTGTGCTTTGTTCTAGTGTCTCTGTAAGGTTTGATCTAGGGAATTAGAGCATGTGCTTTGTGCTTTGTTCTAATGTCTCTCCGTAAGGTCCGGTTCTTAAAGCGACAACCCAGGAACCTGTTCGCCGCCGTTGGAACTATAATGGCTCTGGTCTTGGATAATTAACTTGTACGTCTCTAGCTCGCCAGTGGTTACCGAAAGGCGTATGTGGGGAACATTCGTGAGTTGTCAGTGGATGATTTGGGATGTCCCGGGGACACTCGACGGACTACCAGGTTTAATCTGTGTGAAGTGTGTTTGCTGATATTGTCCTTATTTGGGCAATTAGGCGCACTCGAGCCAGTTTAAATTGGACGGTTCTGCCACATTATTATTATATCACCAAACGATGTTGTTTTTGATGCTCTTAACCGATTGGATCATAGATGCATAAATAACCAAACTGAGTATCAGCCTTATTATTCGGGTTGGAGATTTTACATGACGTGGGAGTAAAATAGGTAGAAGCTTGCGGTGATTCTTTTCTATTGGTACAACAAGTATCCAAGGCATGACAATGTTTAGATGAGTTCCTAAATGTTTATCTTGATAAATGTTTAAACGTTATAATTTCCTTTGATAAATTTGTGATTTATCATGTACCAAGAGAATAGAATCTTAGAGCAGCACAGCAAGCATCAGGCTATAATATTCAGAAAATAGTTTTCGAGAAAAGAAGTCGATGTTTTGCTAAGCCAACATGCTTGCTCTAGGACAGGCGGTCCAACCGCCTGGTGCAGCCGGTCTAACCGCCATGAGAAGCGGTCTGACCGCCTGTGCCTCTGAAAAAAATTGATTCGGCTGTGGATGCTTCTCGATATGTTGAGGCCGATGTTGGTGTTTGGAGGAAGCCTCTAGTTGTATTTACAGGATACTAGCAGGTCAATGGATCGAAAAGTCCGACGATGGGCTTTCAAGTTTGCTTTGGTTGATAGTGAACTATATCTTCGGACCGTGGATGGTTTGCTCTTAAAGTGTTCAGATCCTGATCAAGCTAGGTTGGCTATGGCAGAGGTTCATGAAGGAATTTGTGGTGCACATCAATCGGCTCGCATGATGAAGTGGCTCCTTAAGCGGGTTTACTTTTATTGGCTTACAATAATTGTCGATTGTTTTTGTTACTGCAAAAGATGTGAAGAGTGTCAGGATATGACACATCGGGAGATGTTTGAGTTTATTATCAAGTATATTATACATAGACTGGGGATTCCTTAAACATTACCAATGGATTAAGGGACATCATTCATATCTAAGGAGGTATGCGAGCTTGTTGTCAGTTTGTTGAATCCAATGGTATTAAATTGCTCAATTCATCTCCATATTATGCTCAAGCTAATGGTCAGGTTGAGTCTAGCAATAAACCATATTTCTAGACATGGTACTATCAAGGTTACTCCGTTTGAGCTTATCTATGGTCAAGAAGTCATTTGCCCGTTAAGTGACCGGCAAGCGTTTGGAGGCTTTCGGGTAGGTCGAAAAAGACAAAAGGAGGATAGCTTGAGCATGTAAGAAGAAGGTAAAGGTAAAATCATTTCAAGTTAATGATTGCATGGATTTTAGTTGCCAAGAGCATTTGAAGGTATTATCCAAGTATTTGGGAAAGTGTTTGAAAGGATTTGACCGATATGTTGATATCACTCTTAGAACGAAATAGTCGACAATAGAGGGTCACCCTTAGACTGAATTAATGTTTCTTGATACGCAAGCTTTACCAAAAAACAGGGGGTATATGTTGATGGCAAAAGTGGCAAGAATGCCGATCTAACTAACTGTTACAAGCGGTCTGACCGGCTATATCTTGTAGCTGGTCTGGCAAAACGCTAGGCGGTCTGACCGCCTGTACAACCGGTCTAGACCGCCTGTATAAAAGTGTTCAAAATATAATTTTGACTCCACCAATGCGTAGTGCTCGTCGAGACAATCAAAATGCTGTCAAGAATCACCCTACGCACAGCCGGTATAAAAGTGTTCAAAATATAATTTTGACTCCACCAGATGAGAAAGTTATGGCTCTGTCAAGAATCACCCTACGCACAGCCGGTTAGACCATCTGTACAGGGGGTTAGACCGCCCTGTAGCAGTTCTAATCCGAATTAGAGTTGTATTTTGATGGGACTTCATTATGTAATTGACTCCTCACAGGGCAAGACCTCCCCACCCTATATTTTGAAGGGTCGTGGCCGATTGAGGACCTCTACCCAATCGTACAAACAAATCTATCTTTACTTGTTATTTCAAACCCTAGCTTTTCCAACCCCCTGTTCTTCCTTCTTCGTCTCCATGGCGTTTTAGGACGTTCTAAGTGGCATTGCCGACCTTAGAACAACCCTAAGTTCGCCGCCTCCGACAGGGTCCCTCCCGAGACGGCAATCGTAGGCTTTCGTGGTGCCTCTGCTTACAGGGGGTCTAGACCCCCTAACGGGCGGTCTGACCCCTGTAACAGACGGTCTGACTTACTCCCTGTCCAGGAGCTCTGACGAGGAGATTTTCACTACCGCACGATCTAGCGCTTATCGTGTGTTGACCCAAAAAGGCATCAACAAAACCTTATACAAAGTTTACTCGGATAGCCAGACTAGTATAAAAAGGCGTCAACAAATACAAAGTTTACTCGGATAGTCAGGCTAGTATCTTGAAACTGCTATATTTCAGATGAAATCCTATGTATTCTTTTGTTTCAAGGACGCATAGGAGCAAGTATGTGATTACCGTTACCTTCATAGGATACATAATAGGATTGTTTGTCAATGAAATTATTACTAGTCTCTACGATGCTACAAGTGAAATTCCTCCGATAAAAAGGGTAGTTCTTGACGACGGCAGAAACATGTGCCGCACGTAGAACCCTAAACATCGTCCGTGTCTCTGTCCATGAAAAAAAAATTAAGGTAAAAAGAAAAAGGCTTGTCAGTGTCGCATCGATTCCATTTCCACTGTCACACCCACCTCAGCATGCAACTTAGGCCCGTTTAGTTTCCCAAATATTCAAAAAAAACACTATTCATCCAACTTTTCACTATTCATCATATCCCTCCTACTCACTGAACACTATTCATCTACAGTTATTTTTGGTGAACAGTGTATTTCCGGGAAATCTTTCCCCAATCTAAACACACCCTTATGTCTGCGTTTTGACGCACCGATGCAAGCAACGGTATGTAGTAGCCAGTCAACGAGGTGACCTGCATGCGCATTCCTCCAGGGAAAACCCAAAGGGAAAATCAAACAAACATAAGGGGCCCCCAACCGAAGGCGAGACAGCGACGAACAAGCCATCCAGCTGCTCGCGACCTTGCTGGAGTTGCCGCCCGCCGGAGGGCGTCGATCGGGCTTGCCTGGCGGAAGGCAGTCCCAATCTAGACTCTATCTTACAGTCAATATCTTGGGAATTGTAGACTTAGAGTCCAAATAAGAAACCAAGTCCAAATAATTGAGTGACACATCAAAAAAAATATTTAATACAAGGTTAATAAATGAGTTTAGACTCTAAGACAGAGTCTGGGGCTATGACTGTCCGACAAACCAGCCGGACCAGCGACCGATCGATCGGGCAATCAATGCACGAGACGGACCATTTCAAATTCAAAGGAGACTTCAATATAATCCGTCCGTCCTCACCTCCGCGGCGGGCACACGACGACCCCCGCCTGGGCTGGGGTGCGTCCCGTTGGCATTCAATTCGGTCAACGGCATGGCACGTTGCCGTCGATGGAGGCGCATGTGTACGGTAGCTAGCCAGGTATATAACCCATGTGTACTTGCTGTGTGCGGCCGTAACCGGTTTGAACCGGCCCTGCCGGTGACTCGGATCGAAGAGACGGCCATGGCCGGAACCCAGCTAACAAATACGGCGCGCGTACGTCCAGTGGCAGTCCTCGTCGGATCAACGCGACCCGGGATGGCTACGCTGACTCCGGCCGAACTTTTCAATGGCTTACATGTTGGATTGGAGCTAGTCTTCACGTGTACGCGTGGTATTAATTACCGGTTTCGTCAGAAGCGGTAAACACGCCATGATGGTTTAAGCTGCTTACTAGGAAAACACTTATGAAATATCATCAGTTGAACATTCTTCATTCTTTTGTGATTCATAAGATGAAATGAATAATTCGTATTTATGATTAATTAGCTTGTTGGAAACACTACTTAGGTTGGAGTACTTTCAGGCTTTCAGCTGAAAAGTACTTAAACATACTTATGCTTAAGTACAGACTATCTGTTTCTATTGTACTTCGCAAGTACTTTACGACCAGTAAAGAAATGTCGTGCATCAATGTCATCTTTGTACAATACAAAGGATCAGCCGCATTTCGCCATCCAGCAAAATCAACTGAAATTTTGCTTTATTGCAGCCAGTTTTTTAAACTACAGGTTATCCAATTTTAGCTAGCAGGTGTCTAGTCAGACTTAATTATGGTACTGGATAAACATTTAGATTAGAGTTGTCGAACTAAGTTTTAATCGACAAAGTATAACCATTCAACCTAGAACAAGTCAGTAGAACCATGTGAATTTAAACAGTCAAATTGAAAACAACGAACTATACAATATAAGTGAATAAATAAAAATTAGGAGAAGCAAAAAAAAAAATAAGAACAGCAGACGACTGAAGGGGACAAATTAAGAAAACTGGAAGCCTAAGAAGGAAGCACATGTATAAACGAGAACATAAGTTCAAACATATCAATTCTGCCACAATAATGAAACCATAGACGTTCGACTGGGCCAATTCTGCAAAATGAAAGGGAAAAACAAGCACAATACAGCCTTGCAGCCCATGAGCATGGACTCGCCGGAAACAAAAGAACAGAATTAGCAACCAAGAAGGAGGCCAGGCGATGTTGAAATTCGGCGAATGACTAAACAATATTTGGCCCATAATCAAAAGGAAATGGAGGATGATTGTTGACGAGTGTTCTAACCGATTCACGCCCGAAGGCTAAGATTGGAAACACACAGCTTGATTTAGTTTCACCTAGTCTCAATATCTTCATATAAAATTACATGCCCCCTTTAGCAGGGGTGTGGCCTTTATTTATAGGGCCACATCTCAAAGACTTACACGACAATTTTTGTTAAGAACGTGCTGGAACGAAGGGGAGGAAGGGAGGGAAGGCTGCGCTACAGTACACGCGGCACTGTTCACACGGAAAAGAGGGCTACTGCTAGGGTTTAGAGGATTTTGGGGCGCTGGGAACGCCGGCCGCGGGGCTCTTCCCACGGCCGGCAAGAGGGAAGGGGTTTCCTTCTAATCTCTTGCTCGATTAAAATTGATACTTCTCCTCTTCTTATATAGGGAGGTTTACTTAGCCCCTAAGAAAGACCTTTAACCCTAATCCTAATGGGCCTAGTCGCCTGCCCAATAGGCCCAGTCGGCTACACCTGACACTACACCCCTTCTGGACATGCAGCTCGTCCTCGAGCTGCACCCCAACTGACTGATGACAAAGTCTTGACTTATACTAACCTAACACCTTAAAGCAAGCCATTTACATCTCAGCTTATTTTATTATTCTCGATCTGCCTAGACGCCGAACAACTATGTGTACATCCACCTGGATCCCATGGCACATGCTGCAAACGGGCTGACATCCTGACAAACAAGAGTTCTGCAGCAAAACGGCGTCGTGCGAAAAGGTCACGAGCTGCGGCCTGTAGTAGTGCTGCAGCCAACATCTGACGGGCAGGCGTCTTCTTCGCTGGCTTCGAGAAGACTTCCTCGGGCTGCACGATCTGCTGCAATACCGTCAAGGCCGTCTCTCGGCCCTGAATCAACTTGGTACCAGAGATGTCAGGTGACGACGGGTCCAAGGGCCCGGAGATCCCCAAGCCGCCGCCGTCCCTGGAAGAAATCGCCGGTCTAATCTTGCCGATCCAAGATCGCCTCGACGCCCTGACCTTGCGGGTGGATGCACTAGAACATCCTCCTGTTTCCACGCCGGTGACCTTACCCCAGGGTTTTCCCTACGGCATGCCGGGCTACGGGACGACAACCTTCTCTTCCTCCTCCGCTTTTGCTGGCGCCTTGTCCTCTGGGACCGCTTCCACCATGGCGTCGGTGTCGACAACGGCTCCCCTTTGCATCATCGACATTCCGTTTCCCCGCTCGCCCTCTAAGATCCCAAGGTTTGAGGGATCGAGTGGGGGTGCTGCCGGGGGAGTCCTAGGAGCAGGCGGCTCCTTCTTCTTCCCCCACCAGGGCGCCACCGTCGGGGCAGGCTCGGGCGCGGGCGGCTTCCAGTTCCAGCCGCCCTATGGCGCCGGGCTCCAGGACTGCCACGGAGTTCCTCGCTTCAGCAAGCTCTACTTCCCTACCTACGCTGGCGCCGAAGACCCCCTGAACTGGCTCAACCGCTGCGAACAGTTCTTCCGCAACCAGCGCACCCTGTTGACCGACCGTGTCTGGCTCGCCTCCTATCACCTTACGGGAGTCGCCTAGACATGGTACTCGGCTCTCGAGCAGGATGAGGGCATACCGTCTTGGGAGCGCTTCGTCGATCTCTGCCACCTACGCTTTGGACCGGTGATTCGCACCTATCGCCAAGAACGCTTCAACGTGCTCCTTGGCCATACGGAGCCTATCCCGACACACATGAAGGTGAACCTCTTCGTTGGCGGCCTTCCGGAATACATCAAGGTCGACGTTGAGCTCCAGAAGTCGCAGTATCTCCAGATGGCCATGCACCTCGCACAGGCTTTCGAGCGTCGGGCTACGGCGATGCCGCCGCCACCCCTGCGCCAACAGCGCTGGCCGATGTGCGCGCCAGCCCCACCACTGACGCCTCGCCTACCGACGGCCCCGACGCCCTTGGCATCCCTGCCCAGCCGACGCCCGCGCCAGCAGCCTCGGCACCTCCCCCACGTCAGTTTCGTCACCTCACGCCGACCGAGATGATGGAACGTCGTCGCCAGGGCCTCTGTTATAACTGACAAGTCGTTCTCCCACGGACATCAGTGCAAGAAACTCTTCTTCCTCATCGTCACCAACGAGCCTGATCCCGGGGTTGACTCGACTGCGGCGCTTGAGGCTGACGGCGCTGCCATTCTGGTGGCCATACTGGCAGAGCAGCCGCTGCTTGAGGAGAACGCCATCCCTGAGGTGTCCATGACCGGCATCTCTAGCGTCAATGAGCACCGCCTCGTCGCGCTCCTCGACACCGGCTCCACGCACAACTTCATTGACCCTGCCGTTGCCCGTCGCATCCAGCTCACCACCATCGACGTCAATCTCTATGTCACAGTAGCAAATGGTGCCCATGTGCCTTGTAGCGTAGTGGCCAGCGGCATTTCGATGACTGTCGGACACGATGACTTCTCCATCAACTGTTTTAGCATCAAGCTTGGTGGCTTCGACCTCGCCCTCGGCATCGACTACCTACGTACCCTAGGTCCCATCCTATGGGATCTCGACCACTTGTGCATGGCGTTTGACTTGGCGGGTCATCGCATCTTCTGGTGCGGCATCGGCGGCCTGAGCCTCGACGACGTCGTGCCCAACCTCTGTGTTGTGGACGCCGATCAGGAGCGCTCTCAGCTCGCTGCCCTCCGGCGCCAGTACGCCGACGTTTTTGCTGAGCCTCAGGGTCTGCCGCCGTCCCACGCCTACGATCACAGGATCCACCTAGTACCTAGAACGACACCTGTCGCCGTTCGTTCATATCGTTACCTACAGCTCCAGAAGGACGAGTTGGAGCGCCAATGCCAGGAGATGCTGGCGCAAGGCATCATTCACCCTAGCACCTTCCCCTTTTCTGCGCCAGTGCTTCTTGTGCAGAAGGCAGATGGGTCTTGGCGTTTCTGCATCGACTATCAGGCGCTCAATGACAGGACGTCCAAGGATAAGTTTCCGATTCCGGTGGTTGATGAGCTTCTTGACGAACTTCACGGCGCGCGCTTCTTCACCAGATTGGACCTGCACTGGGGCTATCACCAAGTGCGCATGTTCCCCGAGGATGTGGCGAAAATGGCGTTTCGAACGCATCATGGCCACTTCGAGTTTCTGGTGATGCTGTTCGGCCTCTCCAACGCGCCCACGACATTCCAGGCCTTGATGAATGATGTGTTGCAGCCCTTCCTGCACCGATTTCTTTTGGTTTTCTTTGACGACATACTGATCTGCAGCTCTTCGTGGTCTGAGCATTTGCAGCATGTCCATCGCATCCTCGATGCTCTTCGTGCGCACCACCTCCACGTCAAGCAGTCCAAGTGCTCTTTCGGCGAGCGCTCAGTCTCCTACCTCGACCACGTCATTTCAGCTAACGGGGTCGCCATGGACAGCGACAAGGTGGCCGCAGTGGCGTCATGGCCAGAGCCCCATTCGGCGCGTGGTGTGCGGTGTTTCATCGGGCTCGCAGGCTACTACCGCAAGTTCATCCGCAACTTCGGCGCTATCGCGGCTCCTCTCACGCACCTGTTGTGTAAGGAGGGGTTTTCCTCGACACTGGAGGCGGCCACAACTTTCACCGCTTTGAAGAAGGCCCTTACCACCGGACCGGTTCTGTAGATGCCTGACTTCTCGAGACGTTTCGTGGTGGACTGTGATGCGTCGGGCACCGGCTTCAGCGTGGTGCTTCACCAGGGGGAGGGACCCCTAGCCTTCTTCAGTCGCCCCTTTGCTGCTCGCCACAGCAAATTGGCGGCCTACGAGCGCAAACTCATCGGCTTAGTGCAAGCAGTGCGGCACTGGCGGCCCTATCTGTGGGGGCGTCGCTTCCTGTTCGGACCGACCACTATATTTTGAAGTTCTTTCTTGATCAGCGGCTGTCCACTGTTCCCCAACATCAGTGGCTCAGCAAGTTGTTCGGGTTTGACTTTGAGGTTGAGTACCGTCCTTGGCGTCTCAACTCGGTGGCTGATGCTCTCTCTCGCCGTGACAGTGATCAGCCAGTTGATGACCTCCGCAGCCAGGCATTATCAGGGCCGACGTTTGTCTTAAGCTACTCTCTTGGACGCCGACACACAACTCCTTGTCCAGCCCCTCCACGGTGGGGAGTTGGGCGCCCATTGGCAGTTGGCCGATGGGCTTCTTCTGCATGGGACTCGCATCTTTGTTCCTGCGTCGGGTGATCTTCGTCAGCGTATTTTGGACCTGGTGCATGCGACTGGTCACGAGGGTGTTTAGAAGATGCTGCAATGCCTTCGTCTTGATTTCTACATTCCTTGGGATAAGCGCTTGGTTCAAGATTTTGCTCGTGAATGTGCTACTTGTCAACGCAACAAGACTCAGACTGTTCCGCCTGCAGGTTTGCTTCAGCCGCTCGATGTTCCGTCACAAGTTTGGCCTGATATTTCTATGGATTTTATTGAGGGCCTTCCCAAGGTGCGTGGTCGTTCGGTGATCTTGATAGTGGTTGACCGTTTCTCTAAGTATGCTCATTTTATTCCTCTTGGTCATCCGAATACGGCTGCTTCTGTTGCCCGTGCTTTCTTCGATGGTATTGTTCGTCTCCATGGTTTTCCCAGTTCGATTGTCAGTGATCGTGACCCGGTGTTTACTAGTCACATGTGGAGAGATATCTTCAAGATTGCAGGGGTTTAGCTTCGTTTCAGCACTGCGTTTCATCCTCAGACAGATCGTCAGTCCGAGGTTGTCAATAAGGTTATTGCCATGTATCTTCGCTGTGCTACCGGCGATCGTCCGCGTGCTTGGGTTGATTGGTTATCTTGGGCTGAGTACTGCTATAACACCTCATATCACACGGCTCTTCGGGCTACACCGTTTGAGGTGGTGTATGGCCGCCAGCCGCCTCCGCTTCTACCACATGCGCCTGGCTTAGAGCTGTCTGCTGAGGTGAATAACTTGCTGAAGGATCGGGGTTCTTTTCTTGCGGATATTCGTGAGCGTCTCCTTCAGGCCCGTAATTATGCTAAGTTCTATTATGATCGCCGGCATCATGACTTGGAGTTGCTGTTGGTGACTGGGTCTGGTTGCGTTTGCTTCATCGGCCGACTCAGTCTTTGGAGCCTTGTGCTAAGGGAAAGTTGGGGCCTCGTTATACAGGGTCGTTTCGTGTTTTGGAATGGATTGGTCAAGTGGCTTATCGTCTGGAGCTGCCGGCAGATGCTCGTTTACATGATGTCTTCCATGTTGGTCTGCTTAAACCGTTTTTTGGCACGCCTCCTGCTGCGCCTCCTCCATTGTCACCTATTGAAGATGGTCGTCTAGTCCATACTCCTGTTTTGGTGCAGCGTGTGCGTAAGGTGGCTGATTCTTGGTATCTTTTAGTTGAGTGGGCTGGCCTTCCTATGGATGCTGCTACATGGGAACCTCTGGATGATTTCAAGGCTCTCTATCTAGCTGTTTGTCGAGGAGGGGAGAGTGTTACGGCCAGCCCGGTCCAGCCAAGCCAGCAGGGCCAACCGGCCCGAGCCGGTTCAGCCGGTCCAGGAGGGGCCGGCGGCACCTAGGGCGCCCATCACTTATTTTCGCCGCCGCTTTTGTCATCGTAGTTAAGATAGAGTTCTTTTCTTATTTGTCAAGTCTTGAGATATTTTGTAATCAGGAGATATAAACTACCCCATATGGGAGGATTGAATTAAGTTGGCAATATTCTTGTTGCCGGCCTCAAGGGCCGATCCAACTCTTGGTCGCCCCTCTCTCTCCCGTCTCTCTCTCTCTCTCTCTCATTCTCCCAGCTCAGCCACGGCGCCCCAGCGCCGTGCCCGTCGTCCTCCTCCTCCCCCGAGTCACCCACACTCCTTGCGAGACAACCCCGATAGGATCCGTAATCCTATCAATTTTACCTTTGGTTTGTCCCACGCTTTGAGCGTGTGACCCCTATTACACAGTAAGTTCACCATTGAAGAAAAATGTAATATTTCTTCAAGAAACTTGTGCTTGATGAATGCAAGGCTTGAAACATGCCGCCCGATGCCTCGAAGCTTCAGTTTCCTTGGATCTTCGCCTTCGCCCCAATCTTCGTCCGCTGAACCTTCGCCTCAGGTGGTGAAGATTGCCTTCAACCCCATAGGCTTCTCCCGGAATTCGCTTTTCCTCTAATCCACTTCCATGCTTTCTTGGGTGATCTTCGCTCGCTGAATCTTGGTCATTGCGAACGAAGGTTTAGCAAAATTCGGTCCGGATGGTTTCCCCAACAATAGCCCCATCAAATTTTGTACCTATCATGTGGACAAGAAAATACGATTTCGAAGGATATGGATACAAAAAATATCGAAGGAAAGCGTCACCCAAAGGTTGCGCGGGATAGATGTCGCTCCCGCGTGAGCCGTCGTTTTGTCTACTATTGGTGCGCCTTTTTATGTTTTCACTGCACCTATAAATACAGAGGGTTTTTACCTTCGTAAAGTCATGGTTTCACCGTTTTTGTGCCTGAAGCCACCATTCTGCGCTCTTCGTTTGGTACACATACCCTTTCTCCACATCTACTCTTCATTAATAAGCATTTGGATTGATTAGCATAATGATATTTTTTCTTTTTTCCCTTCCCTAGATGGCCAGTGTCAAGCACGGTCATCGAATATCCTCCTAGTCTCCTGAAGATTTAAGTTCTGAAACTTTAGAAGGGGTTAATGCTAGCCCATTAAATCTTTTACGGATGAAGCTGAAAATGAAAGCTTCACGTCAGTTTGATAGTGGTTACTACAAATTTGATAGTGATATGCATCAAGAGGGGATTTTTTCAAGGGGGTTGCCCGCGAATCTGGTGCGGAGGTTATCCCAAATCTGAAACCAGATGAATGCATCATATATTCATATTTTGTGACTTTTTTCAAGGCTGGGTTTAGGCTATCATGTCCTTCCATGATCCACCGTATTCTGAACCAATATGGTGTCAAGATTCATCACCTTACTCCCAACCCCTTTGTTTAGATGTCGAAGGTTTTTTGGGTTGTTCCTACCTTTGGTGGTCAGCTTCGAGTAGACTCCTTTCTCCGCTACTTTGAGCTTCATCCTCAGCCCCATAATGTTTTGGTTGATGGGGTTACATATGAAGCTCAATTTGGGTACTGCTCGTTTGTGTCCTGCCACAAGAATACGAAGCTTGGGATAGAGAAGGTTTATTTTTGCTTTGGGTTGAAAAATAAGTAGGATGGGGACTGGTTGAGTATTGGTTTTACGTCATCAAGATCAGTCAAGTGTCTTCCGGAAGCTGCAACCCGACTTTTCCTTTCGCAAGTAAGGTTGAAGCCACCGACTTCAGAACAACATGAACTTCAAAGTGAGCGATGAATTTACGTCTTGGAGCCGCACTTTTGAACTCGCTGAACATACATTTGACCAGTCTTGATGTTTTTGAAGAGACTAGATTCGTGCCCATGCGTTGCCGATGAAAATTTATAGTGCAATAAACAAAGTATTCAGCAAGACATTAATAGTGTGAAAGTAGGAACGAACATATCAAATGAAAATAGTCAATTCAAGAACATAACTAATGTTGTATGATAAAATAGTCCAAGATCTGTTAATTTCATAAATAAATGGCATAGTACTTACAATAGTACTTAACAAGATAAAACACAAGCACACATGCATACATGATCTATATAATATTTTATAGGACGCGGATAGACAATGGATTAAAATCATCGAAAAACATATAAGGGACAAACACAAATAATCAAAGGGAATTTTTCGTCTATTAGAAAAAAAAAACAAAGCTTAAACCTTTGTGCACTGGAGATCAGTGTGTTATCAGTGTGCTCTACATCTAACCCCTCTGTATGGAATAACTTCTGCACATATATTAAGTTGTTAGACAAAGCTTCACATTAAACTATCTCGCGCATCTAATATAGTAATAATATGGTTAAAAAAATCCAAACTGGATTCATCACTTAATATCCCATTGGCCCTGTTGGGCAAGCATTACTCAAATTTTAGCACTAAATAAAAGAGGCAGTCGATTTCCCAAGCATCATCTATCTTATCTAAGTTGTTTTGATATGCACGGCTTAACTTATCTAGGCTATTTTGATATGCATGGCTTGAACACTGAAGTTACCAACTATGAGATAGTAGTACATAGACTCACACCAGGTTGCATGATCTACTCAAGAACCAATTGTATACAGACTCTTATGTAAAAATATTTTATTTAGCTGATTATCGATTAATAGAAAAGCAACCCCAGTCAAAGAAGATTATTGAGAACTACAAGTAGCATTTTGCCAAATGAGCTGGAACATAAGTGCTATAGTGAGTGTGAGTGCTATTGATCAGTTTCAAACAAAGATGCAATATTGGTGATTTTACAAAACACTGGAACAAGGTTAATCTCTTAAAATTGTGCGAACATAAAAACTTAAGAGAAGTATCAAATTATTAGTTGTTATTTGCTTCGTGAATCTCAAGATCTACCGGCTCAGTCATTCGGGGGTGCTCATAGGGGTAGGGTTTGCGTACGTGTAGTCATAGGGGTGAGTGTGCGTGCGTGTTGAGTGTCTTTGTTTGTACTGTCTAATTCTCAAAAAAAAAAATCAAAACTCAGGGCATTGAAAATTGACAGCCAGTAGAACAAAGTAGGAGAAATCTCCCAGCAATAGAAGGGGACTTTCGATTGCAAACCGAAATACTGATCACATGATAACGAACTCCAAAATCCATCAAAAATGTCGGCATACACGGGGGACAGCAATGCAAGAATTCCTCCGGGTGTTCGTGGACTCCTGGTAGGCAAATGATGGGCGCTCGGGCTGTAGTCCTCCCATATACGGTGTACTCTACAGATATAAAATAGGTTTATGAAGTTTTGTGTTCATGGTGGATGAGAGATCTGGCCGGCACCATCCATGGTGGTCTGGCCATCTAGGAGCCCAGGTGAGGAGGGTGACAGAAGGAAGAGGAGAGTAAGGAGATCTCGTTTGTGTCCTCACCATGCACGGAGACGAAGAATTCCCGGTGGAATTTGGTCGGCGGCCGGCGACGAGCTCTGCTCTTGGGACTTCGTCTGATGGAGGCCCTCCGGGGCGAGGGATTGGCGGCAAATACTGGCAGGGCTGGAGCATCTTTGTAACAACCCGAATCTTAAACTCGTGATCAACATGTAATCACTAGTATCATGAGCATCATTAGTGCACAAAACTAGCATCATGACATAAGCATTATGTGCATTATTGAATTGTTTGAATTAAACTAATTGTCACTTTGTTAAGGAAGTCCAAATTTCGTGCTGCAACTGTCCTGGTTTAAAATTTTATAAAATACTAGATTTCAAATGTGGAATTTAGAGTATTTTTGCAAGATTGTTGGAGTTCATTTGCAGGAGTAAAAAATTAGTGGAAAATCCAAATTCATATCTTTTGAATTCAAAACTGCAACCAAACCAAACATAGTTTTCAACTTTTTCAACTTGCAGAACCTTTCCTTGTGTTCTAAGCTTTCCAAAATGTATTTATTTGTAATTTTTGGACTTCGGGAACTATTTCTTTTAAAGCAAAAACGTTTGAACTCATTTTCAAAATTGTCTCTCTTATGTGTGGGTCCCACCTGTCAGCGGCTTCTTCTTCCTCCCGTTACCTCCCTGCTCGCTGGTTGGCAGCGAGGGCGGCGCTGCCACATTGCCGTCGACCACCGGTTCTTGGCCTCCCCGACCACGCGAAATGCCTCACTTCCGCTCTTCCCCCTCTACTTAAACCCCGAGCAACCGGCCTCTAAACCCTAGCCTTTTTCCCCATTGCAGCAGCCACCATTGTTGGGATACAGAGCTCGCCATTCCGCCGCTGTAGGCAGCCTTGGCTTGATTGAACTTCACAAACACCTTCCCCTCACCTCGCCCGAGCTTCCCAGTTACCCAATCGCGGCCACCATCACCTACAGAGCCACCACCACCGTCGTCCATTGCCGCCGCCCGCTGCAGCTCGCTGTCGACCCCATTCCGACCACCAATCCTTCAACCCAAGGTTGGGAATGGATTGCTCTCGTCGCCCTCTTGCTCTCCATGCCCTTCCCCTCGCTGGAATCTCACCGTAGGCGAGGGATTTCGCTGGATTTTGGCCACCGGCCATGGCTGGCTCCGGCCAGGTCACTAACCTGCGGGCCCTGCACGTCAGCTGCTGCTGTGTGGGGTGGTTGCACACATAGATCTAGGGTTTTCCAGGGTCTTGGATGCAAAAGCATTTTGGGTTTTGTTTTGAATCAGCTGAAAACTTGTAAAATGCGTAGAAATTTGTATACTGCTCCAAAAATGGTGAAACTTGTTTTGTTGGATTCCTAGAAGGATGAAGTTTCATAAAAACCTATGTTTGAATGTTGTAATGCTGTGTATATTTATTTATCATTATATTGCTCAAAGCTTGATTAATTCATATTAAAAGATATACTACTCTAAAAATGCCAAATCCAGTTTTGTTAGAACTTTTGTATCATATGAATGCTATATCTATAACAATTCACCCATGTTTATATGCTTTTTACCACTGTTTTATTAAAATGTATGCTAGCTGGCGGAAAATAAATAATGGCATAGTAAATAGCTCAAAAATGACAAAATGGTAAAACCAATTTTGTTAATCTTGTTTAACTGTATTAGCATCTAGGAAAAATTCCTTTCATATTTGTTCTATTGCTAAACATGACTTTTAGGATTTAATCCTTTTTATTAAGTATAACTTGTTTATTTTATAGTTAATCATGCAGAGAATATTTTAATACATAACCAACTCTTTTAATCATGTTTGGACAGTGAGCACATGATATGTTTTATCTAGGCCTCAATTCCATGATTTAGCATTTATATGTGTTATTCCTTTGCTTGCTTCTAATTCTATCTTTTCGGTAAACCTTTATCCGTCTCCTAGTCTGGTGGCCGTTTTAGATAGTTTGTTGAAGTGATTTTTATCAACAACCATGCTCAGGTATTTCATTTTCATTCGCATCATGTCATCATCTCTAATGCATGCATGCATTCACTCTTTTAGTGAGTGAGACGCCGAAGTGCGAGACCGTTGAGCCCGAGGCGGAAGGAGAACCGGAGGAGAACATAGTTGACACCGAGGAGAACCCAGGCAAGCAGCTATGTATGTTTAAATTCCTATTTTTGAAAATACTTATATATATATCGATATATGCTATGGGTTGATAAAGGACCGTCCAATGCTGACATCGGCTTGAGCATTTTTCCGTACTACCACATATCATGAATGGGAGGATAAGCTAATTACCGAATTTGAATTGGTCATCCGAGCACAGCACTAAATATGTGTGTATGGTGAGGGCCCTTGAGTGTTCATAGTGGGCCTAGGCAACCCTCCGCATAAGCTAGGCGTGAACTTCCAAACGTCCAAGGTTTTTCGGGAAAGGTTGACATGAGTACCCCCTTGTCCATCTTTGTACTAGTGGGCAAGCCGCAAGGTCCTCGAGTCGTGTGGGTAAAGATGTACACCCTTGCAAGGTTTTAAAATCAATTCGAATTGCCACGCTCTTGGTTATGGCACTCGCTCAATGTCCCATGGATTCATCGTAGAGTTACCGCATAGATGAGAATGATGTTCACATGGTTATGCTCTATGTCCACATGATGATGATATATTGTTGCTCACTAAAAGATGAGGTGGGATGGACAAACAAATAAAATTTGACTAGGTCTATAGGATAATTATCATTTGCTCATGTTATATAAAAGCTAAGGTTAAGATGAGATAGGCGTTTATGCAATTTATTTAACCTTAAAGCCTCATTCCTTGCTACAACCAAATATGCATACTCCTTGGTTATACTATAATTGCGTAAGTCTTGCGAGTACCCTTTGTACTCAAGTTGTGGGCGAACTGGAGGCCGTGCTTGGTCTCTTCTACCCCGTCGATCCTCATACGGGTGAGGAGTAGGCCGGGCATGTGATGTTTGTGCCATTGGTGTGCTCGTGCTAGGTACCTTTGCTTTTGCCGTACCGCTGCGATTTATCTTTTATCGTTGTGAGATCGTCATAGGAAACTCTTTTAGTGAGCGAGACACCGGAGTGTGAGACCGTTGAGCCCGAGGCCGAAGGAGAACCGGAGGAGAACGTAGTTGACACCGAGGAGAACCAAGGCAAGCAGCTATGCATGTTGAAATTCATATTTTTGCAAATACTTATATATATCAATATAAGCTATGGGTTGCATTGGGTTGTATTTTGTGGTTATTTTGTAGATCCTATTTGATGCATTTACCATTCCTTGATGTTTCTGCCTTATGCTTTGTCACTCCAGTAGTACGGGTTAACATGATTTAATTTTCTTAATGCTTAGTGGTAGGTGGTAGGCCTTTATGGAATGGGATGGATAGGTTAATCAACAACGATGGTGTTATGGTCCTTGGTTAAAAATGGTTAATGGAACTTGTTGATGGAATTGAATTTCGAGACTTGAGCGGATATGGTGTAGGGCCTTGAGAATGGAGTCTTGGGCATAGATCCGCTTGAGCTGATTAAGGACCGTCCGTTGTTGACGTCGGCTTGAGCATTTTTCCGTACTACCACATATCATGAGTGGGAGGATAAGCTAATTACCGAAATTGAATTGGTCATCCAGGCACAGTCCTAGATATGTGTGTATGGTGAGGGCCCTAGAGTGTTCATAGTGGGCCTAGGCAACCCTCCGCATAAGCTAGGCGTGAGTTTCCGGACGTCCAAGGCTTTTCGGGAAAGGTTGACATGAGTACCCCCTTGTCCATCTTTGTACTAGTGGGCAAGCCGCAAGGTCCTCGAGTCGTGTGGGTAAAGATGTACACCCTTGCAAGGTTTTAAAATCAATTCGAATTGCCACGCTCTTGGTTATGGCACCCGCTCAATGTCCTATGAATTCATCGTAGAGTTACCGCAAGGATGAGAATGATGTTCACATGGTTATGCTCTATGTCCACATGATTATGATATATTGTTGCTCACTAAAAATTGAGGTGGGATGCGCAAAACAAATAAAATTTGAGTAGGTCTATAGGATGATTATCACTTGCTCATGTTATATAAAAGTTAAGTCTAGGATGAGGTAGGCATTTATGCAATTTATTTAACCTTAAAGTCTCATTCCTTGCTACAACAAAATATGCATACTCCTTAGTTATATTGTATTTGCGTAAGTCTTGCGAGTACCTTTTGTACTCAAGTTGCTATATTTCATCAAGTTGTAGGCGAACCGGAGGCCATGGTTGGTCTCTTCTACCCCGTTGATCCTCATGCGAGTGAAGAGTTGGTCGGGCATGTGATGTTTGTGCCATTGGTGTGCTCATGTTAGGCCCCTTTGCTTTTGTCGCACCGCTGCGATTTATCTTTTATCGTTGTGAAACTGTCATAGGAAACTTGAGCCTTAAATTCATGATACTCATGTTTTATTTTGTGAGCTCAAGACTTGTATTTGGAGCTCTTGTTTAAATTTGAATATCTATGTTGGACCTGTAATATTTTCATTCTTGAACTCTGATGTAATGACTAAAATTACTCTCTATGGTTAATTTGGTGATGTGTGTATTTATATGAACGGTATGTGTATGCTTGATCTTGGGCATGTTGTGGAACACATACCGGGACTACTGGGTTTGCATTGTTTTACGTGATATTGCATTTATCATGAGCCTCTAGATGTGGATTACTACGTGGCATGCCAAGAGACGGACGCGTGCTAGCTCTCATCTTAAGGGATTGATCGATGATTTCATATGAACCAAATGTAAATTGGGCGGTTCTTTACAAGTGGCATCAGAGCCAGGTTTACCATAAAGTGAACCTAAAATTTGCTTAGTGGGGTTAAACAGAATTAAAATGTGACCACTTACATTTATTATTTTATATACACTTATCACTAAAACTTGTGCATATAAGGTTTTTGTTTATCCTTATTCTCCCTTATTATCTTAGAGCTTGTTCTCCCTCTTGCTTAACTTATTTACTAATGCAATTGTTAACTTGCTTTGTTCTCTTTTGATGGGTTAGATGTCGCGTGGGTGGACTTTGATCATGGCGACACGTGGTGAGAATGTGGTTGGTTTTCCCACACTCCTCAATGCGGAAATGAGGAGGTCGCATTATGACTTGAGGCCCGAATATGTGGTTCATGCCATGGGTATTGGAGTTGGCTTGGCGGAGTATAGAGCCACTCTCCACATTTATGTAAGAAGGGTGGAGGGTGCAACTGACTTTGGATTTCAAGCCACGACAACCTCTATGGAAATGGCTATCCAAGAAGTGGCAAGGGTAGCCCTCACTCGACTTAGCTATGAGCACCAAGAGTTGTGGGAAGGGCCATTCACTTACATTCCGGTCCAAGAGCCAGATGAGGAGGCATTGAGCTACATGGTTAGAGTTCCGGAGCATGCCCCTCCTGGCGGATACCATCTCCATCTATGCTTGGGCTAATCGAAGCCTAAGGGCGGAGTTGGAGTATACACCGAGGCGCTACCTTAGTCTTCAAGTATTGGTGGAGCCTTTTGCGCGGTCACAAAGGACACCGCATAGGAGGCTACTTGATGAGTGATGAGTTACCATCCGCACGGTGCAAGAGGACATGGATCTTCGCGACCGCTTTCCATTCGTGCCGGGTCGTTTTGCGGAGAGAAGAGCCACCCAACTTCGCATGTCCGTGGGGCTGCATACACCTCAATTTCCACATGTGCGCACCACACGTGAAGAGCTTTTGGGAGACCCGGTGCCTTTCCCTTTAGAGTGAATTTATTAGTAGACCACCATTTGGGTTTGGTTGATGGTGAGAGCACCATGGTTGAGAGTTGTATCCGAAGTTTGCGTTTTAACCATTATTTTAAGATGTTGTTGGTGTGTTGAACCTTGTCGTGAACCTTGTTAAGTTTAATGTTATTTGAATTCTCCACCATCCTATGTATGCCTTTATGTTATTTATGCTCATTCGTAAAATTGCATGCTTGCTGAAATCTGTTGCTGCACATGTTGTGTTGCTTGTAACGATGTGAGGAGACGACATTTTGCATCCATTCTTGGCATACACGTTCATACATATATTGGTTTCATGTTGTATAAAAAATTCCACTTCATTCTTGTCCTTTTGCTGTCCAAGCATGGCAAAAAATAATGTAACTCGCTGTTGTCCAGAAAATCAGAGAATGTCTTTGTTATCTTGCTTATCACCTTTACGCATGAGAATTCCTTGAATTTTATTGAACCATTTTCTCTCATGACAAGTATCATCTCCTAGCTGTCCTTCACTTGTGAGTTTATCCCATTCTTATATGTAAATCACTTTTGGTTGCTAACCTTTTTGGTTTGGCAATAGGATGAGGAATCGCTCGGGATGTGAGCATGGTGAACCGGCGGGCAACAACAATCCTCCTCCCCCTCCTCCTCCTCCCTTGCCGGCCAACTTAGTGGATGTCCTTGCTAATCAAACTCAAATCCTTGCTCAACTTGCTCAAAATATGGGAAATCAAGGAAGAAGGGAAGACAATCAACAAGCACATGGCTATGACGACTTTTTCCGCACCGACCCTCCTATCTTTCGTGGTTCCAAGGATCCACTTGATGTGGATTATTGGCTTGGTACAATTGAACAAAAGCTTGGTCTCCTCCGATGTGGCGAGCATGATAAATTTCTCTTTGCTGCACATCAACTTCATGACTCCACCGGGGCTTGGTGGCGTGCTATGCTTGCCACAAAAGCGGCGGACTACCGCTTCACTTGGAATGAATTTTGGACGGCCTTTCGTGCCTTTCACATTCCCAAGGGTATTATGGACATCAAGAAGAAGGAATTCCTTAGCCTCACCCAAGGAAATCGGGATTTGATGACTTATATTCATGAGTTTAACACTCTTTCTCGCTATGCTCCCGAGTCCATGGCTAATGATGAGATGAAGCGAGAGCGCTTTCATGAAGGGCTCTCCGAAGAAATGCAAGATAAGCTCTCTACCACCAAGTTTGAAGATTTCAATGACATGGTCAATGTGGCTATCCGAGCTGAACATAAGAGGAAGAAGCTTGAAGCAAAGAACAACAAGCGCACCGCCCCTACTCCGGCTAGTGGGAGTGCCTCACGCCCAAGCATGGGGTTACTTCCTCCTCGTGCGCTGGGTTCCGCTCCTCCACGCCATATGTGGGTTGTGCGTCGTCCTCCCAATGCTCAAGGACAATCTTCAAGGACAACAAACAACACTTGGGGCAAAACTAGTGGTGGCCTAAGGGGCCCATGCTTCAATTGTGGCGGTACCGGCCACATCTCCAAGAATTGCCCCTCTCCAAGGCAAGGTGGTGCCTCCAACGCACCAAGGCAAGGCAATACTCAAGCTCAACCTCAAGCTCCACGCCAAGGTGCCAAGACTCAACAAACCCCCAAGAGAGGCCGGCTTAACTACATCGCCGTTGAAGAGATCCTAGATGATGTCGAAGTTCTCATGGGTACGCTCCTTGTAAAATCCTCTCCCGCCATTGTTCTCTTTGATTCTGGAGCTACTCGTTCTTTCATCAATAAGGCTTTTGCAATGCATCATGACATTCAAATACACACCCTACCATCACCATATCTCATAGACTCACCAGGGGGAGAAGTCATCACTAGGCATTATGTGGATAATGTTCCAATCACCATAGAAGGAGTTCCCTTTAAGGCTACTCTTCTCATATTAGAAAAGATGGGGTTGGATGTCATTCTTGGTATGAATTGGTTGGGTAAGCATGATGGAATAATCAAGTGTGGACCTCGTACCATTGATCTCTTACACACATCCGGCCGTAGAGTCATGCTTTCTCTTGACAAAAAAGAATCTTGTCTTTGCACCATGTCGGGTACCGAAATCACGGCTTTGGAAGATATTCCCGTGGTTTGTGAGTATCCGGATGTATTTCCGGAGGAGTTACCGGGTATGCCTCCCGACCGCGAAGTTGAGTTTGTCATAGAACTTTTGCCCGGGACAGCTCCAATCTCAAAGCGTCCCTATCGTATGCCTCCAAATGAGTTAATGGAGTTAAAAGAGCAACTCAAGGAATTGTTGAAAAAGGGTTTCATTCGTCCGAGCTCCTCACCTTGGGGATGCCCGGCTCTCTTTGTGGAGAAGAAAGATCATAGCTTGCGGATGTGTGTGGATTATCGCCCACTCAATGAAGTCACCCTTAAGAATAAATATCCCCTTCCTCGCATTGATATCTTGTTTGATCAATTATGTAGTGCTTGCTACTTCTCCAAGATTGATCTAAGGTTGGGATATCATCAAATTAAAATCCGCAAACAAAATATCCTAAAACGACCTTCTCTACTAGATATGGGCTCTATGAGTACACCGTTATGTCCTTTGGTCTCACGAATGCACCGACCTATTTCATGTACTCGATGAATAGTATCTTCATGGAAGAGCTTGATGTCTTTGTCATAATCTTCATTGATGACATTCTTATCTTCTCCAAGAAAAAGGAAGATCATGCTCATCACCTTCATGTTATTCTACAAAAACTTAGAGAGCATCGCCTCTATGCCAAGTTTAGCAAGTGTGAATTTTGGCTAGAGGAAGTGTCTTTTCCTTGGTCATGTTCTCTCTAAGGATGGTGTGGCCGTGGATCCCAGCAAAGTGCAAGATGTTCCTAATTGGAAGCAACCTCAAAGTGTCACACATATCCAGAGTTTTCTTGGACTTGCGGGTTATTACTGTAACACCGTTGGTGTTTAAAGCGTATAACTAAGAGTAATTAATCAAAATTGAGGAATTTTTAACCCTGAAACTAAATCACTAATAGGAATGAGAACCATACATGAGGATTGTTAAGCTTGTACCCATGTAATTGTTCTTGAAATTTGATCCCTACAAAAACTTTTCTAGTACAAATCTAAACATCTTCTTTTACATGTTGCATGACAAACTCTAAATACATACCCTTGAGATGATGTATTTAAGTGCCATGAAAATCTCCTAAAAAGAAGTCAGGTTTGGACTACAAATTAAGTAATGTTTCTATGCTCTTAAGGTGCTTAAAGGACTAATTGCTCATATGAAGTCAACACATGAAATAATTCTAACTAAAGATAGTAATGACCTTCAGAAGGCAAGGTTCTAATCTTAAATTACAAATAAGAATTGTTCACATCACCAACGTTTGATCAATATGAAAGGTTGTAGTACTTTTGTTTCAAAACATCTCTCCTTGGGAAAGTATTTCTAATTATTAAACCAAATATTAAGGTCACCTCGAGTGGTAGATCAAATAACATGTCCTTCATTTCTCAAGTTTGTTGTAGGAACAATTGCTAATTTAAAGATAGACTTAACACAAGCCATAACGAAGCTTGTAGCCTCCTTGTGTCCATGTCTTGGTTTTAAGCTAAATTGGAATTTATTCTTCTGAGAGTAGAACTCCCAATTTAGAACCACTTTTACCTAGTATGATTTCATTGAGTTTTGCTTCATTAATCTTTACGGGTAAACATGAAATGAATGTTACAAAATACAAGAGAAACCAAAGTTCACATGAAATGATAACATCCTTAAGCCAGTAGAACTTGAAAGAATATTTTCATTCCTGTCTTTAGTGATCAAATATCTTTCACAACTTAATTTGGGTTAAAAATTCAAAGTTTAAATTCAAAAACGGCTGATTTGACACCCATCTGAGATCTCACAAATTTCTACTAAACTTGAAAATCTCCAAAAATAAAAGTTGTTTGTCATCCCAAATGAAGCCTAGTTACTGTTTGGAACTTTTTCAAATTTTGGTCTTAAGACCCTCGAAAAGCTCAAAAACCGAGCAGACCTCCTTCTCAAACCTAGCTTGTTTGAGCTCGAAATGCTAAGAATTTCGAGTTCGTCCCAAAACGAAAGTCGTTTCCCACCTTTAAATCTCCAACTTTCGTATTTGCAGTTTTTGGAGTTCAGTTCAAAAATTTGGAGTATTTTTGCTTGAGCCGAAGCTGCTCCTCGGCGCTCACGCAGTGGCCATCATGACCTCTGCCCGCGAACGCCGGGAACGCCGCCACATGGCCGGTGATCCCTGCCGCCTTGACCAGCCCGGCCAACCGTCTTGACCTAGCTTCCCTTTTTCTTTTCTTCTGAAGAAAAAAATGAGATACTTTGGTGTCTAGGTGAATATGGCCTTCAAGTGCCTTAACTTTTAGACCTAAAGCTAGCAGCAACCCTTAAATTTGTGCATCTCATGTAGAAGGCGCTCTCACTGACGGCACATACAATCTCGTCCGTGCCAACGAAGAAGAGGCTCCCGAAGGTGGTGCCGACGTCATCATGATTGACTTGGAGTCTGACACCGGCTTAGCTCAAGAAGGCAAGCCCCGGGGCATAACCTAACTTTTAAATTGTGCAACTATGAATTATGTATGCTCGTGCATTTACGTTCCAAGGAGTTGTTTGAATACCCTAGTTGCATGATTCTAGTACCTATATCTTGAAATACTAGTATGGTAGGTTTGGTAGAGCAATGCCTTAGGACCGTTACTAGTCGAGTGATTTCCTGTCACTCGCGAGATATAGGAGTTGTTTGCCTTTACTTATGTTGGAATCATAAGGATGGACGGGCGGGATGGTATGTGTAGATCTCCCGTCCGTGTATGATAATTGGATTAAGGTCGAAATGTGTGGTTCTGTGTGTCAAGTTTTTGAAGGTACCATGCACATGCCATCTCTCCTTGGAAAGGTTTTGTTTCCCTTTCCGTACACATGTGGGTAGATGCGTGTTGCCGTGAGTGAAGCGGTAAACCTTTGCCCTAAGGGAGTGGACCCGGCGCCGAATTGTGGATTGATGGGAAAGGTTGGGAAGTGCTTGTACCTTTTATAGCAAGCATTATCCGTGTGTGTTGGGTTTCCCTGGCCAGGTAGTGAAATTCGGTTCTGTTGGGAAGACGTCCCTTGGGAACATATTTTTTATCTTTGCAGGGAATCTGATTGATCGCTGAACACGGAGTTAGAAGATCCGAAGAAGCTAATTCGAAGAGATTAAAGTTTCAAGCGGGACTGGAGAAGTCAAGACGAAGAGGACAAGCGTGCAAAACTAAAAGCCTCGGTCCGCGAAGTTGACTTCGAAACAAGGAAGCGCCAGCTCGCACGAAGTTAAGATACGGAAGAAGAAGGGAAACGAATCCACTTCCCGCGATGAAGCTAGAGCGGAGGTTGGCGGGAAGCAACGGTCGTCTGAAGCTGAAATAGTTTATAAGATTTTGGCGGGAAGTAACGGTCATGTAAACACACGAGGTTGCCTCCTATAAATAGTGGGTCAACAATAACTATACGGGATGATTTTTTTGGAGATAGAAGGATAATTGAATTCTTCTCACTATTTGTAATACCAGAAAAACCATGTTACAACAGTTGGCGCCGTCCGCGTGTTGGAATCGAAATCAAAACTCACGATGCCACCAAAGAAAAAGCCACGGGCTGACGACCCGCATACTTCAAAAGCTCACGAAAACGAAAAAGAGAACGATGAACCCCAAGCTTCAATATAGCTAGTCATTACTGATGACACCCAAAACCAAGAAGAAGTCAGCCTCGAGCAACTATTACAGGAAATCGAGAGGCTCAAACGAGAAAAACAAAATCTATTGAAGGAAGCAGAGAACAAAAGAAAAGAAACTGAGAAAGAGCGAAAAATTGCAGAGGCTAAGAACGAGCTCAGGGGACTCCAAAATGAGCTCAGCGCGAGTAAAGAAATCACTCAAGAGCACGAAAGAGAGCCTCCACTCGAAACAACAAATCACAACGCAAGTTTCAGAAGCTATGACATGAATTCACCGTTATCCCCGGGCCTTCAAAATGCACCCTGGCCAACCTCGTACAAACCCATCACGTTGCCCAAATACAATGACACCTGCGATCCAAGGCAGTTCTTGATGAGCTATGAATTTGTTGTGGCTTCCGCAGGAGGAAATGAATTAGTTCTCACAAAGTCATTCATCATAGCCTGTGAAGGATCGGCTCTCACATGGTTCACAAGACTAAGCCCAGGATCAATATTCAGCTGGGAACAACTCAAGACAAAAGTACTTCAGAACTTCCAAGGATTCAACAGACAACTATTAACTTTGGGAGATCTCTTCGCATGCAAACAAGAGGAAAAGGAGCCATTGGCCCAATACTTTAAACGCTTCATCCAATTGAAGGCTCAAATAGGTGACATCCCAGACTCAATAGCAATCGATGCATGTATCCATGGATTGGGACCAGGGCCATGCGCGTTGGAATTCGTCAAAAACAAATCAAGAAACCTCCATGAACTGTTTCACGAGATGGAGAAGTTCTGCAGATCAGACGATGACCACAGAAGAAGAATCAATGAAAGAGCCATGCTCATAAAAGCAAATGGAAACTACAAGCAACCCACGTATGAAAAGCAAAACTACAACCGACCAGCTCAAGTCTTTAACATAGAAAACGAGAGCGGGCAACACAATAACGAATCAAATCAACGAAGCAGGATTTCAACTCCTCATCCATATGAGGAAGGGGTGGACGAGGCAGAGGCCGCGGAAGAGGACAAGGCCAACAAGAAAATCAGTCTCGATATTGGTTTTGCCAATTCCATGGCGAAAACCCAGATCACAGCACAGGGAGATGTCCCATAACCATCAGAGTGAAGCAAGAAATGAACCAAAGCAACAACCAAGGCCGCACAGTTCAAACAAACTCCTGGCAGTGCACCCCCCACAACACGCCAAATCCGCAGCTACAACTTCCGACGAATTCGGAATCCTATTCAACATACCACCAGCCTCGACTAGCATGGCACCAAACCCAGTCAGAGCCAAATCAACAAGCGCATAGCTCAGTCCAGTCCACTGTGGCAACAAAAGACGAAGACATGATGCAAACAGCTCCAACACCGAATCCAACACCGAATCCGTTTGGGCTTGTAATTCCAAACTTGCTGAGGACGGAAGCCTGAGTTGTTGAAGTTTCCACCGTTTCCGATGAAACAGGCCTCCTCCTGGGTCGCCGGGCAACTGCTGCCCCAGTGTCGGATTCACCGCACGTCTCGCATGTCATTCGTGCGTCAATGATCTGATTCATCTCCTTTTCAGGAGATTCCATTTTCTTCAGAAGTAGGTCCATCTTCGCAGCGAGCATGTCAGTGGAGTCGATCTGGTGTACGCCTTTGGTGCGTGAAGCATGTCTCTCACTCGTTCAACTCTTGTGAGTGGCGATCTTTTCGATAAGCGCCGTAGCAGCTGGTACATCCAGCGAAAGGAAGGCTCCTCCCGCTGCTGCATCTAGGTACTCTTGCGATTGACGGGTGAGGCCTTGGAAAAAGTTTTGAGCGATCAACCACTCTTCCATGCCATGATGGTGACAGGCTGTAACATATTCTTGCAGTCTCTCCCAAGCTTCTGGTACTGACTCACTGTCATGCTGCTGGAAGCCTGTGATTTGTCCTCGGAGGGCGTTGGTCTTGCCCACCGGAAAGAACTTGTTCAGGAATGCGTCGGCGCATTTCTGCCAGGTATTCTCAAAGCTTGCTTTGTTGGTGTAGAACCACTCTTTCGCCTTGCCAAGCAAGGAGAAAGGGAATAGCTTCAAGCGGATGGTATTGATCGGTGTGCCATTAGGATTGATTGTGCCGCACACCTCCAGGAAGTTCCTGAGGTGAGCGTGAGCATCCTCAACAGCCTTTCCGCAGAAAGGACTGGCCTGGACCATGTTAACAAGGCCCGACCTCAGCTCAAATCCTCCTTCAGCTTCACCCTGAGCATCCAGTCCCGGAAAGTTGTTGCTTGACGGGGCGGAATACTCACGGAGTGTCTTCCTTAGGGCCGCCATAGTCTCAGGTGATTCTGGAGCTGATGAATACGACGACTGTAATGCCCAGCGTATGCAAAAGGGTAAACTATGTGTGATAACAAGAAACGCATAACAATTATAGGAGTTGATCATACATATAAGAGAGTCAAAAAGTTGACTTTTAAATCCGATGCTCGTACGGATAATCGGAGACCACAGATGCGTAGGGCTCGTCGAATGCATTCCATTTGACTACTCATATGCGTTATCCAGAGTTCAGATCGCCAAGTAATCAGCGGTGCAACATTGAACCGTTGGATGAACAGTAACCTCATTGCTACAGTGATTGCGGTGCTACAGTAATTAGCCCGACTCCTTTCCCCCATGGTCGCCCCCCCTCCCTCCGTGACTTTCCCCCTGCGTCACCCCCCTTTTCTTCTCTCCGTGACTTTCTCCACGTCGCCCCCTAACTCTGCGACTCCCTCCCTCCCTAACCCTCCCTATCATGACAGAGAAGAGAAGGAGAAGGGAGAAGAGAGAAGAGAAGAAAAGAGAAGAAAGGAGTAGAGAACTAGGGTTCGTCGCCGTCGATCGCCGCCGCCATGGGATCTTCGTCGCTGCCCTATTCTTTTCGAAGGAGAAACCCTAGGTAAGCCATGTCCCTGCTCTAATCATGGTTTCCCTAAGGTTTTGGTTGTTTAGCACCTGCGTATAATGGTGTTCGTCGTCGTCGAGGGCTAGGGTTTAGGTTCTACCCACGTCGCTGTTCTCAGCACGTTGTTGATCTGTACAGTTTTCGGTTTTTGCCGTCTTACTTGATCTTTGTGGCCTCAAAAAAATAGAAACGCTTTATATGAGATGTAGAAGATTTAGAGCCCGTTCCATAGCCGTAAGGATCTCCCCAGTTGGATTTGTGGTCAGAGAGATATCGACGTTTTATTCAGACACTATTTCAGTCTCGTAATTCTGTGCAGTTTGTGCTCCGTTGAAGATTAGGAAACCTAAACGACATAATTAGAATTTTGGATCCAAATGAACGTTATCAAAAATTTTATAAGGTTTCCAGATTGTTAAATATCACCTTCATACGAAGTTTTATGCTCTGGTTATGTCTGTTTTATTGGGGATGTTGTGCAGCGGCTGTCAGATTTTCAGTCTAAAGTTAACCTGAAGATTAGCCTATCTTAGTGATGTTTTATGTTTTTGTGTACAATTAAAAAGATGCATTATTTGAAGTTAAATTTCATCTGGTACAAGATGTAAATTTTTGGTGGTCAGAATTAATGTGTACAAAAAAGATAGGTAACAGTGCTGCTGTTTTGACTAGAATTGTGTGTGTTAATGTGAGAACGTTGAGTTCGGGCGAAGGAGCGCTTTGATTGATGTATTTATTTTACATGTATGTTTGTGTCGTGATGAAATATATTTGTGAACAGGTGGTGCACCTTCGGATCGTGCTTAGGTCGCTTTATTTTGATCTTCATCGAAGGCAAGTGAATGTAGCGGTGGTTTGCTACCGTTTTGGCTGGTTATTTTATCACCTCAATCTTAATATTCAGAATATTACCACTTTAATTATAATCTGAATATAATTTAAAGTGTGGTTGTGGTTATAATTGAAGGTGAGGTTGTGGTTATAATTGAAGTTGATGTTGTGGTTATAATTGAAGTTTAGGTTGTGGAGATTCTATTTCTCATTATGAGACATATGAGACATATCATGAGCATACCATCTCATTTGCATTGAAGTTTGTTGCAATCCTTTGGTTGCAATTGTACCGGTACACATCGTGCGTTGCCCGAGGAGGGGTGCGATGTAAAAGTGGTCATGGCATTGCATTCATATGCATTCTTTTGCATGGAAGTGAATAACATAACATGTTATATTGGAGGTTAAGTGATTTTATATGCAGCAGTGATTGTGTTCTATCTCTTAATTATTATCGCAGTGGTTTTGTGAAGTCTTACTCTTGATAATTTAAATTGCTGCCTAATTGAACTTGTGGTCTAAAGGGCTTGTCAAAACAAATTTGCTTGCTGAGATTTTTAATCTCACCCTTGCATTACTCTTTCCAGGTTCTTGATGTTTGCTAGAAGGGAAAGAGGGATTAGCTGCACGTCACACTTCATCTTTTATGGAAACCCATTGTTTTAATCTTAGCGAATGTTATGTTTGGGAGACTCGAGACTTATTCTTAAACCATAGTGTGGTTGTTAAACTCTTATTATAGTTGAGTCATATTATCTAGGATGTCGATTATGCTACTTTGGTGCTTATACAATGTATACCCTTGTTATTGCTTCCGCGTCGTTTATATATACAAATGTGCTGCTGAATTTTCCATTTATTTAAGTTCAGCTGTTGTTGGTGTGTTTTAGTAGCATCCCGAGGTGTTGGTGGATTTTGGGGTGTTACAGTTGGTAATCAGAGCCTTGGTTATAGATTATAGTTCAAAAGAAGTTGAAATTGACACACTTGCACTTATAGAATGGGTATGGGTTTGCATATGTAATATGCTTCTAGTGCCAATTAGTCTTTACTCTATACATGATGTTTATTGTTTTTATTATTACACCATCATGAGGTCATTTATTATGGATGTGAGAATTGTTTTGGGGGCATATGTGTATGCCTTGAAACTATATGGTAGCTGATACGTACATGTATATTTCGTAGCAGGACTTGTTTGACTTTCCACCATTGTGTTTATGAATCAATACTCTTTGGATGTTTTAATTGTTATGATCGCAGGTTGTTGATTTTTTTTCTGAGAACTTAGAAGATTTATGACAACAATAGCTGGGCAATGCAGGCAGAGTAAGTGGAGGCCCCCCACATTGCTTTTGACTTGCATTGGCTAGTGAAGGTTCTTGAGTGTTAGATGTATGCCCCAATTATTGATATTCGAAGCATGTTGTTGAGTGATGGATGGATTGGCCACCATACCATACACCCTAACTATATGCTCTCGACTTATTGGATTGGTGGGTCATTGTATGTCTTGTCCTATTGTAGTGAAGATGTGTTAAACTAACTTTAGACATGCATTTAGTTTTCCCTCTCAAAGATAACCTCATACGAATAATGGTACAAATGATGACTTGAATGGATCTTTTCTTTGGGTTATCATAAAGGGCTTGTGGCGCTATTGTGGATAATTGTTGGTTAATTGTTTACAATCACATACTATCCAGGCCCTAGAGCTTGTGTTTTTAACTAGTTGCTTGTATTTTCTTGAACATAGAGGTTTTCTACTACTTTTGAGATTCTAACTTTTAATCTAGTGGCTTTAAAGAATGTGTCTTGGCTCCAAGTTCTTTGGAGTGACAAATTGGAATAGCTATTACTTGAATAGTTGGGATGTGGTGGCATCTATTGTCATTGCAGTGCTGGTAGTCCTAATATTACTTAGGTTATTATTTTTCATGCCTATGAGCCATAGATATATTCATTACGTTGGCCTAGGAAGTGTCTTGTGCTCATCTATCATTTTATTTATGCTACGTATCTATGATAATGGAAGATTTAAGGTTATATGCTGCCAGTGGGTCAGAAATGTTACATAGAGACAATTTAATTTGAAGAATAATGATGTTTCTTGCATTGTGGCTATAATACTAGTTCTATATCTGTCGTGGGTGGTGTCATGATGGAATGAGGCTATGTAGGTAGGAAAATCAAAATATATTTTTTTTTCACCTTGTAGTCCTTGCCATTGCTAGAAAGTTTTTTTTTATTGTTGTTGAGGTTTCGTTTGAAGCTTCCTTGTGGGTTGCAATGGTCATTTCTTTCCTTTACTATATATTTATATAGTTCTTTGTTTCCTCTCCTAGTGGTCTTATGTATTGGTTGACATGAGGTGACACGTCTTGTTCATTGACTCGATTGTGGCCTTTGTCTCATGCTTGATAGGGAATGTGTTTTTTCCCTTCCTCTTTAAATTGACCTAAACTGGTATATGTTTCAATGATGTGCTCTTATAAAGGAAGTTCTAGTCTGTAGATGTCAAGTAATATAATAGTTTGGGATGATTTAAGGCACTTTACTTTTCTTTTATCGTGTCATGTGGCAAGTACAATTTTTGTGGATCAGGTTTGTTCCTGATAGTTTATCGATTTTTAGTGTATTCGAGCTTTTCCAAGATGCCATAATAAAATAAATTGATAAAGCATAAAAACATATTAGAACTCAGAGAGCAAAATTAGATATCATATTCCTTGATCTAGGCTTTTCCTATGTCTTAGATTTATAAACATGTATTGTTCAATTTTCTGTGATAGTTTTTCTGTCGCGTGGTTTATGAGCGTGGTTGGATAGTAATGGTGTACTGAAGTTTCACAATCTTTTTTTTTCTAAGTCTAGTTTCGCTTTACCAAATTGCATAGAATTTATTCATGACCGTGAGCCCCTGAATAGAGATATCGAAAGAGGTTTTCCTTTTATTCGAATGCTCAGTAGTTAAGATATATATATTTTAAATCCTAAGAAAAGAGGTTGACATGTGTTTTTTTTTCTCGCTCGAAGAGCTACATTTGCTTTTATTGCAGTAGTCATAGTCATGCTTATGGGGAATTGTGAGAGACATTTTTATTATGGTGTTGATTGTTGAATTGCCGTCATGAGAAGACTGCGGAAATAGTGTTTGTCATGTAGTATTGAATACTTTATATTTATGAGATTTTATTTATTGATCCCAAAACCTTTTTGTGGTAAATACAGTAGCATATGCCTTTTTAAGGACTATATTCTAAAGTTCAAAAAACTATAATTGCCAATTCGGATTGCACAGATGTCCTTGTGTTGTGTAAGCCTTACTAGCGAGGAAACATTGTCATCTATATATTCTCTCTGTCTTGTGGGTATCTGATGCCCCATGATACAATCTTGAATTCAAGCTATGCGCCAGAGAATTTCCAATGGTAAACTTTCATAGTATAGTTTTTTTTAGAGGCGTCTATATGTGATGTAGAAATCTTAGATTAAGATTAATATAATAAAAGATGTTCATTGAACTGGATGGATAGTGAGAGAAAAAGGTATATGGACTTGAATTAGTATCAGAGTTTGATGGATTTTTTTTGAAGAATGGCAACTTTAAGTTGTGTACTTGGGTGAGGGATGAGTCTAGGAAGCAAGTAGGTTTATTAAAGCCTTTAGTGGTTCCTACGTGAAAGTGTGAGCATAACACTATGTGTTTTGTGGTTGGATTTACATTGTTCTTCTTAGGGTATGGACGTTATATTGGTTGTGGTTGATCGATTCGCTTAGACGACACAGATCATTCATATGTGGAGGTCGTGTGGCATCAGGTGTGCCTTAGTTATTTTTTAGATAGAGAGACCAAGTTTGTTTCCATATTTAGCAACGTCTTGCTAGTGTTTGAGATACAAAACCTTCTCTTAGAGCTGTTTTCCAACATTAGAACAATGATCAATCATAGTGGACTATCTTCAGTACAGAAGTTTTTTTTTATTTTCAGCTCGGCTAACTTTGCAATTAACGGCTATAGAGGTTTATGAAGCTTTGCACGATAGATTGAGTATAGTCCTGTTATGTGGGGAAAATTCGGAAGAGAGGTCCTTGGTCCGAATTTTTTTTCAAGAGATAACTGAGAAGGTATAATGAATATGACATAATATTTTGACCGCTTAGAGCCACTAGAAGAGCTTGCTAATAGGAGGAGACGAAACTTAGAGTTTCTCTATAGCTGATCAAGTTCCTCAAAGTATTACCTACTAATAGCGTTGTTATATCCCGGAATTATTGTGCCTTTCCATATTATAATCTGAGTCAGTAGTTTGGCTTATCGGTTGTTGTTACCTGTGTCCATGAAGGGGGTACATAATGTCTTCCACTTCTATGTTTAGAAAGTATTTATGGGATCCATAGAAGGTCGAATTAGAGCCGATCACGATAAAGCAGGACTTGACTATCAAATGTCGCCCTCTGCGTATCATAGGATCGTCAGAGCATGTTATGAGGAGGACTATCAAATGTGTAAGGGTTCTAATGACTAATCAGTCTGCGTGAGAAGCTACTTGGAATCTTAAGGAGCAGATGCGCAAGACGCATCCATATCTTATCGAGGATAGCGAGTTTTATGTAAATTCCATCTCTCTATGATTTTTGCTATGTTGTAGAAACGATAGAATTGAGGACGAATTCTTTTTAAGGGGGGTAGAATGTAACGCCCAGTGTATGCAAAAGGGTAAACTATGTGTGATAACAAGAAACGCATAACAATTATAGGAGTTTATCATACATATAAGAGAGTCAAAAAGTTGACTTTTAAATCCGATGCTCGTACGGATAATCGGAGACCACAGATGCGTAGGGCTCGTCGAATGCATTCCATTTGACTACTCATATGCGTTATCCGGAGTTCAGATCGCCAAGTAATCAGCGGTGCAACATTGAACCGTTGGATGAACAGTAACCTCATTGCTACAGTAATTGCGGTGCTACAGTAATTAGTCCGCCTCCTTTCCCCCATGGTCGCCCCCCTCCCTCCGTGACTTTCCCCCTGCGTCACCCCCCTTTTCTTCTCTCCGTGACTTTCTCCACGTCGCCCCCTAACTCCGCGACTCCCTCCCTCCCTAACCCTCCCTATCGTGACAGAGAAGAGAAGGAGAAGGGAGAAGAGAGAAGAGAAGAAAAGAGAAGAAAGGAGTAGAGAACTAGGGTTCGTCGCCGTCGATCGCCGCCGCCGTGGGATCTTCGTCGCTGCTCTATTCTTTTCGAAGGAGAAACCCTAGGTAAGCCATGTCCCTGCTCTAATCATGGTTTCCCTAAGGTTTTGGTTGTTTAGCACCTGCGTATAATGGTGTTTGTCGTCGTCGAGGGCTAGGGTTTAGGTTCTACCCACGTCGCTGTTCTCAGCACGTTGTTGATCTGTACAGTTTTCGGTTTTTGCCGTTTTACTTGATCTTCGTGGCCTCAAAAAAATATAAACCCTTTATATGAGTTGTAGAAGATTTAGAGCCCGTTCCATAGCCATAAGGAGCTCCCCAGTTGGATTTGTGGTCAGAGAGATATCGACGTTTTATTCAGACACTGTTTCAGTCTCGTAATTCTGTGCAGTTTGTGCTCCGTTGAAGATTAGAAAACCTAAACGACATAATTAGAATTTTGGATCCAAATGAACGTTATCAAAAATTTCATCTGGTAGAAGATGTAAATTTTTGGTGGTCAGAATTAATGTGTACAAAAAAGATAAGTAACAGTGCTGCTGTTTCGACTAGAATTGTGTGTGTTAATGTGAGGACGTTGAGTTCGGGCGTAGGAGTGCTTTGATTGATGTATTTATTTTACATGTATGTTTGTGTGGTGATGAAATATATTTGTGAACAGGTGGTGCACCTTCGGATCGTGCTAGAAGGGAAAGAGGGATTAGCTGCACGTCACACTTCATCTTTTATGGAAACCCATTGTTTTAATCTTAGCGAATGTTACGTTTGGGAGACTCGAAACTTATTCTTAAACCATAGTGTGGTTGTTAAACTCTTATTATAGTTGAGTCATATTATCTAGGATGTCGATTATGCTAGTTTGGTGCTTATACAATGTATACCCTTGTTATTGCTTCCGTGTCGTTTATATATACAAATGTGCTGCTGAATTTTCCATTTATTTAAGTTCAGCTGTTGTTGGTGTGTTTTAGTAGCATCCCGAGATGTTGGTGGATTTCGGGGTGTTACAACGACTCGGAGTCGGATGAAGATTCGAACAAGGTGTTTGAGCTGAGTGAAATATGAGGTGGAACGATTCTTTTCCTCACAACTCTCCCAATGCGTTCTGGATTCGGATCAAAGTTTGATGGTAGGTTGAAACCAGTCATGCACTAGCCTGCAAAACACATAAAAAACAGACGAGAGTTTGCAGGGGTAAGTTTTCTAAGGTTAGTGGTGATAAATCTGTAAAGATTATCAAATATTTCAATAATGTCTTTAGCCAATTGCTTCCCCGGCAACGGCGCCAGAAATGCTTGTTGGCACTTCTTAACGTCGATTCTTAAATCCACATAAGAAGGTACTCGATTTATAATGTCGCTCTTAGAAAGAGATTCTGCAAGCGCACAGAATATATCGGTGTAGCATTTCACCTTGGGGAAACCCAGGGTATCGTATTTATATTTCCGCAGGGAAGCCTTGGTTAAAGAGAATTGATGAATAATGAGATAGATGTTTCCAGAAATAAACACTCACTAATCTCAGGGTTATAAATACACCTAAGTGTAGGATAATGGTCAAATGAATGACTGAATAGAAGGTCTGAACGACCAGCGACACACACAGAGGAGCCTCCAATCTATAGAAAAGGAAAGACGCTGGGAGAGACCGGACTTACTAGGCTTTCTACTCAGAGCTAAGCCACTATAACCTTAAACCCAGAACCTAGCTTAGATATCGGGAACAGAGCTTGCTTCGACGACTGTAGTGGGGGGAACTCAGACTGGGATGAGAGAGGGGTTCCCCAGGCCCAGCAACTACTGTTATGAATACACCCGAACGTGGTGGACTACAAAGGACGGATAGGGCTATCACCACCTGCCGCCTACCACATCAGTTCCGTGGGGTGCAACACACTTCCTAGCTAACCACACCACGTCCGCACTTAATGTTAGGATTTCCTCTCGGTACCTTCAGAAGAAAACCCCATCCTTCCAAGGCGTCTTACGGCCTTGGTCGAGACTAGAAAACCCACAAGATAAATCGCGATAGAGCTAAACTACACTCTAGACCTAAAACTATAGGAAACAACCCAAAAAAGGGAAGGTAAATAAAGATAAGCTTATAAATGCTCTAAAGATAGAAGATATATATATATATTAAACTCTTCAAACGAAGGAAAGGGTACAAGAGCTTTACCAGAACTCCGAGGAACTCCAGAACTAGCTCGACTGGACTCTACTCCCAACTCTATTCCTAGACTAATGTAACACCCTAAAAATGCTCTATTTAAAAATTAGTAATTCATTAGCTTTTTATATTGAAGTGCTCATAAATAATGTAGGAAAAATAAAAATTTTGAATAATTAAAAGCAAATATAGGAATTAGAAACCTTATTGTTGCATTCATGCTGGTGCATTTATTTTTGATTGTTGAATTCAAATTTGAATTTGAATTCACATGAGTGTTTGAATAAAAGAAAAACCTTTTCTTTTCTCTCTCTTTTTCCTTCTCCTTTTCAGCCTAGTAGCCCAGCTTTTCTTTTTCTTTTCCCCGCGGCCCATCCCCCCTTTCTTTCGCGCGGCCCAGCAGCTCCGGCCCAGCAGCAGCCCGCTCAGCGCGCCCCCTCTCTCTTCCGCTGCGCTGACAGCCTGGCCCCACCTGTCAGTCCTGTCTCCTCCGCCCGCGCCGCTGACACCCCGGGCCCACTCGTCAGTTGCTCCTTCTTCCTCTCGCCGTAAGCGAGCAGAGCTCCTCCCCGATCCGCGCCGCCGCGAATCCGCCGTGCCGCGCCCGGACTCTGCGGCTTGGTGCGCACGCCAAGGAGACTTCGAGCCCCTATATAAGCCGCCGCCAACCCGTCGTTCCCGAGCCGTAACCCAAACCCTAGCACCGCCGCCAAGCTTCCACGCCGCCGCCGCCAATCCGACGCTCCGCCGCGCCTTTGTCGACAAGAGCCATCTCTGGAGCTTCGCGAGCATGTAAGGAACACGCCAAGCCCCTTTTCCCTCCTCTTTCGCTCTGCAGCGCCCGCGCAAGCTCGTCGGAGCTCTCCACCCGCCTCCGCTCGCCACTGGCCACCACCGCAGCCTAAACCTCTCCCCTGACCCCCAAAACCGAACCCACGTTCTCTCCTCTACCTCTAGGACCAAACGCGGCGAGTTTTGGACCACCGTAGCCCCCAGCCGAGCCAACTCCGGTGAAACTCCGGCCGCGCGCCGCCGTGAGCCGCCGTGCTCCGGTGAGCCGAGCCCCGATCTGTTCTGAGCCGTTAGATTCAAAACCGACGGCCTGGATCTGAAACCGATCTAAACCGAGCCGGTTCACCGTGAACCCTTGAACCGCGGTTCAAGCCGGTCCACGGTTCGGTCCACTATGGCGTCAGCCCACGTCAGCATCCAGCTGCTGCTGTGGCGATTTTGCAAAAGAGCCCCTGTAGTTTTTGAAAATCAACCCGCGGTCCAGCGCAGTTCAAAAGTAATTAGAGTTTAGTCCTTTTTCTTTCGGTTTAGCCCCTGTTCTTTTGAAAAATAGTGCCCGCCGTCCTTTAAGTCATTTTTACGCCGCAGCCCTCAAGTTTTTATACGAAATTATGTTTTAGGTCCCTGGTTTCTTTCAGAAACACCCCTGGAAGCCTAGAACCTTTACCAGCAAGCCCCTAGAGCCCGTTTTAAGCGTAGTTTCTCCGTTTTAACTCCGATTTGAGTGATTTTCACGCTCATGTGTTCGTAGTGAAGCGTAGAGTAGCTCTGAAACCTTCTTTTCATCTTTTGTTTATGTTTGGTGTACTGTTCTAATTAAATGCCTTGTTTGCATGTATGTGTGGATGCTTGTGTGGTGATCGATGTGAGTAGTTGCCGAGCCGTTCGAGTTCGCCGATGATCCCGTTCTCGAGGAGCAGGTGCAGCAGCAGTTCACTGAGGAAGGCAAGTATAACACGGACCATCCTTGTTACCTATACACCGATTAATCACATAAGTCATATGCATGTGTCTAATACTGTTAACCACTAAGGATGTTCCTAGTCTTTACCTTATTCCTTGTTTACCCAGGGTTTTATGCATTATGGTTAGACTATGCTACGCGCTGCAACCAACATTTATTTTTAATGTCAATATTGAATTAATGGTTCACTTCAATGATGATTAAAAGATGCTTTTTAGCAACATGGTTCGGGGAACTAGAGCATGTGCTGTGTGCTTTGTTCTAGTGTCTCTATAAGGTTTGATCTAGGGAATTAGAGCATGTGCTTTGTGCTTTGTTCTAATGTCTCTCCGTAAGGTCCGGTTCTTAAAGCGACAACCCAGGAACCTGTTCGCCGCCGTTGGAACTATAATGGCTCTGGTCTTGGATAATTAGCTTGTACGTCTCTAGCTTGCCAGTGGTTACGGAAAGGCGTATGTGGGGAACATTCGTGAGAGTATAGTTTGATCCATCGAGGACGGTTTTATTCGTTGGCTATGTCTCGTTAGGCAAAGTCCCGTGATGTAAGCGCCCGATGTACGGCAGCTTCACACGTTGCGATGATTGCGCTCTCGCTCTGGACGCCATTGACCCCCTCACGTTGCGCCCTGAGCGTACGTCAATCTCGATGCCTCGGGTTATGCTGCCTATGTTGAACCAAAACGGCTACTGTGCTTGTTAGGGTGTTTTGTGAAAGTCCTCGTAACATAAGTTCTTTTGGATTTATGTGACCGGCGGGTAAAGGGCGAAACCTCTGCAGAGTGTTGATCTATCATGATAGCTGTGCTCACGGACACGAGCGGCCTGGATCCTTTTTGATTAGAAGATGATATTAGTGGTTGATGTTGGCTTGTTCTATAATCACTTATACCTTAATAATGGGTTTATACTTGGGTTCTACTCATTTGTAGTAAATTGGAAGATAATAAAATGAAACAACTAAAAGTGCTAATGCAGTATAACCGTGTCAAGCCTTTTGTTCTTGCATAACCCGTGTTATACTTGTTAAGTAAGATGGTTTACTTACACTTGCAACTATTCAACAAAATCCCGGATGGGTAACAGATGGAGCATTGAATGATCAGTCGCTTGCTGAGTTTCCGGAGGATCTGCCGTATTTCTAAGCTGTGTTCAACCAGTCGGTGTCCCTGTGGACTTGAGGTTCTACCTAGTTAAGACGTTTAATAATATTAAGACTTCCGCTGTGTTATTTGTTTAAGATTATGTCTTGTGTTAAACTCTGATATAAACTATTTTATTCGAGCATTGTGTTCTCTGTGATTCAATATTTGTAATCTATATGTGTTCTGTGGACATCCTGGGCACACATATGGAAGCATTCGGATTTCTTGGAAATCTGGGTGTTACAACTAAGAAAAGGGAAAATTGGAAGAGCTCCTAAACTTCAAGTGGAGTAATGTGTAGTGGTGTGTAGTGTGTAGGAGGGGCCTTTATATAGCCTTTGGACGTCGGTTGCAGCTGGCCCCACCTCCTAACCGTCATAACCATCCCTTGAGAGAAGGAGGTGGGCCATTGGAGCCGAGGGGAGGCCGGCCGGCCTAGGGGAGGCCGATCGGCCTCCACCTGGCTCCTCTGGCCACCGCCTTCGCTCTGGACGGCCATGATCACATCCCAATGACGGTTAAGTGTGCTTCTCTGGCGGTTACGGCCGGTAAGTTAGGTAGGTGGGCCCTTCAATCCTTGTACAAAGCATCCTAGTCCTTTCAGATCCCTTGATCAAACCGTCGTTGGAATAAACGTCCCTGATCATCTTCATTGTTTTTCCTCTGCATGGACGAAGTTTGACACCCAAATGTGCCAGGGCTAGGCCAGCCGGCCTAGGGGAGGCCGGTCGGCCTGGGTCTGAGCCCAATTTGGGTGAAATTTCACCACTAGATCCCTGCAGGCACAAATCATCCAAAACTTGTGGAATTTGTTAGTAATAAACATTTTATGTATGGAACATGGCATGAAACCCTTGTTTCTCCCAAAATGTTGACGGTCACCGAATGGTTTTAACGACCGTCAATAGGCCCCCAAGCTTAGACTCTTGCTCGTCCTCGAGCAAGGCTAAAACTCAGATTCGGAGGGTCAGGAGTTGCGTCAATGTTTATGCCCAACAAATACCCTGCTCATAAGCCAATACTATCCATAGGTAGATTGAATAAGTTGGCATCTGTAAGATTGCATACCTTTCTCACCTGTGGGGCTTATAGCGGTAGTTCTTCATCTTGGGCGGTTGAGAGCCTGAACAGTCCTTTTCAGAGTGCTCCCTGCAGCTGTTCAGGTTCCATCTCAGAGATAATTTTTTTTTCCAAAAGAAGGGTTAATCTTTCCCCGGTGGTACTCTCAAGTCACTCAAGGTGTATATCCTCACTCTTGCCCACTCACTCTCTCTTTTCATTTTGTTTCAGGGCTTTTGGACTAAGGTTTTAGGAGAGGCGAATGTGCATACCTTGGCTACATTTGTTGCCGAGCCGAAGAGTGGTTCACAAGAGTTGGTACTCATCAAATCCTGATCTTTGGAATTTGTAATTTTCAGGGAAGAGGGAGAGAATGGACTCACACATGGAAGATCATCATCACCCTTTTTATTTCTCTCTCTTTTTCCTTCATATTTTTCATGAGATGCTCACGGTTGGAGTCTTTGACTCTCTTTGACTCTTTTTCTTTTTCTTCATTTTCTTTTCTTTTCTCATAAGAGGATGGCTCACTCATTACTTTTTTCTCTTTTCTGCTCACAGAGAGATTGATTTGTGTGGAATGTATGATGACCTTGGAATGAATGGGTTCACTATGGAGATTTTTGGCTGATTTTTTTTTGTGGGGGGATGTGTTGGCGGTGGACATCGGACCCGGAATGGGCGACCGACACGCCAAACACTTTTGAGGCTAGCAATGAAATGGGTACGCAGAGGAGAAAGACCGGTAAATGACAAGTACCTTCTTCAAGCGAACTCACCACTCAGCAAGACTCAAAGTAACACAAGATAGCATATGATGGCAAGTTTTTAAATTCAACTGTTCAGGTCTGGATAGGATTCTATAAACCATCAGGGAAGATTCACCAATTTAAATTTTTACAAAAGACTTCCGAGAGGTCCCTTAATAAGCATGCAGTTGAACTCAAAGCAAACCATATCAAAGCTATCAACAGCCTAGACTATGAACAAGTTGCTTTATGCCTCCCACAAAATGATTAGGACAAACTCAAATACCAAAAGACTCAAGTACTAGGATAGTAACAGATTATGAACGAGGCATTTGGAGAGCATAAACAGAGCAAATTTTCATCACTCCTAAAGAAACAGGATTCATACGGATTTCCACACATATATGTCAGGAACCTTCTTATTTTTTTTGATAGAAGATAAAACTACTCCTATTTTATTATGGCATGGCATGGCATGGTACTTCTCACTGAATGGAACGACTGGAACTGGAACGACTGGAACGAGGGGCAGAGGACTCACCTTAGTACTGCACATGCTACTCCCCCAAGCTTCGATGAAGCTCAGTGGTAGTAGTTCTGGTTAGGGTCGAAGTGCATGTGCTCGAAGAAGTCGTAGAGATCATGCTGCCGGGAGGTGGCAATCCCCCAGGTCTGCTGCGTGAGGTCGGTGTTGTGCGCGAGGTTGTCGCTGATCTCCTCCTGCTGCTAGCTCATTGTGTCCACCTGGATACGGATTTGCGAGATGTCTCGGGCGATCGGGTTCTTGTAATCGTACCTAGCGGACGGCGATGGTCCCACCTGCGGCCCAAGATTCATACCTTGGAAATAATCGAAGGTCTCGTTGAAGCTCATGTGGGCCGTAGGGTTCTGCTGAGGCTGCGGCTGCGGCTCGGTGGACGTGTCTGCTGCTGATGATGACCCTGCTTCACTGTCGTGAAGGGCTCTCCTTCTGCGTGTCATGGGTCCGGCAACACTGCGGCGAGGGGGTTCCTTCCGTCTAAGTTGTTTCGTGGACGGGGTAGAAGTCCGCCCACCTGGCATTGCCGAATGCGCGTTCCATGTCACGAAGCAGTCCTGTCTTGATCAGCAGCGTGGCGTCTATGTACTTGGCGTGGCTGAAGCTTCGGATTTTCAACTGGTTGATGAGTTCCATTTCCTCATCAGACCTCGGAATGATATGCTCAATCCGGGTCATGATTCGGATACGGATACGGTCCCTTGGCACCTTAGTATCCTCGGTCCCCTGAGATGCCGTGTCATGTTGAGCGGTGTCAACAGACATGGTGTCTCGGGACACCGGGGAGTCCTGGGAACCGTGGGAATGCCTGGAACTCGACGAGCCGAACCTCTGCTTTACTTCCTGCACCCTCACTTACGCCCTTCGCATCATGATTCCTACAAAATGTTAGTGCTAGCAAATACCCATAGGTTAACCGCAACGGAAGTCAGTCGTTCTTGTGGGTGGTTAATCACCACAACGAGTCAGCCGTTCTTGTGGAAAATTACTCGCCACAAAAAGGTTAGTCGTTCTTGCGGGGACCGAACCTCCACAAATCATTCTTGATCAGTGGAACCTTAGATCAAGAGGCAAGAAATATTTGTGCAGAATTTTCTTGAGCTAGACTTGGGATTTTTTTCTAACTTGGGGCTTTGGAGGCTTAAACAGGGGGGAAGAAGATTAAACTTCGGTGGAACTCGTGCTTACCTGCGCAGGGGGTGCCGAGCTGAGCGTTCTGGCACTCGGCTTTTATAGAGCGGCGACGGGGGGAGACCAACCGACCTAGGTGGGGCCGGCCGGCCCTGCTGCTGCACAACGAGCGGTGGAGCTTGGTCGTCGGGGCACTACGCGCTGAAGGACGAACGTCGGCGGGTGGTGACGGGACACGAGCGGCGGAGGGCGGCCGACCGGCCGTGATGGGGCCGACCAGCCTGCCACCGGCGCCGTCGGTACCCGGTCTCCTCGTGGTGCTCGTGCACGATATTCTATTCTCCCCTGTATGTGAATCTGACCAAGGCAATGACAGGTGGGGCCGGCCGGCCATAGAGATGGCCGAATTTTTTTTGTATATATATGCAATGCTAAATTTAAACATGAGTTGTGAAAAATTAAACATAACATGCTGATTTGGAAATTAAAATTAGGAAGGGAGATCTATTCTATATGCAAATGCAAAAATGCATGGATAAATACCACATACCTTATGGAGAGGGCTCGGATTTTACGTCCTGAGCGGGACGCTCCGAAGTATTCTTCAGGTCCTTTACGGCTTTGGTCTGCCAGATCTTCCTCGTCTGGCGGGGTTTAGTGTCAACCTTCCTCTCTTTCTCTGATACTTGATCCAGTATTTTCTTTCTCGATATCCTTCGCTGTGCATGATAAAGATCATGCCACTTCTTCTCTCGAAGGATAAGTGTCTCCACCACACTCACAAGCTCCTTGAAACACATGTTCTGGACCGGCTGCTTTGGTGTGACCTCACTGACCATGTTGACTTGTTGGGGCGGCTCTTCCTTTGGAAGGAAAGTAAACTCCCCTATTGCCCCATTGAGCTTGAGCTGAATATTCCCAGCGCCAACATCGATGTTGGCATTAGCAGTGCTCAAGAATGGTCTCCCGAGAATGAGAGAGCTCTTGGCGTCTGTCTCCATATCGAGGACGATGAAATCCACTGGGATGAATGAGTCTTGGATCTTCACCGGGACATTCTCCGCTACTCCAGCGGGGTAACGAACCGATTGGTCCGCTAGCTGCAAGCACATGGGTGTAGAGACCAGCGTGATATGCTTCAGATTGTCAAAGACTACCTTGGGCATCACGCTGACGCTGGCCCCCAAGTCACATAGGGTATGATCAAACTCTTGGCCGCCTATTGAGCAGGAAATCATGGGACATCGGGGATCCTTCTTCTTGGGGAAATTGGGGCCGAGTATAGCTGAGCTACATGCCTCGGTGAGTTGTACCGTCGCAGTGGTTGGCAGTGTCCTCTTGTTACCAAGGATATCCTTGATATATTTTGCATATGTCGGGACCTGCAAAGCATCCAGGAGAGGTATATTGATATAGACCTTCTTGATTACCTCAACAAATTTTCTGAATTGTTCGTCGGCCACTGGCTTTCTCTTCCATTCAGGAATCGGGAGGTAGTTCGGGTCACGGGTCGTACCCGAGGCTTGCGGGGCCTCATTCTCCCCTTGATCAGCTGGGATGGCATCTTCGTCGGCCTTCTCTTCATCTCCTTCTTCAACCCTTCGCTGCATACCTGCACCCTGGGGAAAAGACGTGGACTTTCCAGTCCGCGTGGTCACCGCACTAACATTCTCCTTAATGTGAACCTCTGGTTGCCCGGGCAGTTTCCCCATGTTAGGGTTAGAACAAGATGTAACCAGCTGAGCTACTTGAGTTTCAATCATTTTGTTAAAACTCAGCTGGTTCTTAATAACAGAGTTAAACCCGTCTATTTGGGCAGCCAGAGACTCCATAACTTTGTCAGTAGCAAGGAATTTCTTGCTAATGCTTTCGTTAATTTGTTTGTGGCCGTACCAAATATCCTTAAGGGACGGCTGAAAGCTGTTATTAGGAGGATTACCTAATTGTTGGCCGAAGAGGAGGTTGGGTTTGGAATTCCAACCTTGCTGAGGACGGAAGCCTGAGTTGTTGAAGTTTCCACCGTTTCCGATGAAACAGGCCTCCTCCTGGGTCGTCGGGCAACTGCTGCCCGAGTGTCGGATTCACCGCACGTCTCGCATGTCATTCGTGCATCAATGATCTGATTCATCTCCTTTTCAGGAGATTCCATTTTCTTAAGAAGTAGGTCCATCTTCGCAGCGAGCATGCCAATGGAGTCGATCTGGTGTACGCCTTTGGTGCGTGAAGCATGTCTCTCACTCGTTCAACTCTGGTGAGTGGCGATCTTTTCGATAAGCGTCGTAGCAGCTGGTACATCCAGCGCAAGGAAGGCTCCTCCCGCTGCTGCATCTAGGTACTCTTGCGATCGACGGGTGAGGCCATGGAAGAAGTTTTGTGCGATCAACCACTCTTCCATGCCATGATGGTGACAGGCTGTAACATATTGTTGCAGTCTCTCCCAAGCTTCTGGTACTGACTCACTGTCATGCTGCTGGAAGCCTGTGATTTGTCCTCGGAAGGCGTTGGTCTTGCCCACCGGAAAGAACTTGTTCAGGAATGCGTCGGCGCATTTCTGCCAGGTATTCTCGAAGCTTGCTTTGTTGGTGTAGAACCACTCTTTCGCCTTGCCAAGCAAGGAGAAAGGGAATAGCTTCAAGCGGATGGTATTGATCGGTGTGCCATTGGGATTGATTGTGCTGCACACCTCTAGGAAGTTCCTGAGGTGAGCGTGAGCATTTTCAACAGCCTTTCCGCAGAAAGGACTGGCCTGGACCATGTTAACAAGGCCCGACCTCAGCTCAAATCCTCCTTCAGCTTCACCCTGAGCATCCAGTCCCTATCTCTTCTTTAAAAAATTGGCTCACAGTAAAAATTGGGCTCCAAAGAGATTGATCCTGGAACCTAATATGCTTTGAACAATGTGCAAGGCTCAACCACATTGAGGCAGTCTCATGGCTCTACAACGCCTACTTGTATCATGGAGCAATGTCGATCCACGGCTCTTAGAATTATGTACAAATGCTACTCATGCAAAATTTCTGGATCCCAAAGCTTTGAGCCAAATGCTTCTATTCGTAGAGAATGAAGTTTCCAATTGGATGCCACTTCCATGCTTGAAATTTCTATCTTTCAACTTACCACAGTGTCAAACCGAATTTCATGAGAAATAAACAACTCTGTTTCATGAATATTTAGTAAGGAGCACCACTGATTGGCAGTGTTGAGTAAGGCGAACCAATTATGCACCAAGAATCGCACTCTATCCAGACGATAATTTTTTTAAAGAATACTCACGGAGTGTCTTCCTTAGGGCAGCCATAGTCTCAGGTGATTCTGGAGCTGATGAATACGATGACTTGGAGTCGGATGAAGATTCAAACAAGGTGTTTGAGCTGAGTGAAATCTGAGGTGGAACGATTCTTTTCCTCACAACTCTCCCAATGCGTTCTGGATTCGGATCAAAGTTTGATGGTTGGTTGAAACCAGTCATGCACTAGCCTGCAAAACACATCAAAAACAGACGAGAGTTTGCAGGGGTAAGTTCTCTAAGGTTAGTGGTGATAAATTTGTAAAGATTATCAAATATTTCAATAATGTCTTTAGCCAATTGCTTCCCCGGCAACGGCGCCAGAAATGCTTGTTGGCACTTCTTAACGTCGATTCTTAAATCCACGTAAGAAGGTACTCGATTTATAATGTCGCTCTTAGAAAGAGATTCTGCAAGCGCACAAAATATATCGGTGTAGCATTTCACCTTGGGGAAACCCAGGGTATCGTATTTATATTTCCGCAGGGAAGCCTTGGTTAAAGAGAATTGATGAATAATGAGATAGATGTTTCCAGAAATAAACACTCACTAATCTCAGGGGTATAAATACACCTAAGTGTAGGATAATGGTCAAATGAATGACCGAATAGAAGGTCTGAACGACCAGCGACACACACACAGGAGCCTCAAATCTATAGAAAAGGAAAGACGCTGGGAGAGACCGGACTTACTAGGCTTTCTACTTAGAGCTAAGCCACTATAACCTTAAACCCAGAACCTAGCTTAGATATCGGGAACAGAGCTTGCTTCGTCGACTGCAGCGGGGGGAACTCAGACTGGGATGAGAGAGGGGTTCCCCAGGCCCAGCAACTACTGTTATGAATACACCCGAACGTGGTGGACTACAAAGGACGGACAGGGCTATCACCACCTGCCGCCTACCACATCAGTTCCGTGGGGTGCAACACACTTCCTAGCTAACACTAAGTCAGACACCACGTCTGCACTTAATATTAGGATTTCCTCTGGGTACCTTCAGAAGAAAACCCCGTCCTTCCAAGGCGTCTTACGGCCTTGGTCGAGACTAGAAAACCCGCAAGATAAATCCCGATAGAGCTAAACTACACTCTAGACCTAAAACTATAGGAAACAACCCAAAAAGGGAAGGTAAATAAAGATAAGCTTATAAATGCTCTGAAGATAGAAGATATAAATATTAAACTCTTCAAATGAAGGAAAGGGTACAAGAGCTTTACCAGAACTCCGAGGATCTCCGGAACTAGCTCGACTCGACTCTACTCCCAACTCTAATCCTAGACTAAGATAAGGGAAAAATGGAAGAGCTCCTAAACTTCAAGTGGAGTAATGTGTAGTGGTGTGTAGTGTGTAGGAGGGGCCTTTATATAGCCTTTGGACGTCGGTTGCAGCTGGCCCCACCTCCTAACCGTCATAACCATCCCTTGAGAGAAGGAGGTGGGCCATTGGAGCCGAGGGGAAGCCGGCCGACCTAGTGTAGGCCGATCGGCCTCCACCTGGCGCCTCTGGCCACCGCCTTCACTCTGGACGGCCATGATCACGTCCCAATGACGGTTAAGTGTGCTTCTCTGGCGGTTACGGCCGGTAAGTTAGGTAGGTGTGCCCTTCAATCCTTGTACAAAGCATCCTAAACCTTTCGGATCCCTTGATCAAACTGACGTTGGAATAAACGTCCCTGCTCATCTTCATTGTGTTTCCTCTGCATGGACGAAATTTGACACCCAAATGTGCCAGGGCCAGGCCGGCCGGCCTAGGGGAGGCTGGTCGGCCTGGGTCTGAGCCCAATTTGGGTGAAATTTCACCACTAGGTCCCTGCAGGCACAAATCATCCAAAACTTGTGGAATTTGTTAGTAATAAACATTTTATGTATGGAACATGGCATGAAACCCTTGTTTCTCCTGAAATGTTGACAGTCACCGAATGGTTTTAACGACCGTCAACAACTACCCTTACAATGTAATCTTCGGAAGGGGTTTCCTTAACACATTCGAAGCCATTGTCTGACAGGCATATCTCTGCATGAAACTTCCAGCATCAAACGGAGTAATCACAGTATTCGGAAACCAGCAAGTCCCAAGGGACATCGAACAAGGAATCACTCCGGGCGAGAAAAACGTCAACCTCTTGCAGACAGAAACAAAACAACTAAACAATGAGGTTCAAACAGAATCACTCAAAAAGAGGCCACCACAACCCAAAGTGGAAAAAGCAAAAGAAGCTATTCAAGCACAAGACACCAAGCGAGTTTCCCTCGAACTAGGAACCGAAGGTAGAGAAGTCACGATCGGAGCAGACCTCTCCCCCCAAGAAGAGAAAGACCTGGTAGCATTCCTAAGAAAAAATAAAGACGTCTTTGCACGGACAACCACAGATCTAAAGGGTGTCAGCAGGACTCTAATCGAGCACAGCCTCAACATAAACCCAAAGACGAAGCTAAGGAAGCAAAAACTGGGGAAAATGTCGGATGGGAAAGTAGAAGGAATAAAATCCAAAGTTGAAAGGTTACTAAATGCAAAAGTCATCAGAGAAGTATAGTACCCAGAATGGTTGGCAAATACTGTCCTAGTAAAAAAGAAAAACGGAAAATGCAGGATGTGCATCGACTTCACAACCCTGAACAAGCATTGCCCAAAAGATGACTTCCCCTTACCAAGAATCGATAGCGTCGTCGATGACGCAGCCAACATCGAGATCCTATCACTACTAGATTGCTTTTCGGGATACCACCAAGTTTGGATGAAACAAGAGGACGAGGAGAAGACAAGCTTCATAACACCTTTCGGAACTTTTTGCTTCATCAGAATACCAGAGGGACTGAGAAATTATTGAATACAAACTTGTTTATATTGAAGTGTGCTAAATAACCGACAAACTTTCATGTTTTTGGTAAGCAAAATTAGATTTTTATTGTTTCGCTTGGCCAGATCTTGCGTATCTTAAAGTCACATTTAGCTCTTCCACATAATACCACCCATGTAAGGAAACTTACCAAGAGCATAATGGTGAATTTTGAGAAATTTTGGATTGCTCGAATTAGAATTACGAAACCTAAATTAGCAACCAAAACTTTTGGCCTTCCATAGCCTACAAGTAGGGGTGTTGACAATATCTTTACCCCTTAAAGATGACCTCTCTAGGCTAAATGATGACTACTAAGAATTGATTGGACTATAGGCAGAATCCTGTGGCTCGGTCTGCAAAAATCTCACAAAACTCAGAGGCCTAAAAAGAATCTATCAACCTACCTAAATCTTGGGATCATTCCTTGATATAAACAGAATAGAGTCATCTTACTAAATTTTCTGTATCCTAACCAAAGATGAGTAATTTTGAAGGTTGGAGCTAAGACCTACGAAGTTCTTCTACAACCCTCTTTTATGTCCAGAATTTCTTCCATTGATTCCCAGCTCTAATGTCTTTCACTCACATTCTACCCTTCAACAATTGTATTAAATCAATGGCATGTAAACAACTTCACGCCACTCTCTTGGCCTAGTGCCTTTTATCCCTCTTGTTTCCTTTTGTGAAATAGGAAAATTGGTTGGTGTGCAAGACATGGACCAATGAGGTAAAGGTTCAGATGTCAAGCATGAGTCATGCCCCCTCACATCTAGGATATGATAGCATCAAAACCTTGTGCCTCCGTTGTTGTTTGATTCTGTACCGTCTAAATTCATGCCTTCATTCAGGTGTCTTCACCAACTCTCTCATGCCTATTTTGATCACTTAACTTTGATTAAACATTGATACCTTACACCGAGTTAACTTGATTTCTTAATCCTTGGGTCATATACAGTTGTTCTTGCTCAAGATAATATAAATAAATGAAATGAATATGCAAAATTGGGTCAGTGTCACCTTTGTATGTGTGACATCTCTGATGTCAAGGGAATTAAAAGTACACTTAAAACCAATGCAAAAGGGAATTATGGGTTGAAATTCAAAAATCCATCAAAAATTCAAATTGAAATTCAAAAACAAGGGTTGTTTGACACCCAACTGAAATCTCAAAAATTTTGTACTAAACTTGAAAATCTCCAAAAATAAAAGTTGTTTGTCATCACAAATAAGGCCTAGTAACTGTTTGGAACTTTTGAAAATTTTGCACTTTAGTCCCTCAAAAACTCGAAATACAGTTCTAGGCACCTTTTTGAAATTGGGTTGTTTGAGCTCGAAAAATTTGAAATTTCAGGTTCACCCCAAAAAGAAAGTTGTGTCCCATCTCTAAAAATCCAACTTTTATTTTCACACTTTTTCATGTTCAGTTCATATTTTTGGAGAAAATTCAAAAGGGAAAAAGGAGCTCCACGGGCGCCAACAGTGGCCTTGGCGCGCCCCTGCTCCGGCCGGGCGTCGGCCGCCACGTGGCCGGCGAGCGGCGGAGGCCGCGCCGAGCTGGCTGAGCCGCGGCGTCGGGTGGCACTTGTCGCCTTGTGCTTGTCCAACCCCTCCCGAGCCGTCGCATCGCCGTCAACGCGCCGTGCTGCCTCGCGCCGCGGAACGCCATCATGGCGGTCGGGCGTCGCCGTGGCCGCGCGCTCGCGCGCACGACGCGCAGAGCCTCTCCGCGGAGGATTCCTCCTCGCTCCGCGCCAAGACGCCCTGTAGAAGATCTCCCACTGCTCCACGCGACGATCTTCAACGCCCAACCCCGTGCGCGCTCTCTGCCCGAGCTCGCCGCGCCATCAATGGCGACCACGACAGCCCATGCACGCGCACACATGCCTTCGAGGCCACCCAGTGCTCGCTGGCACACCCAAACGTTTCCCCAAGCACCTCACACTCCTCCCCCTCAGTCCACACTTAGCCATTTCCTCTCCTCGCGCCTCGCTCCGTCGTCTTCAACCTCGCGCCGCACGGACCGAGCCGAGCTTCGGGACGAAATTCGCCCTACACTCTCCACCATTCCCAAATTCATCGCGCACGAAGCTAGACCTCTACCCTAGCTCCATTTTCCCCCACTCCGCACGAGCTACCATCGCTTCTCCGGCGAGAAATCAAGATTTCCCCCAAATCTCGATTTTCGGCCGCCAGAGCACCCTCACGTCGAGACCCCACTCCGAGCCGTCCCTGAGGTCAACCGAGCATGCCAACAGCTTCCCCGAGCTCCACTAGTGCTCTAGGACCCCTTCAACCTCGGAGAACGCCCCCGACCTCACCGGCGTAGAAGCCGCGGCGACCGCGCCGCCACTGCATCGCCGGCGGCCATCTTCCGAGCTTCCCCCGGCCTCTCAACCGTCACCAATCGACTCATGGTGAGCCCCTAGTGCTTTACCCCCACTTCCCCGACCCTAGCTCGCCGTCGTTTGGCCGGCGTAACCCCGGCGACGACCCAAGGACCGAAGTTCATCGTCTTCGTTTTTCTAGGGTCCTCTGCGCAAAAGTTAGGGACTGGTTTGAAAGGTTTTGAAAGTTCTAGGGTTTCCGGCATAAAAAGATTCTTAAACCTAGATCTAATTCTCCCGAATCTTGTAAAATCCGTTAAAAATCGTAGAAAAATCAGAAAAATGCACAAAAATACTCCCTGGACTCGTGAGATTGTAAACTCCAATCTCCTTTAAGCATGTATATACTTTTGATGAACCATTTTTGAATTAAAATTCAAACTGTAAAATTGGAAACTTGTGCATCATTTCAAATCCAGAGCTCCGCTAGGATTGACTTTGGATATGTTGTTTGTAGTGACTTTAGACACCTTGTGTCCAAAGGGGACCTAAAAATATGGACTGTAGCTTCAGTTTTGAATTAATTTGTGTTTTCTGTCTTTTTGCAGTCCAGAAATTATTAAAAATAATCTGTGCAGCTAAAAATCACCATTTTTCTCTAGAGGCCCAAAAACTTGTTAGCACATCTATTAAAAATGCAAAACTTAATTTTTGCTCTGTTCGGATAGAAATTTATTGAGGCCTGTCCAAGGGTTATTTTGAGCCACCACTTGGCCAGAGCCCTCCTTGCACACATGACTAGCTTTGGTAGGAAAATCTCCTGATTTGGATGTATTTTCAATTTTATATGAATTTATTTCATTTCTGCAGGCAGCAGTTTAATTTATTTTTAATAAATTCTGTGTAGCTCAGATTTAGCTAAATTTTGGAGTGAGCCTAACTCTTATACTCCAGTAGCTGTCATAAAGTTTATAGATAAAAAGGATGAACAGAAAGTGAGAAACAAAAATGAGAAGGAATCTATGTGGAAATTGATTTATATAAAAGAACAAACCTTTTTGTTAATTAGTTAGAATAAAATACGGAGAATCTAAAATTCCAGAACAGCACCCTACTTTGCAAATAATAAATAGAAATTCTTTTATATATGTACACAATCACCATCAAAGATGAATAAAAATTTTCCACACCACTACTCTATTTTGTGAAGGAAATAGTAGTACTTAAGCATGTCTAGGTGAATATGGCCTTCAAGGCCTTCATCTTGGAATCAATAGGCAGCCACAATAAGTTATGCATCTCATGTAGAAGGCGCTATTCCGGACGGCACCTACCATCTCATCCCCGCCGACGGTGAAGGAATCCCGGAGGGAGGTGCCAGCGAAGCGGAAGTCAACCCGGAGGCTAACCCCCAGCTCGAGCAAGAAGGCAAGCCCCGGAGCATGACCTAACTTCAAAATTTATGCATCTATGAATTCCCTATGCTTGTGCATTTACGTTTTAAGGAGTTGATCGAATACCTTAGCTGCACATTTCCTAGTACCTATGACTTGCAACACTAGTATGGAAGGATCGATAGGGCATTGCTTTAGGTCCGTTACAAGTCGAGTGATTTCCTGTCACTCACGAGACATAGGAGTTGCTTGTCTTTACTTATGTTGGAATCATAAGGATTGACGGGCGGGGTGATAGATGTAGATCTCCCGTCCGTGTATGATAATGGATTTAAGGTCGAAACGTGTGGTTGAGTGTGTCAAGTTTTTGAACGTACCACATGCATGCCGATATATGGGAATCGGTAAGCCTGGTACCAGATTGAAGCAGCTAGGGCCGATAGCCATCTCTCCATGGAAACTTTGTTTTCCCCTGCCGTACACTTGTGGATATATGCGTGAGACTGTGAGTGAAGCAGTAAACCTTTATCCTAAGGAAATGGACCCGGTTCTGAATTGTGGATCGATGGGAAAGGTTGGGAAGTGCTTGTACCTTTTATAGCAAGCATTATCCGTGTGTGTTGGGTTTCCCCTGGCCAGGTAGCAAAATTCGGTTCGAACTGTCCGCTTCTCGCGGTTAATGAGACTGCTTGACCGCCTTGCTGCATTGAGTAACAAATGGAACTATGAGATTGATGAACTTGTTCTATGAAATAAATTGTATTGCACCACTTGTATGCTTAGAGAGGATGCTAATCTAGATTTGTTAAATCTACTAGAATATGATGCTAAAACATGAAAGCAAGGACCTACTCTTAGTTGCTTTTTGGCAAACAAACCCACCAGCCAAAAGCCTCTCATGTCTAGATGTCGGTGATGTAGTTTTCACCCGACGGGTAAGCCTTGCTGAGTATTAGTATACTCAGCTTTGCTTGTGGCATTTATTTACAGGTACAATGTTGGATGTGGCAGTCGATGCTTTGACTTGGCCTACCCAGGTTCCCCCTGGATGGCACATCGAGTGGGTTCCGTCCTCTGCCGAGGAACGGGAGGAGTAGCACCGTGGCAGGCTTCAGCATGGTGTTACTTGTATCGTCGTTAGCTTTTATTCCGCTGCTATGAACTACTTTTATTCCGCTGCAAGACTTTGATACTCTGATTTAAATTCGAACTCGGTTTGTAATAACTTGGTGATGCTACTCGTGTATGTTAAATTTGTGGAATGTTGTAATCTCTGGAACTCACCTACGTGTGGGCGTGCTGTTGTTTCGATCGAGAAAAGTACGTGGTTAATCGGGTTTAATCCGACGGCGCTCCAGCTTATTCCGGATTAAGTGCCTGACTACTCGGTTAGTGGTCCCGGGGTACTTAACTTGGAATAATTTCGGAGTGGTCCGCCACAGCTGGCATCAGAGCCGAAACAGCGCACCGGAGATAGCAACAAACCTTAAGTAAACATTTTTGAAATAAAACTTGCCAACTCGTACTTCCGACGCGCTTTGCGAAGGAAGGTTATTATTAGGACCGTTAAGGATGTTACCTAGAGCGTGAAGCCTATGTGGGTTAAGGGATCACGATATGATAGGTGGCAAATAATATATTACCGACTTCCAGCACATTTCATTCTGTCATTTACTTTACGCAATGGTGGGCGCAAGGTACGGCGATTGCTGTAACGTACCACGGCACTATATGAAAATGTAGTGGCGGCACATAGTCAATACGCTGTGATGGCGTATGAAACTAGAATAGCATGGTGGGCACAAGGTACGGCGATTGCTGTAACGTACCACGGCACTATATGAAAATATAGTGGCGGCACATAGTCAATACGCTGTGATGGCGTATGAAACTAGAATAGCATGGTGGGCGCAAGGTACGGCGATTGCTGTAGCGTACCACGGCGTCATACACAAATATGATGGCGGCACAAAGTCAATACGCTATCTCATGAGCGTATGAAATTGTCAATATGTTGCCTTGGTGACATATGAACATTGCCCGTTCAATGTTAAACGTTCGGGTGCCACCTCTATAGTGGGTGGTAATGAATGGAGACGCTTTCGTGAGTGCTGGCACGAAAGGTTGATTATATATGCTCTGGAATGAAATTTTCTGCAGGTACACTAACCGCGAATCCGTATGATTGAACGGTTAGAAAAGTTCGGCTAGATAATATAGGGAGAGACGGATATTGCCTAGCCACCGGCACTAACTTCGTAGGCCAAAAGTTTATTGGCATGTGTGTTGGCGAGAACGAATAGGCCACTCATGCATTGCATTTCACTGAAATAATATTGAATTTTAACACGTGACCAATCGAACCGCTGTCAAAATTCAAATAACAAACCAGAATCCTGCTGAGACCAGTCTGATTGCACCAATGATTCGAAACTGAAAACGTTGTCAAACGAAAAAGTGTTCAACATGAAAGTTTTCATAAATATTATGAAGCTTATGCTGTAGAAATTTCGACAAAAATGGTTCAGTAGAATTGGAGTTATGCTTAAAATGGTAACCCCCTGTCTGCTGGAAATTTATGAGAACAGTGAGATAAAAATTGAATTTTTACACTATCTTAACGGCAGTTTCTGCTCAAACCTCCAACATGAAACGTGTTTGGAATTACTTAACCAATGTCCTGGACAAATTTGGGAATTTTTGAGCTTTTAGATTTTGAGTTTTAAAATTTTTACTAAACTGTCCAGAATCTGTTTTTGTTTTCCTTGGCACTAACCGGTTCTCACCCTTGCCCTTTTCTTTTTGGTTCAGAATGGACGCTCACGCTGACTTGGCCAGCTACCCCAACGACGTGTCATTCTCAGATTGCTTAGGATGGGAAGGCTTTCCTAGCATTCTGTGGTCGGTTTTGCAGGCGCTCGACTACCCTACACCGCCACAGTATGAGAGGACCCTCATCCGAGACCGTGGTGTGACCCGTTCTCGTGTGCGTTTGGTGGTATATCGCCACCCCCCGTGTCCTAGCTCCCCCACTTGGACTATGAAAGTTCATGGACACCACATGGAGACGACTTGCGAGCTAGCTGCCTTGAATGGCATTAGTTCTTTTGTTGCTCAGAACCAGGAGTTGGTAGAGCACCAGTTGCTGGGGTTGTTTCCACCGACTCAGCCGGATGATCCCCATTGGATGTGACGCTACCTTAGCTCCCCTTTGAGGATGGCGGAGAACCCCGTTGCTGCAGCTGCACTTATGATGAGGTGGATCCGAGCTTACCACCGCTTGCAGGCACTTTTGGGACGATCGCAGAGCGAGATGCTCAACCTTGCTATGGACATGTCCGCCCGTGCCCGTGACATTGGGGTTGAGAGGACCTCATTGTCCATTGAGGTGACCACCAGAGATGCCATGATTGCTGATTTGGAGAGGTAATTGAATGACCTCCACATTGCGCACAACAACGTCCAAAATGAGCTAGCCCAAACAAGGGATGAACTTGAGGAGGTACATGGTACCTTGGAGCATGCTAATGCTATGCTAGCCGCCCATGATGCTCAGCACCTTCTTGAGCAAGAGGGAGAGCAAGGAGAAGGAGAGGCCCCCGATTCCGACATGGATACCGAGGATGACATGCCGCCTCTTCCAGCTCCACCTTCACCTATGGGCAACGAGGCTACCGCTAACAACTTAGATGACTTCTAGATTGGTAGTAGCAAGTTACTCCTCCGCTAGGCCTAAATTTTGGCTTCATGTTATAATAGGCTAGATGGAGTTGAGCTCCGCCTTTTATCTTTTGGAGGCAATGTAATTTAATGGTGTGGTTGTATGATCCAAAAACTTGATGATTTGTAATGGCTGTGTTGAAAACATTCTACAGCTAACCTTGTTTTAATTATTGATGGTTTTTCCATTCATTTCTGGGCTGTGATGTGAACTACAAAGTTGTTTGGAAATTGTCCAACAAAATATTCACCAAATTTCAACCCCATTGGTTAAGCGAAATAAAAATGGCAACCAAAACACTACAGCTCGGCCTGCTGAAAAACAGCAAACGCAGAGAGCTAGAGATTGAATTTTTCGGCTTAGTTCCAGTCCGAATTTGAATCCGAGCCAAACATGAAAGTTGTAGAGCATGAAATTTTCGAGCTACTGACCGAATGGGAGCATTTGACTAGCTTCCTGTTAGGAGATATGATTTTTCTTCCGAACTGCTTGTTGATGTGTCATTCCTACGCAGTAAACTTCAATATATTGTCACGTTCTATCTTGTCATCATTATGCAAGCTTATGAATTGTGGCTAATACAAGTACCTACTGCAGATGGCAATCACCCGCAGCGGTCATGACGCTAGTGGCTCCAATGCTAACCAGCAAGGGCCTGAGCGGCAGCAACAGCCGCCACCACCTCCGCCACCGCAGCAACCTCCGACGTGGCAGCAGTTGTATGCCACGCAAACGGAAATTCTACGGAACCTGCAGCATCAGCAACAAATGATGCAGCAGCAGATGCTACAGCAGGGAGGTCAACGGGCCCCTCAGCCTCAAGTGGCCAGATACGAGGATTTTCTGGCTACACACCCGCCGATATTCTCGAGAGCCGATGAGCCCTTGGAGGCCGATACGTGGATTCGAGCCATCGAGTCCAAGTTCACCATCCTGGCGACGCCTTGCACTTCCAACCGCAAGGTAGTGTTCGCGGCGCAGCAGCTCTGTGGCCCAGCTCTCCTATGGTGGGAGAACTACCTGGCCCTGCAGCAAGAGGGTCATGTGGTTGAATGGGATGAGTTCTGTGGCGGACCACTCCGAAATTATTCCAAGTTAAGTACCTCGGGACCACTAATTAAGTAGTCAGGCACTTAATCCGGAATAAGCTGGAGCGCCGTCGGATTAAACCCGATTAACCACGTTCTTTTCTCGATCGAAACAACAGCACGCCCACACGAAGGTGAGTTATTACAAACCAAGTTCAAATTTAAATCAGAGTACTAAGTCTTGCAGCGGAAATAAAAGTTCATTGCAGCGGAAGAAAATCTAACGACGATACAATAACACCATGCTGAAGCCTGCCACGGTGCTACTCCTCCCGATCCTCAGCAGAGGACGGAACCCACTCGATATGCCAACCAGGGGGAACCTGGGTAGGCCAAGTCAAAGCATCGACGGCCACATCCAACATGGTACCTGTAAATCAATGCCACAAGCAAGGCTGCGTATACTAATACTCAGCAAGGCTTACCCGTCGGGTGAAAACTACATCACCGACATCTAGACAATGAGAGGCTTTTGGCTGGTGGGTTTGTTTGCCAAAAAGCAACTAAGAGTAGGTTCTTGCTTTCATGTTTTAGCATCATATTCTATTAGATTTAACCATTCTAGGTTTGCATCCTCTCTAAGCATACAAGTAGTGCAATACAATTTAATTCATACAACAAGTTTATCAATCTCAAAGTTCCACTTGTTACTCAATGTAGCAAGGCGGTCAAGCAGTCTCATTAACCGCGAGAAGCGGACAGTTCGAACCGAATTTCTGCTACCTGGCCAGGGGAAACCCAACATACACGGATACCATGCTTGCTATAAAAGGTACAAGCGTTTCCCAACCTTTCCCATCGATCCACAATTCGGAACCGGGTCCATTTCCTTAGGATAAAGGTTTACTGCTTCACTCACAGTCTCACGCATATATCCACAAGTGTACGGTAGGGGAAAACAAAGTTTCCAAGGAGAGATGGCTATCGGCCCTAGCTGCTTCAATCTGGTACCGGGCTTACCGACTCCCATATATCGGCATGCATGTGGTACGTTCAAAAACTTGACACACTCAACCACACATTTCGACCTTAAATCAATTGTCATACACGGACGGGAGATCTACATCTATCATCCCGCCCGTCAATCCTTATGATTCCAACATAAGTAAAGACAAGCAATTCCTATGTCTCGCGAGTGACAGGAAATCACTCGACTTGTAACGGACCTAAAGCAATGCCCTATCGATCCTTTCATACTAGTGTTGCAAGTCGTAGGTACTAGGAAATGTGCAGCTAAGGTATTCAATCAACTCCTTGAAACGTAAATGCACAAGCATAGGAAATTCATAGATGCATAATTGGTAAAGGTTATGTTATGCTCCGGGGCTTGCCTTCTTGCTCAAGCTGGGGGTTAGCCTCCGGGTTGGTCGATCCTGCACCGGCACCTTCCTCCGGGACTCCTTCCTCGTCAGCGGGGATGAGGTGGTAGTTGCCGTCCGGGATAGCGCCTTCTACATGAGATGCATAGTTTAAGGTGGCTGCCTAATGATTCTAAGATTAAGGCCTTGAAGGCCATATTCACCTAGACATGCTTAAGCACTACTATTTTCTTCACAAAAACAGAGTAGAGGTGAGGAAAAGTTTATTTGACTTCGACGGTGATTGTGTACATATATAAAAGAATTCTTATTTATTACTCACAATTTAGGGTGCTGTTCTGGAATTTCAGATTCCCTTTATTTTATTCTAACTAATTAACAAAAAGGTTTATTCTTTTATATATATCAATTTCCACCTAGATTACTTCTCATTTTTGTTTCTCCTTTTCTGTTCATCATTTTTATCTATAAACTTTATGACAGCTACTGGAGTATAAGAGCTAAGCTCACTCCAAAATTTAGCTAAATCTGAGATACACATAATTTATTAAAAATATATCAATCAGCTGTCTGCAGAAATGAAATAAAATCATATAAAATTGAAAATTCATCCATTTCAGGAGATTTCCCTACCAAAGCTAGTAATAAGCATGAGGAGGGCTCTGGCCAAGTGGTGGCTCAAAATAACCCTTGGACAGTCCTCAATAAATTTCTATCCAAAAACACATATTTATTTATTTGCTAGCCTAAACAGAGAAAAAATTAAGTTTTTCATTTTTAACAGGTGTGCTAACAAGTTTTTAGTCCTCTGGAGAAAAATGGTGATTTTTCACTGCACAGATTATTTTTAATGATTTCTGTACTGCCAAAAGACAGGAAATACATTTTAATTCATAACTGGAGCTACACTCCATATTTTTAGGTCTCCTTTGGACACAAGCTTTCCAAGGTCACTACAAACAACATATCCAAAGATCAAACCTAGCGGAGCTCTGGATTTGAAATGGTGCACAAGTTTCAATTTCTACAGTTTGAATTTTAATTCAAAAAGGGTTCACCAAAAGTATATACATGCTTAAAGGAGATTGGAGGTTACAATCCCACGAATCCAGGGAGTATTTTTGTGCATTTTTCTGATTTTTGTACGATTTTTAACGGATTTTACAAGATTCGGGAAAATTAGATCTAGGTTTAAGAATCTTTTTACGCAGGGAACCCTAGAACTTTCAAAACCTTACGAACAAGTCCCTGGTTTTTGCACGGAGGACCCTAGAAAAACGAAGACGATGAACTTATGCCCTCAGCTCTCGCCGGAGTTGCGCCGGCCAAACGGCGGCGAGCTAGGGTCGGGCAAGTGGGGGAAAAGCATCAGTGGCTCACCACGAGTCGATTGGTGGCGGTTGGGAGGCCGGGGAAGCTCGGAGTTTCGCCGGCGACGAGCGGTGGCGGTGCGGCCGCCGCGACTGCTACGCCGGTGAGGTTGGAGGCGTTCGTCGGGGTTTGAAGGGTCCTAGAGCACCAGTGGAGCTCGAGGAAGCTAATGGCGTGCTCGGTTGACCTCGGGGACGGCTCGGAGTAGGGTCTCGACGTGAGGGTGCTCCGGCGGCCGAAAATCGCGATTTGGGGGAAATCTTGATTTCTCGCCGGAGAAGCGACAATAGCTCGGGGGAAGTGGGGGGAAATGGAGCTAGGGTAGAGGTCTAGCTACGTGCGCGATGAATTTGGGAATGGTGGAGAGTGGAAGGAGAATTTCTCGGTGAAGCTCGGCTCGGTCCGTGCGGCGCGAGGAAGAAGACGACGGAGCGAGCGCGGGGAAGTGCAAATGGCCAAGTGCGAACTGAGGGGAAGGGGTGTGAGTGCTCGGTGGAGTGCTTGGGCACACGAGGGTGGCACTGTGCTGCCTTAGGAGCGTGCGAGCGCGTGCGTGGCTGTCGCGGTCGCCATTGATGGCGCGGCGAGCTCGAACAGAGCGCACACGCGCGGTTGGGCGTCAAAGATCGTCGCGTGAGGGAGTGGAGATCTTCAGCAGGGTCTTTGGCGCGACGCGGACGGATTCTACCGCCTACAGGGCGCGCGGCGCGGCGCGAGCGCGCGTGCGGCCACGGCGGCGCGCGACCGGCATGATGGCGTTCCGCGACGCGAGGCGAGGCGACCCGACGGCGGCGAAGTGATGGCTCGGGAGGGGCCGGACAAGTGCTAGGCGACAAGCGCCAGCGTCCGCCGCAGCTCGGCCAGCTCGGCGCCGCCTGCGCCGCTCGCCGGCCACGTGGCGGCCGAGCTCCGGCCAGCGCAGGGGCGCGCCAGGGGCACTGTTGGCGCCCGTGGAGCTCCGTTTTCAAATTCAAATTTTCTCCAAAAATTTGAACTGAAATTGAAAAAGTGTGAAAATAAAAGTTGGAGTTTGGGAGATGGGACACAACTTTCTTTTTGGGATGAACCTGGAATTCCAAGTTTTTCGAGCTCAAACAACCCATAAACAAAAAGGTGCCCAGAACGGTATTTCGAGTTTTTGAGGGACTAAACTGCAAAATTTTCAAAAGTTCCAAACAGTGACTAGGGTTTATTTGTGATGACAAACAACTTTTATTTTTGGAGATTTTCAATTTTAGTACAAAAATCTCGAGTTTTCAGTTGGGTGTCAAACAACCCTTGTTTTTTAATTTAAATTCGAATTTTTGATGGATTTTTGAGTTTCAACCCATAATTCCCTTTTTGCATTGATTTTAAGTGCACTTTTAATCTTTTTGACATCTGAGATGTCACAGCCTACCCCCCTTAAAAGGAATCTCGTCCCGAGATTCGATTAAACTTAGGAACAAAGAGGGGAAAGAAATACCTTGGCTTACGAAAGTATGTCGGGGTAATTCTTCCTAAGATAGTCCTCGGTTTCCCATGTGGCTTCATCTTCGGAGTGATGGCTCCACTGAATTTTGTACATTTTAACTCCCTTTCTTCGTGTTTGTCTCTCTTTCTCGTCGAGGATCTTAACGGGATGCTCATCATAAGAGAGATCCGGTTCAACCGAGAGTTCCCCTTGTTCAACAGCTTCGGTCGGAACACGAAGACACCTCTTGAGTTGAGAAACATGGAATACATCGTGTACGGCTGAGAGCTTCTCGGGAAGCTTCACTTGATAGGCCACTGGTCCACATTGTTGAATAATTTCATACGGGCCGATATAACGAGGTGCAAGCTTTCCTTTTAACCCAAATCTTTGCACACCCTTGGTCGGGGAGACCTTAAGATACACGTGATCACCAACTTCAAACTGAAGTGGTTTCCGCCGCTGATCAAAGTAGCTCTTTTGCCGTGACTGGGCGATCTTCAGATTTTCACGAACGATCCTAACCTTTTCTTCTGCTTCCTTCACAAGGTCAGGGCCATACGTATATCTCTCGCCTGCCTGGGACCAACACAACGGGGTCCGACATCTTCTACCATATAAGGCTTCGAAAGGTGCCATTTTAAGACTCGCTTGGTAGCTGTTGTTATAGGAGAATCCGGCCAGTGATAAACACTTCTCCCAATTCTTCCCATAATGAATAACACAAGCTCGAAGCATATCCTCAAGTATTTGATTTATCCTTTCCGTCTGCCCATCGGTCTGAGGGTGATACGCTGAACTACGGATCAGCTTTGTGCCTAGGGACAATTGCAATTGTTCCCAAAAGCGTGCTACGAACGGAGCACCACGATCTGAAATTATCGTCTTGGGTACCCCATGTAGACAAACGATCCGTTCCAAATAAATCTCCGCGTACTTCTTAGCAGCATAAATGGTATTGACCGGAATAAAATGTGCGGTCTTGGTAAGGCGATCCACAATTACCCAAATAGAATCATGCCCCTGAGGGGTTCTGGGAAGTCCAACAATGAAATCCATGCTTATATCTTCCCACTTCCATGAGGGAATAGGTAGAGGTTGCAGCGTGCCTGCTACCTTCAAGTGGCTAGCCTTAACCCGCTGGCATGTGTCACATTCTGAGACATACGTGGCAATTTCTCGCTTCATTCTAGTCCACCAAAAATTTTGTTTCAAATCTTGGTACATTTTGGTGCTGCCGGGATGGATAGAAAACTTGGAGAGATGGGCATCATCCATAATCTTCCTCCGGAGTGCCGTGTTTTTGGGCACCACGAGGCGATGTCCAAACCACATCACTCCCTGCCCATCTAACCGGAAACACTTGTACTTCTCTTTCACCTTCTCCTTTGACAATTTCCTTTTAAGAATTTTAATGCTCGCGTCATTCAATTGGGCTACAACAATCTGATCGTGCAAGGTTGGTTCCACTGCAATATGGCTGAAGTACCCGTGTGGAACAATCTCTAAATTGAGCTTTGCCATTTCATGACACAGGGTGTCAGCGTAGGACTCCACGGAAAGACAATGACAATGAGCCTTGTGGCTTAGTGCATCCGCAACTACATTAGCTTTCCCGGGGTGATAATGCACACTAAGGTCATAGTCCTTTGCTAACTCCAACCATCTTCGCTGTCTCATGTTCAAATGTGCCTGAGTGAAGACATATTTGAGGCTCTTGTGGTCTGTGTATATGTTGCAGGGAACACCCATCAAATAGTGTCTCCACATCTTGAGAGCATGAATAACCGCTGCTAACTCAAGATCATGCGTGGGGTAGTTTTGCTCATGAGGCCTAAGTGCTCGAGAAGCATAAGCAATGACTCGGTTCTCTTGCATGAGGACACAGCCAAGTCCGGTGCCTGATGCATCGCAGTAGACATCATAGGGCTTGGTGCAATCGGGTTGAGCTAAAACTGGGGCTGAAGTTAAATGTCTTCTCAAAGTGTGGAAAGCTTCATCACATTTGTCGTTCCACTCAAATTTGACTCCCTTCTTTAAGAGTTCGGTCATGGGCTTCGCAATCCGAGAGAAGTCCGGAATAAAACGGCGATAATAACCGGCTAAACCCAGAAAACTCCGAATCTCGAGGACAGAGGTAGGTGGTTACCAATCCAACACCTCTTGCACCTTGGTTGGATCCACGGATATGCCATCCTTGGAAACCGTGTGACCTAAGAACTTCACGCTCTCTAACCAGAATTCACACTTGGAGAACTTGGCGTAGAGCTGGTGATCTCTCAACCTTTGAAGAACAATGCGAAGGTGCTCGGCATGCTCTTCCTCATTTTTAGAATATATAAGAATGTCGTCAATGAAAACCACCACAAACTTGTCTAGTTCTGACATGAAGACCGAATTCATGAGGTACATGAAGTAGGCTGGGGCATTGGTGAGTCCAAAAGACATAACCAAGAAGTCATAAAGCCCGTATCGTGTGGAAAAGGCAGTCTTTGGAATGTCACAAGGCCTGATTTTTATTTGGTGATAGCCAGAGCGAAGGTCAATCTTGGAGAACACTCTGGCGCCAGCTAGTTGGTCAAACAGGATGTCAATGCGGGGGAGTGGGTACTTGTTCTTAATAGTCACCGCATTGAGAGGCCGGTAATCAATACACAACCTCAAGGAATGGTCCTTCTTCTTCACAAAGATAGCGGGACATCCCCAGGGCGATACGCTAGGACGAATGAAACCCTTGTCTAGCAGTTCTTGGAGTTGAATTTTTAATTCAGCCAATTCATTGGGCGGCATTCTATACGGTCTCTTTGATATAGGTGCTGTGCCAGGTTGAAGTTCAATCACAAATTCAATGTCCCTATCCGGCGGCATCCCAGGTAAGTCATCCGGAAATACATCGGCATACTCACATACCACCGGAATGTCCTTTAGTTGGGTTTCTACCATTGCATAAGCACACGCATTGGCGCAAGTCCGTTGTGGCAGATATAGCACACTAGGGCCATGCGTAGGCGAGTTTATTTCAACAACTCGTTCCGCAACATCTAGCACAACCTTATGTTGAGTCATCCAATTGGCTCCTAACACAATGTCAATTCCTTCCATACCAAGCAGAATTAAATCAGTAGGAAATGTTTTACTTCCCAGCCTGATTGGAACCTTTCGGGTGACTTGGTTGGATGCAATTTTACCTCCCGCAGTTGATATCACATATGATGATTTGGTATGGTACGATTTTAGTCCGCATTTCACATGAAATCTTGTGCTTATAAAACTATGTGTTGCCCCGGAATCAAACAATATCACAGCAGGTTGAGTGCAGATAGGGAAAGTACCAGTCATGTCTGGGGCTCCCTCGGGTAGGTCGGCCAAAGTGGTGTAGTTGAGCCGTCCTTGCCGAACCTGCACGCGTTGCTGCTGTTTGCCCTTGTTCTGTTGATTTCCCGGGCGCTGGTTCTGCTGCTTGTTCTGCGGGCAATCCTTAATAAAGTGATCTTTACTTCCACACTTGAAGCACTGATAGCCGGCTCCAGGGCGAGCTGGCTGCTGTGTATTCTGCCTCGGCGCTTGCTGCTGCTACGGCGGTGGAGGGAAACGGGGCGCGTTAGGCTGTGGCGGCCTAGCAACCCATCCACCTCCCTGAGGTGCCCTGGACTGTCCTTGCGGTGCAGCCGGGGGAACCAAACGGAATCTCGGCGGCTGCACGCTCGAAGGTCCAGCGGGAGTCTTCCTCTTCTTCTCCGCCTTGTGCACCATGTTGGCGTCCTCCTGGGCGATGGCAAGGTTCACCAGATCGCCGTAGGTGGCAGCACGGGTGGTGGCCAACTGTGCCTTCAACTTGGTGTTAAGGCCACGTCGGAACCTCTCTAGCTTCTTCTCGTCGGAGTCGGCGTGATGACCCGCGTATGGGCACAGACCATTGAAGGCCTGGGCGTACTGCAGCACTGTGCGGGTACCCTGGGTCAGCGCCAAAAACTCATTTAATTTCCGCTCTACCAGACCGGCCGGAATGTGATGAGCCTTGAACGCAGCCTTGAACTCATCCCACTCAACCACATGACCCTCCTGCTGCAGGGCCAGGTAGTTCTCCCACCATAGGAGCGCTGGGCCGCGGAGCTGTTGCGCCGCGAATACGACCTTGCGGTTGGAGGTGCAAGGCGTCGCCAGGATGGTGAACTTGGACTCGATGGCTCGAATCCAGGTGTCGGCCTCCAAGGGCTCATCAGCTCGTGAGAATATCGGCGGGTGTGTTGCCAGGAAATCCTCATATCTGGCCACCTGAGGCTGAGGGGCCCGTTGACCTCCCTGCTGAAGCATCTGCTGCTGCATCATTTGCTGCTGATGCTGCAGGTTCCGGAGAATCTCCGTTTGCGTGGCGTACAACTGCTGCCACGTCGGAGGTTGTTGCGGTGGAGGAGGTGGCAGTGGCTGTTGCTGCCCCTCTGGCCCCTGCTGGTTAGTGTTGGAGCCACTAGCGTCATGACCGCTGCGGGTGATTGCCATCTGCAGTAGGTACTTGTATTAGCCACAATTCACAAACTTGCATAATGAATGACAAGATAGATCGTGACAATATTTGAAGTTTACTGCGCAGAATGACAAGTCAGCACGCAGTTTGGAAGAAAAATCATATCTCCCAACAGGAAACAAGTCAAATGCTCCAATTCGGTCAGTAGCTCGAAAATTTCATGCTCTACAACTTTCATGTTGGGCTCGGATTCAAATTCGGACTGGAATTAAGCCGAAAAAAATTCAATCTTTAGCTCTCTGCATTTGCGGTTTTTCAGCAGGCCGAGCTGTAGTGTTTTGGTTGCCATTTTTATTTTGCTAAACTAATAGGGTTGCAATTTGGTGATCATTTTGTTTGACAATTTCCAAACAACTTTGTAGTTCACATCACAGCCTAGAAATGAATGGAAAACCCATCAATAATTAAAACAAGGTTAGCTGCGGAATGTTTTCAACACAGCTATTACAACTTCATCAAGTTTTGATCACACATCCACATCATTAAATTACATTGCCACCAAAAGATAAAAGGGGGAGCTCAACTCCATCTAGCCTATTACAACATGAAGCCAAAATTTAGGCCTAGCGGAGGAGTAAACTTGCCACTACCACTCTAAAAATCATCTAGGTTGTTAGCGGTAGCCTCGCTGCCCATAGGCGATGGTGGAGCTGGAAGGGGCGGCATGTCATCCTCGGTGTCCATGTCGGAATTGGGGACCTCTCCTTCTCCATCCCCTCCTTCTTGCTCAAGAAGGTGCTAAGCGTCATGGGCGGCAAGCATAGCATTAGCATGCTCCAAGGTACCGTGTACCTCCTCAAGCTCATCCCTTGTTTGTGCTAACTCATTTTGGGTGTTGTTGTGCGCAATGTGGAGGTCATTCAATTGCCTTTCTAAGTCAGCAATCATGGCATCTCTAGTGGTCACCTCAATGGACAAGGAGGTCCTCTCAACCCCTATGTCACGGGCACGAGCGGACATGTCCATAGCAAGATTGAGCATCTCGCTCTGCGACCGTCCAAGAAGTGCCTGCAAACGGTGGTAGGCTCTTATCCACCTCATCATCAATGTCGCTGCAGCGACGGGGTTCTCCGCCATCCTCAAAGGAGAGCTAAGGTAGCGTCTCATCCAATGGGGATCATCCGGCTGGGTCGGTGGGAACAACCCCAGTAACTGGTGCTCTACCAACTCCTGTTTTGAGCAACAAAAGAGCTAATGCCATTCAAGGCGGCTAGCTCACACGTCGTCTCCATGTGGTGTCCGTGAACTTCCACCGTCCAAGTGGGGGAGCTAGGACACGGTGGGTGGCGATATACCACCAAACGCACACGGGAACGGACCACACCACGGTCTCGGATAATAGTCCTCTCATACTGCGGCGGTGTGGGGTAGTCAAGCGCCTGCAAAACCGACCACAAGATGCTAGGGAAGCCTTCCCATCCCAAGCAATCAGAGAAGGACACGTCGTTGGGGTAGCTGGCCAGGTCAGCGAGGGCGTCCATTCTGAACCAAAAGAAAAAGGGCAAGGTGAGAACCGGTTAGCGCCAAATAAAACAAAAGCAGATTCTGGACAGGGCAGTAAAAATTATAAAACTCAAAATCTGCAAGCTCAAAAATTCCCAAATTTGGCCTGGACATTGTTTAAGTAATTCCTAACAAGTTTCATGATGGAGGTTTGAGCAGAAACTGTCGTTAAGATGGTGTAAAAATTCAATTTTTATCTCACTGTCCCCAGAAATTTCCAGCAGACAGGGGGTTACCATTTTTAGCATATCTCCATTTCTACTGAACTATTTTCGTTGAAATTTCTTCAGCATTTACTTCATAATATTTGTGACAACTTTCATGTTGAACACTTTTTCATTAGACAGAGTTTTCAGTTTCGAATTAAAGGTGCAAACAGACTGGTCTCAGCAGGATTTCTGGGTTGTGATTTCGATTTCGACGGCGGTTCGATTTGGTCACTTATTAAAATTCAATATTAATTCAGTGAGATGCAAAGAATGAGCGGCCTATTCGTTCTTGCCAACACACATGCCAATAAACTTTTGGCTTACGAAGTTAGTGCCGGTGGCTAGGCAATATCCGTCTCTCCCTATATTATCTAGCCGAACTTTTCTAACCGTTACAACATACGGATTCGCGGTTAGTGTACCTACAGAAAATTCCATTCCAGAGCATGTATAATCAACCTTTCGTGCCAGCACTCACGAAAGCGTCTCCATTCATTACCACCCACTATAGAGGTGGCACCCGAACGTTTAACATTGAACGGGCAATGTTCATATGTCACCAAGGCAACATATTGACAGTTTCATACGCTCATGAGATAGCGTATTGACTTTGTGCCGCCATCATATTTGCATATGATGCCGTGGTACGCTACAGCAATCGCCGTACCTTGCGCCCACCGTGCTATTCTAGTTTCATACGCCGTGATGGCGTATTGACTATGTGCCGCCACTATATTTTCATATAGTGCCGTGGTACGTTACAGCAATCGCCGTATCTTACGCCCACCATTGCGTAAAGTAAATGACAGAATGAAATGTGCTGGAAGTCAGTATAATATACTATTTGCCACCTATCATATCGTGATCCCTTAACCCACATAGGCTTCACGCTCTAGGTAACATCCTTAACGGTCCTACTAATAACCTTCCTTCGCAAAGCGCGTCGGAAGCACGAGTTGGCAATTTTTATTCAAAAATGTTTATTAAAGGTTTGTTGCTCTCTCCGGTACGCTGCTTCGGCTCTGATGCCAGCTGTGGCGGACCACTCCGAAATTATTCCAAGTTAAGTACCTCGGGACCACTAATTAAGTAGTCAGGCACTTAATCCGGAATAAGCTGGAGCGCCGTCGGATTAAACCCGATTAACCACGTTCTTTTCTCGATCGAAACAACAGCACGCCCACACGAAGGTGAGTTCCAGAGATTACAACATTCCACAAATTTAACATACATAAATAGAATCTCAAAGTTATTACAGACCAAGTTCAAATTTAAATCAGAGTACTAAGTCTTGCAGCGGAAATAAAAGTTCATTGCAGCGGAAGAAAATCTAACGACGATACAATAACACCATGCTGAAGCCTGCCACGGTGCTACTCCTCCCGTTCCTCGGCAGAGGACGGAACCCACTCAATATGCCAACCAGGGGGAACCTGGGTAGGCCAAGTCAAAGCATCGACGGCCACATCCAACATGGTACCTGTAAATCAATGCCACAAGCAAGGCTGAGTATACTAATACTCAGCAAGGCTTACCCGTCGGGTGAAAACTACATCACCGACATCTAGACAATGAGAGGCTTTTGGCTGGTGGGTTTGTTTGCCAAAAAGCAACTAAGAGTAGGTCCTTGCTTTTATGTTTTAGCATCATATTCTATTAGATTTAACCATTCTAGGTTTGCATCCTCTCTAAGCATACAAGTGGTGCAATACAATTTAATTCATACAACAAGTTTATCAATCTCAAAGTTCCACTTGTTACTCAATGTAGCAAGGCGGTCAAGCAGTCTCATTAACCGCGAGAAGCGGACAGTTCGAACCGAATTTCTGCTACCTGGCCAGGGGAAACCCAACATACACGGATACTATGCTTGCTATAAAAGGTACAAGCGTTTCCCAACCTTTCCCATCGATCCACAATTCGGAACCGGGTCCATTTCCTTAGGATAAAGGTTTACTGCTTCACTCACAGTCTCACGCATATATCCACAAGTGTACGGCAGGGGAAAACAAAGTTTCCAAGGAGAGATGGCTATCGGCCCTAGCTGCTTCAATCTGGTACCGTGCTTACCGACTCCCATATATCGGCATGCATGTGGTACGTTCAAAAACTTGACACACTCAACCACACATTTCGACCTTAAATCAATGATACACGGACGGGAGATCTACATCAATCATCCCGCCCGTCAATCCTTATGATTCCAACATAAGTAAAGACAAGCAATTCCTATGTCTCGCGAGTGATAGGAAATCACTCGACTTGTAACGGACCTAAAGCAATGCCCTATCGATCCTTTCATACTAGTGTTGCAAGTCGTAGGTACTAGGAAATGTGCAGCTAAGGTATTCAATTAACTCCTTGAAACGTAAATGCACAAGCATAGGAAATTCATAGATGCATAATTGGTAAAGGTTAGGTTATGCTCCGGGGCTTGCCTTCTTGCTCAAGCTGGGGGTTAGCCTCCGGGTTGGTCGATCCTGCACCGGCACCTTCCTCCGGGACTCCTTCCTCGTCAGCGGGGATGAGGTGGTAGTTGCCGTCCGGGATACCGCCTTCTACATGAGATGCATAGTTTAAGGTGGCTGCCTAATGATTCTAAGATTAAGGCCTTGAAGGCCATATTCACCTAGACATGCTTAAGCACTACTATTTTCTTCACAAAAACAGAGTAGAGGCGAGGAAAAGTTTATTTGACTTCGATGGTGATTGTGTACATATATAAAAGAATTCTTATTTATTACTCACAATTTAGGGTGCTGTTCTGGAATTTCAGATTCCCTTTATTTTATTCTAACTAATTAACAAAAAGGTTTATTCTTTTATATATATCAATTTCCACCTAGATTACTTCTCATTTTTGTTTCTCCTTTTCTGTTCATCATTTTTATCTATAAACTTTATGACAGCTACTGGAGTATAAGAGCTAAGCTCACTCCAAAATTTAGCTAAATCTGAGCTACACATAATTTATTAAAAATATATCAATCAGCTGTCTGCAGAAATGAAATAAAATCATATAAAATTGAAAATTCATCCATTTCAGGAGATTTCCCTACCAAAGCTAGTCATAAGCATGAGGAGGGCTCTGGCCAAGTGGTGGCTCAAAATAACCCTTGGACAGTCCTCAATAAATTTCTATCCAAAAACACATATTTATTTATTTGCTAGTCTAAACAGAGCAAAAATTAAGTTTTTCATTTTTAACAGGTGTGCTAAGAAGTTTTTAGTCCTCTCGAGCAAAATGGTGATTTTTCACAGCACAGATTATTTTTAATGATTTCTGTACTGCAAAAAGACAGGAAATACATTTTAATTCATAACTGGAGCTACACTGCATATTTTTAGGTCTCCTTTGGACACAAGCTGTCCAAAGTCACTACAAACAACATATCCAAAGATCAAACCTAGCGGAGCTCTGGATTTGAAATGGTGCACAAGTTTCAATTTCCACAGTTTGAATTTTAATTCAAAAACGGTTCACCAAAAGTATATACATGCTTAAAGGAGATTGGAGGTTACAATCCCACGAATCTAGGGAGTATTTTTGTGCATTTTTCTGAGTTTTGTACGATTTTTAACGGATTTTACAAGATTCGGGAAAATTAGATCTAGGTTTAAGAATCTTTTTACGCAGGGAACCCTAGAACTTTCAAAACCTTACGAACAAGTCCCTGGTTTTTGCACGGAGGACCGTAGAAAAACGAAGACGATGAACTTATGCCCTCGGCTCTCGCCGGAGTTGCGCCGGCCAAACGGCGGCGAGCTAGGGTCGGGCAAGTGGGGGAAAAGCATCAGTGGCTCACCACGAGTCGATTGGTGGCGGTTGGGAGGCCGGGGAAGCTCGGAGTTTCGCCGGCGACGAGCGGTGGCGGTGCGGCCGCCGCGACTGCTACGCCGGTGAGGTTGGAGGCGTTCGTCGGGGTTTGAAGGGTCCTAGAGCACCAGTGGAGCTCGAGGAAGCTAATGGCGTGCTCGGTTGACCTCGGGGACGGCTCGGAGTAGGGTCTCGACGTGAGGGTGCTCCGGCGGCCGAAAATCGCGATTTGGGGGAAATCTTGATTTCTCGCCGGAGAAGCGACAATAGCTCGGGGGAAGTGGGGGGAAATGGAGCTAGGGTAGAGGTCTAGCTACGTGCGCGATGAATTTGGGAATGGTGGAGAGTGGAAGGAGAATTTCTCGGTGAAGCTCGGCTCGGTCCGTGCGGCGCGAGGAAGAAGACGACGGAGCGAGCGCGGGGAAGTGCAAATGGCCAAGTGCGAACTGAGGGGAAGGGGTGTGAGTGCTCGGTGGAGTGCTTGGGCACGCGAGGGTGGCACTGTGCTGCCTTAGGAGCGTGCGAGCGCGTGCGTGGCTGTCGCGGTCGCCATTGATGGCGCGGCGAGCTCGAACAGAGCGCACACGCACGGCGAGCCCGTGGAGCTCCGTTTTCAAGTTCAAATTTTCTCCAAAAATTTGAACTGAACATGGAAAAGTGTGAAAATAAAAGTTGGAGTTTGGGAGATGGGACACAACTTTCTTTTTGGGATGAACCTGAAATTCCAAGTTTTTCGATCTCAAACAACCCAAAAACAAAAAGGTGCCCAGAATGGTATTTCGAGTTTTTGAGGGACTAAACTGCAAAATTTTCAAAAGTTCCAAACAGTGACTAGGGTTTATTTGTGATGACAAACAACTTTTATTTTTGGAGATTTTCAAGTTTAGTACAAAAATCTCGAGTTTTCAGTTGGGTGTCAAACAACCCTTGTTTTTGAATTTAAATTCGAATTTTTGATGGATTTTTGAGTTTCAACCCATAATTCCCTTTTTGCATTGATTTTAAGTGCACTTTTAATCTTTTTGACATCTGAGATGTCACAAGTTCAAGGCTGCGTTCAAGGCTCATCATATTCCGGCCAGCTTGGTAGAGCGGAAGTTGAACGAATTTCTGGCTCTAACCCAGGGTACCCGCACGGTGCTCCAATACGCCCAGGCCTTCAATGGTCTGTGCCCATATGCGGGTCATCACGCCGACTCGGAGGAGAAGAAGTTGGAGAGGTTCCGACGTGGCCTTAACACCAAGTTGAAAGCTCAGTTGGCCACCACCCGTGCTGCCACATATGGCGACCTTGTGAACCTCGCCATCGCCCAAGAAGACGCCAACACGGTGCACAAGGCGGAAAAGAAGAGGAAAGCTCCCGCTGGACCCTCAAGTGCGCAGCCGCAGAGATTCCGCTTGGTTCCTCCGGCTGCACCGCAAGGACAGTCCAGGGCACCTCAGGGAGGTGGATGGGTTGCTAGGCCGCCACAGCCTAATGCGCCCCGTTTCCCTCCACCGCCGCAGCAGCAACCGGCGCCAAGGCAGAACGCACAACAGCCAGCTCGCCCTGGAGCCGGCTACCAGTGCTTCAAGTTCGGCAGTAATAGCCACTTTATCAAGGACTGCCCGCAGAACAAGCAGCAGAACCAGCGCCCGGGAAATCAGCAAAACAAGGGCAAAAAGCAGCAGCGTGTGTAGGTCCGACAAGGAAGGCTTAACTACACCACCCTGGCCGACCTACCCGAGGGAGCCCCAGACATGACTGGTACCTTCCCTATCTGCACTCAACCTGCTGTGATATTGTTTGATTCCGGGGCAACAAATAGTTTTATAAGCACAAGATTTCATGTGAAATGTGGATTAAAATCTTACCATACCAAATCATCATATGTGATATCAACTGCGGGAGGTAAAATTGCATCCAACCAAGTCACCCGAAAGGTTCCAATCAGGCTGGGAAGTAAAACATTTCCTACTGATTTAATTCTGCTTGGTATGGAAGGGATTGACATTGTTTTGGGAGCCAATTGGATGACTCAACATAAGGTTGTGCTAGATGTTGCGGAACGAGTTGTTGAAATAAACTCGCCTACGCATGGCCCTAGTGTGCTATATCTGCCACAACGGACTTGCGTCAATGCGTGCGCTTATACAATGGTAGAAACCCAACTAAAGGACATTCCGGTGGTATGTGAGTATGCCGATGTTTTTCCGGATGACTTACCTGGGATGCCGCCGGATAGGGACATTGAATTTGTGATTGAACTTCAACCTGGCACAGCACCTATATCAAAGAGACTATATAGAATGCCGCCCAATGAATTGGCTGAATTAAAAATTCAACTCCAAGAACTGCTAGACAAGGGTTTCATTCGTCCAAGTGTATCACCTTGGGGATGTCCCGCCCTCTTTGTGAAGAAGAAGGACCATTCCTTGAGGTTGTGTATTGATTACCGGCCTCTCAATGCGGTGACTATTAAGAACAAGTACCCACTCCCCCGTATTGATGTCCTGTTTGACCAACTAGCTGGCGCCAGAGTGTTCTCCAAGATTGACCTTCGCTCTGGTTATCACCAAATAAAAATCAGACCTTGTGACATTCCAAAGACTGCCTTTTCTACTCGTTACGGACTTTATGAATTCTTGGTCATGTCTTTTGGACTCACCAACGCCCCAGCCTATTTCATGTACCTCATGAATTCGGTTTTCATGTCAGAACTAGACAAGTTTGTGGTGGTTTTCATTGACGACATTCTTGTATATTCCAAGAATGAGGAAGAGCATGCCGAGCACCTTCGCATTGTTCTTCAAAGGTTGAGAGATCACCAGCTCTATGCCAAGTTCTCAAAATGTGAATTCTGGCTAGAGAGCGTGAAATTTTTAGGGCACACGGTTTCCAAGGATGGTATATCCGTAGACCCAACCAAGGTGCAAGAGGTGCTAGATTGGCAACCACCTCCCTCTGTCCACGAGATTCGGAGTTTTCTGGGTTTAGCCGGTTACTATCGCCGTTTTATTCCGGATTTGTCTCGGATTGCGAAACCCATGAACAAACTCTTAAAGAAGGGATTCAAATTTGAGTGGAATGACAAATGTGATGAAGCTTTCCACACTTTGCGAAGACATTTAACTTCAGCCCCCGTTTTAGCTCAACCCGATTGCACCAAGCCCTATGACGTCTATTGCGATGCTTCAGGCACCGGACTTGATTGTGTCCTCATGCAAGAGAACCGAGTCATTTCTTATGCTTCTCGAGCACTTAGGCCTCATGAGCAAAACTACCCCACGCATGATCTTGAGTTAGCAGCGGTTATTCATGCTCTCAGGATGTGGAGACACTATCTGATGGGTGTTCCGTGCAACATATACACTGACCACAAGAGCCTCAAATATGTCTTCACTCAGGCACATCTGAATATGAGACAGCGAAGATGGTTGGAGTTAGCAAAGGACTACGACCTTAGTGTGCATTATCACCCCGGCAAGGCAAATGTGGTTGCGGATGCACTAAGCCGCAAGGCTCATTGTCATTGTCTTTCCGTGAAGTCCTACGCTGACACCTTGTGTCATGAAATGGCAAAGCTCAACTTAGAGATTGTTCCACACGGGTACTTCAACCACATTTCAGTTTAACCAACCTTGCACGATCAGATTGTTGTAGCCCAATTAAATGATGCAATGATTAAAATCCTTAAAAGGAAATTGTCAAAGGAGAAGGTGAAGGAAAAATACAAGTGTTTCCGGTTAGATGGGCAGGGAGTGATGTGGTTTGAACATCGCATCGTGGTGCCCAAAAACACGGAACTCCGGAGGAAGATTATGGATGAGGCCCATCTCTCTAAATTTTCCATCCATCCCGGTAGCACCAAAATGTACCAAGATTTGAAACAAAACTTTTGGTGGACTCGGATGAAGCGAGAAATTGACACGTATGTGTCGAAATGTGACACCTGTCAGCGGGTTAAGGCTAGTCACTTGAAGGTAGCAGGCACGCTTCAACCTCTACCTATTCCCTCATGGAAGTGGGAAGATATAAGCATGGATTTCATTGTCGGTCTTCCCAGAACCCCTCAGGGGCATGACTCCATTTGGGTAATTGTGGATCGCCTTACCAAGACCGCACATTTTATTCCGGTCAATACCATTTATACCGCTAAGAGGTACGCGGAGATTTATTTGGAACGGATCGTTTATCTACATGGGGTACCCAAGACGATAATTTCAGATCGTGGTACTCAGTTCGTAGCACACTTTTGGGAACAATTGCATCTGTCCCTAGGCACAAAACTGATCCGTAGTTCAGCATATCACCCTCAGACCGATGGGCAGACAGAAAGGGTAAATCAAATACTTGAGGATATGCTTCGAGCTTGTGTTATCCATTATGGAAAGAATTGGGAGAAGTGTTTATCTCTGGCCGAATTCTCCTATAACAACAGCTACCAAGCGAGTCTTAAAATGGCACCTTTCGAAGCCTTATATGGTAGAAGATGTCGGACCCCGTTGTGTTGGTCCCAGGCAGGCGAGAGGTATACCTATGGCCCTGACCTTGTCAAGGAAGCAGAAGAAAAGGTTAGGATCGTTCGCGAAAATTTGAGAACCGCCCAGTCACGGCAAAAGAGTTACTTTGATCAACGGCGGAAGCCACTTCAGTTTGAAGTTGGCGACCACGTGTATCTCAAGGTCTCCCCGACCAAAAGGTGTGCAAAGATTTGGATTAAAAAGAAAGCTTGCACCTCGTTACATCGGCCCATATGAAATTACTCAACAATGTGGACCGGTGGCCTATCGAGTGAAGCTTCCCGAAAAGCTCTCAGCCGTGCACGATGTATTCCATGTTTCCCAACTCAAGAGGTGTCTTCGTATTCCGACCGAAGTTGTTGAACAAGAGGAACTCTCGGTTGAACAGGATCTATCTTACGATGAGCATCCCGTTAAGATCCTCGACGAGAAAGAGAGACAAACACGAAGGAAAGGAGTTAAAATGTACAAAATTCAGTGGAGTCATCACTCCGAAGATGAAGCCACGTGGGAAACGGAGGACTATCTTAAGAAGAATTACCCCGACATTCTTTCGTAAGCCAAGGTACTTTCCCCACTTTGTTCCTAAGTTTAATCGAATCTCGGGACGAGATTCCTTTTAAGGGGGGTAGGCTGTGACATCTCTGATGTCAAGGGAATTAAAAGTACACTTAAAACCAATGCAAAAGGGAATCATGGGTTGAAATTCAAAAATCCATCAAAAAATCAAATTGAAATTCAAAAACAAGGGTTGTTTGACACCCAACTGAAATCTCAAAAATTTTGTACTAAACTTGGAAATCTCCAAAAATAAAAGTTGTTTTTCATCACAAATAAGGCCTAGTCACTGTTTGGAACTTTTGAAAATTTTGCACTTTAGTCCCTCAAAAACTCGAAATACAGTTCTGGGCACCTTTTTGAAATTGGGTTGTTTGAGCTCGAAAAATTTGAAACTTCAGGTTCACCCCAAAAAGAAAGTTGTGTCCCATCTCTCAAACTCCAACTTTTATTTTCACACTTTTTCATGTTCAGTTCAAATTTTTGGAGAAAATTCAAAAGGGAAAAAGGAGCTCCACGGGCGCCAACAGTGGCCCTGGCGCGCCCCTGCTCCGGCCGGGCGTCGGCCGCCACGTGGCCGGCGAGCGACGGAGGCCGCGCCGAGCTGGCCGAGCCGCGGCGTCGGGTGGCGCTTGTCGCCTTGTGCTTGTCCAACCCCTCCCGAGCCGTCGCATCGCCGTCGACGCGCCGTGCTGCCTCGCGCCGCGGAACGCCATCATGGCGGTCGGGCGTCGCCGTGGCCGCGCGCTCGCGCGCGCGACGCGCAGAGCCTCTTCACGGAGGATTCCTCCTCGCTCCACGCCAAGACGCCCTGTAGAAGATCTCCCACTGCTCCACGCGACGATCTTCAACGCCCAAACCCGTGCGCGCGCTCTGCCCGAGCTCGCCGCGCCATCAATGGCGACCACGACAGCCCATGCACGCGCACACACGCCTTTGAGGCCACCCAGTGCTCGCTAGCACACCCAAACGTTTCCCCGCGCACCTCACACTCCTCCCCCTCAGTCCACACTTAGCCATTTCCTCTCCTCACGCCTCGCTCCGTCGTCTTCAACCTCGCGCCGCACGGACCGAGCCGAGCTTCGGGACGAAATTCGCCCTACACTCTCCACCATTCCCAAATTCATCGCGCACGAAACTAGACCTCTACCCTAGCTCCATTTTCCCCCACTCCGCACGAGCTACCATCGCTTCTCTGGCGAGAAATCAAGATTTCCCCCAAATCTCGATTTTCGGCCGCCAGAGCACCCTCACGTCGAGACCCCACTCCGAGCCGTCCCCGAGGTCAACCGAGCACGCCAACAGCTTCCCCGAGCTCCACTGGTGCTCTAGGACCCCTTCAACCTCGGAGAACGCCCCTGACCTCACCGGCGTAGAAGCCGCGGCGACCGCGCCGCCACTGCATCGCCGCCGGCCATCTTCCGAGCTTCGCCCGGCCTCTCAACCGTCACCAATCGACTCGTGGTGAGCCCCTAGTGCTTTACCCCCACTTCCCCGACCCTAGCTCGCCGTCATTTGGCCGGCGTAACCCCGGCGACGACCCAAGGACCGAAGTTCATCATCTTCGTTTTTCTAGGGTCCTCTGCGCAAAAGTTAGGGACTGGTTTGAAAGGTTTTGAAAGTTCTAGGGTTCCCTGCGTAAAAAGATTCTTAAACCTAGATCTAATTCTCCCGAATCTTGTAAAATCCATTAAAAATCGTACAAAAATCAGAAAAATGCACAAAAATACTCCCTGGACTCGTGAGATTGTAAACTCCAATCTCCTTTAAGCATGTATATACTTTTGGTGAACCATTTTTGAATTAAAATTCAAACTGCAAAATTTGAAACTTGTGCACCATTTCAAATCCAGAGCTCCGCTAGGGTTGATCTCTGGATATGTTGTTTGTAGTGACTTTGGACACCTTATGTCCAAAGGGGACCTAAAAATATGGACTGTAGCTTCAGTTTTGAATTAATTTGTGTTTTCTGTCTTTTTGCAGTCCAGAAATTATTAAAAATAATCTGTGCACTAAAAATCACCATTTTTCTCCGGAGGCCCAAAAATTTATTGAGGCCTGTCCAAGGGTTATTTTGAGACACCACTTGGCCAGAGCCCTCCTTGCACACATGACTAGCTTTGGTAGGAAAATCTCCTGATTTGGATGTATTTTCAATTTTATATGTATTTATTTCATTTCTGCAGGCAGCAGTTTAATTTTTTTTTAATAAATTCTGTGTAGCTCAGATTTAGCTAAATTTTGGAGTGAGCCTAACTCTTATACTCCAGTAGCTGTCATAAAGTTTATAGATAAAAAGGATGAACAGAAAGTGAGAAACAAAAATGAGAAGGAATCTATGTGGAAATTGATTTATATAAAAGAATAAACCTTTTTGTTAATTAATTAGAATAAAATACGGAGAATCTAAAATTCCAGAACAGCACCCTACTTTGCAAATAATAAATAGAAATTCTTTTATATATGTACACAATCACCATCAAAGATGAATAAAAATTTCCCACACCACTACTCTATTTTGTGAAGGAAATAGTAGTACTTAAGCATGTCTAGGTGAATATGGCCTTCAAGGCCTTCATCTTGGAACCAATAGGCAGCCACAATAAGTTATGCATCTCATGTAGAAGGCGCTATTCCGGACGGCACCTACCATCTCATCCCCGCCGACGGTGAAGGAATCCCGGAGGGAGGTGCCAGCGAAGCGGAAGTCAACCCGGAGGCTAACCCCCAGCTCGAGCAAGAAGGCAAGCCCCGGAGCATGACCTAACTTCAAAATTTATGCATCTATGAATTCCCTATGCTTGTGCATTTACGTTTCAAGGAGTTGATTGAATACCTTAGCTGCACATTTCCTAGTACCTATGACTTGCAACACTAGTATGGAAGGATCGATAGGGCATTGCTTTAGGTCCGTTACAAGTCGAGTGATTTCCTGTCACTCGCGAGACATAGGAGTTGCTTGTCTTTACTTATGTTGGAATCATAAGGATTGACGGGCGGGGTGATAGATGTAGATCTCCCGTCCGTGTATGATAATGGATTTAAGGTCGAAACGTGTGGTTGAGTGTGTCAAGTTTTTGAACGTACCACATGCATGCCGATATATGGGAATCGGTAAGCCCGGTACCAGATTGAAGCAGCTAGGGCCGATAGCCATCTCTCCTTGGAAACTTTGTTTTCCCCTGCCGTACACTTGTGGATATATGCGTGAGACTGTGAGTGAAGCAGTAAACCTTTATCCTCAGGAAATGGACCCGGTTCCGAATTGTGGATCGATGGGAAAGGTTGGGAAGTGCTTGTACCTTTTATAGCAAGCATTATCCGTGTGTGTTGGGTTTCCCCTGGCCAGGTAGCAAAATTCGGTTCGAACTGTCCGCTTCTCGCGGTTAATGAGACTGCTTGACCGCCTTGCTGCATTGAGTAACAAGTGGAACTATGAGATTGATGAACTTGTTCTATGAAATAAATTGTATTGCACCACTTGTATGCTTAGAGAGGATGCTAATCTAGAATGGTTAAATCTACTAGAATATGATGCTAAAACATGAAAGCAAGGACCTACTCTTAGTTGCTTTTTGGCAAACAAACCCACCAGCCAAAAGCCTCTCATGTCTAGATGTCGGTGATGTAGTTTTCACCCGACGGGTAAGCCTTGCTGAGTATTAGTATACTCAGCCTTGCTTGTGGCATTTATTTACAGGTACAATGTTGGATGTGGCAGTCGATGCTTTGACTTGGCCTACCCAGGTTCCCCCTGGATGGCACATCGAGTGGGTTCCGTCCTCTGCCGAGGAACGGGAGGAGTAGCACCGTGGCAGGCTTCAGCATGGTGTTACTTGTATCGTCGTTAGCTTTTATTCCGCTGCTATGAGCTACTTTTATTCCGCTGCAAGACTTTGATACTCTGATTTAAATTCGAACTCGGTTTGTAATAACTTGGTGATGCTACTCGTGTATGTTAAATTTGTGGAATGTTGTAATCTCTGGAACTCACCTTCGTGTGGGCGTGCTGTTGTTTCGATCGAGAAAAGTACGTGGTTAATCGGGTTTAATCCGACGGCGCTCCAGCTTATTCCGGGGTAGTGGTCCCGGGGTACTTAACTTGGAATAATTTCGGAGTGGTCCGCCACAGTATGCATAATCGGTTATTGATAGAATATGCACATCATTCTTTTATAAGCAATTCATGTGCATGGGCATTACATATCCATTATCTTGTCATTTGCATCATGATAATCTTTTGCTAGCTAACCGCATGTGCATCTAATTCACGAATGCTTTCTGCCTCCTTTCTCGTGCCAATTGGGTTGTCAATCTCTATGTTTATTGTGGTGTTGTGTTCTCTAACTTAAGGTGCCGTGACGGAACATAGGGTCTTGTGCGTGTGCTGCAGCCACATGCTTGTATCACTGGGAGCGCACTGGTATCTTGGCATGCGTGAAGGTGACCCACAACTATCCATATCCCACAACCCAAATTGGTATCTCGATTTTCAAACTCCACTTCCTGCGATAACATTTTACACTAACTTGCATCATGATATGCACATCATACGATCATATCCATATGCATCCTACGCGCACGTGCATGTGCACTATGCCATATGCACCACACCATGTACATGATCATGTGCATCATATATTAAAGTATGAGGTTGTTAAACTCACAAGTTAAGAAAAATATTGAGCAAGAATCCTCCAAAAGTCTCGTACAACATTTCTTCTTATGTGAGAGTTTCCTCTTTATCCATAAGCAAATCATTGTTTACTTCACCCTTGCTTGCCTCTCATTAGGTACTCTTAAATCTGGCTACCAACCAACAAATTAACATCATAACATCATACCGGTGATAATTTTGCATGGGGTGATCTTGTTTGAAAAACATAATGATCGGCTTGTCCCATCACAATAGCCTTATTGTTTAACCCTCCCTTCCTTCTTCAGAAAGCTTTTGCAAGATTGTTTAATTGTTTCCTTAGTGCAAAGGTAAATAAAAATTGACTTGATTGTGGCACATATCCCTTAACCTGATACAAAAGGCTATTTCAATCGTGGTCATACATGCCCTGTTGTCCATAAGGATCGCAACTCCCGATGAAGCACCTAGCCCTAAAACCAAAAAGAGCGAAAAGAAGGAACCTCGTGCAATGCCAATATGGTCATGAGCACAACAGCTTGGCAAGCTGGTGCATGCTAAAAGGAGCAAGTGTCACATCACAACCTTATGCACTTCTACTTCCCCTTTAACTTTAACCAACCAAATCTCGGGACGAGATTCTTTTTAAGGGGGTAGGCTGTAACACCCCTGGTGTTTAAAGCGTATAACTAAGAGTAATTAAACAAAATTGAGGAATTTTTAACCCTGAAAATAAATCACTAATAGGAATGAGAACCATACATGAGGATTGTTAAGCTTGTACCCATGTAATTGTTCTTGAAATTTTATCCCTACAAAAACTTTTCTAGTACAAATCTAAACATCTTCTTTTACATGTTGCATGACAAACTCTAAATACATACCCTTGAGATGATGTATTTAAGCGCCATGAAAATCTCCTAAAAAGAAGTCAGGTTTGGACTACAAATTAAGTAATGTTTCTATGCTCTTAAGGTGCTTAAAGGACTAATTGCTCATATGAAGTCAACACATGAAACAATTCTAACTAAAGATAGTAATGACCTTCAAAAGGCAAGGTTCTAATCTTAAATTACAAATAAGAATTGTTCACATCACCAACGTTTGATCAATATGAAAGGTTGTAGTACTTTTGTTTCAAAACATCTCTCCTTGGGAAAGTACTTGCTAATTATTAAACCAAATATTAAGGTCACCTCGAGTGGTAGATCAAATAACATGTCCTTGATTTATCAAGTTTGTTGAAGGAACAATTGCTAATTTAAAGATAGACTTAACATATGCCATAACGAAGCTTGTAGCCTCCTTGTGTCCATGTTTTGGTTTTAAGCTAAATTGGAATTTATTGTTCTGAGAGTAGAACTCCCAATTTAGAACCACTTTTACCTAGTATGATTTCATTGAGTTTTGCTTCACTAATCTTTACGGGTAAACATGAAATGAATGTTACAAAATACAAGAGAAACCAAAGTTCACATGAAATGATAACATCCTTAAGCCAGTAGAACTTGAAAGAATATTTTCATTTCTGTCTTTAGTGATCAAATATCTTTCACAACTTAATTTGGGTTAATAATTCAAAGTTTAAATTCAAAAACGGCTCATTTGACACCCAGCTGAGATCTCAAAAATTTTCGACTAAATTTGAAAATTTCCAATAATAAAAGTTGTTTGTCATCCCAAATGAAGCCTAGTTACTGTTTGGAACTTTTTCAAATTTTGGTGTTAAGACCCTCGAAAAACTCAAAAACCGAGCAGACCTCCTTCTCAAACCTAGCTTGTTTGAGCTCAAAATGCTAAGAATTTCGAGTTCGTCCCAAAAGGAAAGTCGTGTCCCACCTTTCAGTCTCCTAACTTTCGTATTTGCAGTTTTTGGAGTTCAGTTCAAAAATTTGGAGTATTTTCGCTTGAACCGAAGCTGCACCTCGGCGCTCACGCAGTGGCCATCACGGCCTCTGCCCGCGAACGCCGGGAACGCCGCCACATGGCCGGCGAGCCTGCCGCCTAGACCAGCCCGGCCAACCGCCAGAGATCGTGTCCCCGGTCCTCGTGCACGCTCCTGACCCCTCCGTCCGGTCTTTTCCCTCGATGCCCGCGCCTGAGCAGCCTCGCCCCGCGCGCTCCACCATCACGACGAGCAGAGCCGCGCCGTTGGCCGTCGCGCCTCGCCTGCCCGAGCCTCCTCTGATCTGGATGCTCGACCAACCACGCGCTGCAGTTCACTCAGGCCATCCCTCATTCCCCACGCTCGAATCCTTGGCGCCTAATCGCCGAGCTCCGCCAGGCCACCGACCGACCACGCCTCTGCACCACGCCAGCCGCGCCATTGGCGCAGCATCTCGCCCGGACAGGACCTCCTCGCAACCCGGCATCTCTCCCTGTCGCACGCCAGCAGCTCCACTCAAATCACCTGAGCCCTCTGCAATTTGTTCCTCCCCTTCTCACTGTCTTCTTGCCTGCGGAGCCAAGCCGAGCAGAACGGCGTCCTCCGAGCTCCTCGCGAAATTCCACCGCCCGGCCCTTCCACTCCCCAGATCCCCCACTGCCGAGCCTCCCTCACCAGCTCAGCTCGCCCCCAGACCCACTCCCATCAAGCCCCGACCGAGTCTCACCGCGAATCAGAGCTTCTGAAGGGACCGTGACACCCTAAGAGGGGGGGTGAATTAGGTGTCTCTAAAAACTAAAGCTCCAATTGCACATATGAAAACCTATTTCAATTTCTATCTAAATGTGCTCTAGGTTTTCTCTATGTGTTGCTATCTCTACTGCTACAAAGTTTTGCACCCTAGGTCCAATCCTATACTAGCATGGCAAGTCTAGGAAAGCTAAATGCGGAAAGTAGTGCGAGTATGAAATGCGGAAGGTAAAGGGTAGAGAAGAGCAAACTCCCGGCACGGCGATTTTTACCGAGGTATCGGAAAGCTCAGGAGCTTTCCACTAATCCTCGTTGTTGGAGCCCCTCTCAAAGGGAATGCCCGTGCAAGGGCATAAACTCCCTGGTCGAGTAACTCCGTGGGTGACCACAGGACTTCCCCACGCGCAAGTGGGTCTCCGCTCATCTCTCCCCGGATGCTCCTCGCCGCCTCCACTTGGTAGAGCTTCGGCCAAACGCCAAGGGCCTCTCCTCCCTTGCACAAGCACCGGCGGCCTCTCCACAAACTTGGTTGGAAGGTCTCGCAAGACTACAAGCCCCGGATTACCACACTTGGTGCGTGCAAGCACCGGTAAGCAAAGAGGTATGCAAACCTCGCTAAACTCTAGGCTAAACACCTAAGAGATGCGCTAAAGGGTCTAGACTAGCACTAAGCACTTTGCTAATCACCTAGATCTTCTATTTAGCACTTTGGTGGATTGAGCACTTAAGAATGTGTAGAACACTTGGCAATAGCTTCTCCCAGCTCAAGCACACTTCAAATGGCCGAGGCAACCCATATTTATAGCCTCAACCAAAGGAACTAGCCGTTGTATACCCGTTGCGCACTTTCTGGGTACCACCGACTCATTCGGTGCCCTGTCCATGCCACCACCGAATCAATCGGTGCTCACCAGAGCCGAACAGCATGTTCCAGCCATAAGGACCGACTAATTCGGTGGGGGGACCAAGTAATTCGGTGCCCTTGATGAGGTACCACCGAATCAATCGGTGGTAGGCCTTCTCGCTGCCCAAAATGCCTTTAGGACCGACTGATTCGGTCCCCCAGAGGGTGCACCACCGAATCAATCGGTGGCTTATCCGCAACACTGTTGAGAGCACGGTTTTAGCTGTTTTTATGTCATTTCTTCGCCGATTTTTGTCCTGTTTTTTTTACACTTTTGTATGAGATAGAAGCACATTTCTAACCATTTTCATGGCTAAAAACTCATCCTCAAAAATCTACAAAAATACATCTTTAAACATATGTTAGTCCAATGACTATGTTGTCAATCAATCACCAAAATCACAAACATGGCCTAGGGCCATTTTCCTTACAATCTCCCCCTTTTTGGTGATTGATGACAACACAACCAAAGCAAGAGATAATAATATTAAATTGAAAACAACCACTTGCTAGGATACTATGTAAGAACAAGAACATATGCATTCAAGATACCAATTGAAACAATAATTTGAAATGCTTGAAAGACTTAAGTTGATCATACCTTGCTCTTATCATTTTCACTAAAATCCCCCTTGTGTGGTCAATTTGGACATAATCCAATGCCACTTTTCTCCCTTTCTTGGACCAAATTTCTTGCACTCTCCCCCAAGCTTGAAATCTACAATCTCCCATATACTTGAGGTTCTTGCTTTCTTGCATCCTCCCCCTTAAGGTCGGCTCCCCCTTAAGGTGTACTTGCTTTGGTCACTAGAATTCTCCCCCTTTGGAATCAAACACCGAAAAGAAAGAAATCAAATGCACAAGGGAGAGCTCCATAGAACATGAACCATTGAATGTGGAAGATATGAAATTCTCCCCCTTTGTCAATCAAGGTCATGAGCATGAAACTCACATAACATAGATTAAGCTCCCCCTAAGTGTGTGTATATATATGATAGAAAATGAACTATATGCACAACTAGATAATTAGGAAAAGGTGAGGAGATTAATCTATATTATGCATGGAGATAGCTTATATGAATTGAAATACATGATATCGATGAAGAACAAAGATACCAATGGAAGATTATATCGCTTGAAGATTAAGCCTTGCATATCTCCGGTGATCGTTCCAAAATGAGACTACACACATGATAAGCTTGCAAACTAGGTTAGTCTCAAAATCACAAACCACAAGATAGCTCCCCCTAAATTTGTGCATACAAGCAATTGAATTACTTGTGAGAGACATGCACTAGTCAATAAGAACATTGGGAGGTATCTTATGGCTTGTAAATTTGGCACACATGAGATATGAAATAAAGCTCTAGGTGCCATTTTCCTACAACTAATAAACCATGCAAGTTGCTCTCGGGTTAGAGAGAAACACAAGGAAACTTGCCATATGAAAAGGACAACTAGGCAATGCAATGGAATAGAGATATAAACATGCAATCCTAGACATGAAAAGGAACTAGATGCTAATTAAAATTGCATGAATTTAAATCTAGTTACCTATGTTACCTTGGGAGGATTTGGGTATAGGATTTACCATAATTTCCAATATACTCCAAATCTTTGATGAGTTTGGCTCTTTGCTTGAATTGCTCTTTTCTTGTGGCCAAGCCTCCAAATCCTCCCGAGTCTCGCGGACTCTATGTCACCTTTGGAACCCAAACCTTCTTGGAGCCCTTCATGGTAGCAATGATCTCCTTGGGCACCCAAATAGGTTGGTTCCACCCCTTTCTTTTCTTTTTGAGCAAGTGAGCCACCACCTTGTTGTCTTTCTTCTTGAGTAGGTACGGTGTGCTCTTCCCCTTGTCAACCTTCAAATAGGGCTTGGTGTTGGGAGTGGCTTTCTTCTTCTTTTCTTCCTCCTTATTCTTCTTGCACTCATAGGACTTGTGGCCTTCTTCATGGCATGAGTAGCAAGTCACAGTTGCACCCTTCTCAAGCTTCTTCACCATCTTGGGACGGTTATCTTGAGGAGATTGTTTCTTGCTCTCAAATGTCACCTCCTTGTTTTTGAGCCTTGCCAAGTCCTTCTTGAGCTTTTCTACTTCTTGCTTAAGCTCTTCATTTTCTTGCACAATGAGCTCATCAAATGGTTCTACAACCACATTCTCAATACAAGTCTCATTACAAGATGGTGAGCAAGATTTATCAATTAAATCAATGCAAGAGGTAGATGCATCCATTTCAGACTTTTCAACAGTGGGTGAGGTGAATGCATTGTTGGATGATGCTTGTTCAAGGATCTTAATTTTACTTGCTAGCTCATCATTGTGGTTTACCACAACTTCAAACTTTTCAACCAATTCTTCATAATTGGATGATGAGCTAGCCAATTTTTCCTTAAGATCCTTGTTTTGAGTTAGGAGCTTTTTAATTGCATCATCTTGAGAGCGAATGGTGTCAACAAACTCTTGAATGAAAAGGGAGGAGTCATCATCACTCACATCGCTATCATCGTCGCTATCACTAGCAATATTACCTTTGGCCATGAGGCATATATGCGATGAGCTTGATGAGCCTTTTCTTGATGTGGGCTTTCTTGGCTCATCTAGATCACTCCACTTGCCGATGCTAGTGAGGGCTTGCTTGCTTGCCTTCTCATCTTTCTCCTTTTTCTTGAGCTTGCGGGCTTTCTTCAACTCCTTTGCAAGGATAGGACATGAGTCACGGAAGTGCCCCTTCTCACCACAATGATAGCAACCATATTTTCTTTGCTTTCTTCTATCATTGGTGAAGACCACGTCTTGCATGGTTATGGAAACACCCTTGGAGTTGAGCTTCTTCAACATCCTCTCCATCTTCTTGATGAGCTCTTTCGATTCTTCATCAAGAGAGGTGTCGCTCTCATCATCCTCATCCTCTTCCTCTTCTTCATTACTTTCTTCCTCTTCACTTGAGCTTGGTGCCTCACTTGAGCTTGAGCTTGATACGAGCTTGTAAGCTTTCTTCTTTTGCTTGGAAGATCTTTGCTTCTTTTCACAATCCTTCTCCTCCTCTTCTTGTTTGCTTGATGAAGCAATTTCTTGACTTGAGGTAGAAGGTTCTTTGGTGATCTTATTGGATAGCTCATAAGCCTTGATCTTCCCCAAAATCATGTTTGGATCGGCATCCTTGAACTTCTCTTTCACGAAGAGGTAAGTGACAAGGTTTCCGTACTTTTCTCTTGGAAGGGCTTGGATGATCTTTCTTGAGATGTCTTCATTTGTCAACTTGTGCAAACCTAAAGCATTTAGCTCATTGACAATAACATTTAGTCGAGAATACATGTCATTGGCTAATTCATTAGGCAACATCTCAAAAGAATCAAACTTGCGCTTAATCAAGTCATATTTTTGGTTGATCACATCACTTGTGCCATCATGGAGCTCTTTAAACTTTTTCCAAATTTTATTGGCACATTTCTCATCATAGACTTGATTAAACACATTCATGCTCAAAGATTCAAGAATTCAATTGCGAGCAATAGCATTGAGTTGCAATTCCCTTTCATCGGCCTTGGTGGGTTTTTCGGGCCGAGTGAGGGGTTGCATTCCATCATTTGTCACTCTCCAAACACCTAGTCCTTTTGCCTCTAAAAAACTTGACATACGAATATGCCAATAGGGGTAGTTAGTGCCGTCAAAGTGTGCAGGCCTACCGATATCACTTCCTCCCTCTAAAGATGTCATTTTGCTCGTCTAGCAGTGAAGCTAGAGGTCCAAATACGAGCCCCGGCTCTGATACCAATTGAAGGGACTGTGACACCCTAAGAGGGGGGGTGAATTAGGTGTCACTAAAAACTAAAGCTCCAATTGCACATATGAAAACCTATTTCAATTTCTATCTAAATGTGCTCTAGGTTTTCTCTATGTGTTGCTATCTCTACCGCTACAAAGTTTTGCACCCTAGGTCCAATCCTATACTAGCATGGCAAGTCTAGGAAAGCTAAATGCGGAAAGTAGTGCGAGTATGAAATGCGGACGGTAAAGGGTAGAAAAGAGCAAACTCCCGGCACGGCAATTTTTACCGAGGTATCGGAAAGCTAACGAGCTTTCCACTAATCCTCGTTGTTGGAGCCCCTCTCAAAGGGAATGCCCGCGCAAGGGCATAAACTCCCCGGTCGAGTAACTCCGTGGGTGACCACGGGACTTCCCCACACGCAAGTGGGTCTCCGCTCGTCCCTCCCCAGATGATCCTCGCCGCCTCCACTTGGTAGAGCTTCGGCCAAACGCCAAGGGCCTCTCCGCCCTTGCGCAAGCACTGGCGGCCTCTCCACAAACTCGGTTGGAAGGTCTCGCAAGACTACAAGCCCCGGATTACAACACTTGGTGCGTGCAAGCACTGGTAAGCAAAGAGGTATGCAAACCTCGCTAAACTCTAGGCTAAACACCTAAGAGATGCGCTAAAGGGTCTAGACTAGCACTAAGCACTTTGCTAATCACCTAGATCTTCTATTTAGCACTTTGGTGGATTGAGCACTTAAGAATGTGTAGAACACTTGGCAATAGCTTCTCCCAGCTCAAGCACACTTCAAATGGCCGAGGCAACCCATATTTATAGCCCCAACCAAAGGAACTAGCCGTTGTATAGCCGTTGCACACTTTCTAGGTACCACCGACTCATTCGGTGCCCTTTCCATGCCACCACCGAATCAATCGGTGCTCACCAGAGCCGAACAACATGTTCCAGCCATAAGGACCGACTAATTCGGTGTGGGGACCGACTAATTCGGTGCCCTTGATGAGGTACCACCGAATCAATCGGTGGGAGGCCTTCTCACTGCCCAAAATTCCTTTAGGACCGACTGATTCGGTCCCCCAGAGGGTGCACCACCGAATCAATCGGTGGCTTATCCGCAACACTGTTGAGAGCACGGTTTTAGCTGTTTTTATATCATTTCTTCGCCGATTTTCATCCTGTTTTTTTTTACACTTTTGTATGAGATAGAAGCACATTTCTAACCATTTGCATGGCTAAAAACTCATCCTCAAAAATCTATCAAAATACATCTTTAAACATATGTTAGTCCAATGACTATGTTGTCAATCAATCACCAAAATCACAAAAAATGGCCTAGGGCCATTTTCCTTACAGCTTCCCAGCGCCGCCGGCCACCATTGTTGCCGCCGAACTGAGCTCGCACGTGGTGAGCCACCTCCGCCTACCCACTGGCCAAACCAACCCCATAGCGACCTTACCCGCACCCCACTGATGCTCTCGGGCCCCTCCAACCACAGCCCCCGTCGCCGTCCTCACCGGAGTTGAAGCAGAGGCGGCCGCACCACTACTTCTCCCGTCGCTGGCCATCTCTGGACCTCCTCCGACCTCTAATCAGCTTCAAACCAGTCGTTGGTGAGTCCCTCATCGCTCCCGTGCCCTCACCCTGGCCAACCCCGGCCTCCCCTCGCCAGAATCGAGCCCGCCGTGCTCTCTATTCCACCCAAGGACCTGATTGCGAGTCGTGTAGGGTTCTCAGTGTAAATTCCGAGGACCTATTTGTGATAGTCGAATCTCCATATCTAGTTCATTTTGTTGAGTTGTTGTAAAATCCGTTAAAAATCATAGAAAAATCAGAAAAATGCACAAAAATACTCCCTGGACTCGTGGGATTGTAAACTCCAATCTTATGTTTGCATGTATAAACTTTTGCTGAATGGTTTTTGAATTAAAATTCAAACATAGTTTTTAGAGTTTTGTGCACCAACTTTCACCAGAGGTCTAGAAACTTGTTGGCACATGTTGGAAAAATGCTAAACTTAATTTTAGACTCTATTTAGGCTAGCAAATAAATAGGTGTTGGTTTTCGGGTAGAAAATCATGGGGGGCTGTCCAAGTGATATTGTTAGCTACCACTTGGCCAAAGCCTTTCTTTTACTCATGATTAGCTCTGGTAGAGAAATCTCCTGTTTTGGAAGTAATTTTGATTTTATATGAATTAATCTTGTTTCTTTCAACAGCAACTTGTACTAATTTTAATAAATTCTGTACAGTTTGGTTTTAGCTAAAATACGCTCACCCCAAAATTTAACTAAAACTGAACTGTACAGAATTTATTAAAATTAATACAAGTTGTTGTTCAAAGAAACAAGATTAATTCATATAAAATCAAAATTACTTCAAAAACAGGAGATTTCTCTGCCAGAGCTAGTCCTGAGTAAAATAAAAGCTTTGGCCAAGTGGTAGCTAAAAATAACACTTCGACAGCCCCAAATAAATGCCTAACCGAAAGCCAACACATATTTATTTGATAGAATAAACAGGATCAAAAATTGAGTTTATCATTTTTCAAACATGTGCCAACAAATTTCTAAACCTCTGGTGAAAGTTGGTGATTTTTTACTGCATGAACAATTTTTAATAATTGTAGAACTGTGCTAGAACAGAAATCACTAAATAATTCATAACTGAAGCTACATGCCATATTATTAGGTCTCCTCTGGACACAATGCTTCTACGGACCACCGAAGCAACATATTCAAAGTTTAGATACAAAGGAGCTCAGGATTTGAAATGGTGCACAAAACTCTAAAAACTGAGTTTGAATTTTAATTCAAAAACCATTCATCAAAAGTGTATACATGCAAACATAAGATAGGAGTTTACAGTCCCATGAGTCCAGGGAGTATCTGTGTGTTTTGCTGATTTTTCTACGATTTTTAACGGATTTTACAACAACTCAGCAAAATGAACTAGATCTGGAGATTCGATTATTACAAATAGGTCCTCGGAATTTACACTGGGAACCCTAAAAAGATTTCACGGCTCGCAATCGGGTCCTTGGGCGGAACAGAGAGCACGGCGGGCTCGATTCCAGCGAGGGGAGGCCAGGGTTGGCCGGGGTGAGGGCACGGGAGCGACGAGGGAGGCATCAACGACTGGTTTGAAGCGGATTAGAGGTCGGAGGAGGTCCGGAGATGGCCGGCGACGGGAGCAGCAGTGGTGCGGTCGCCTCTGCTTCAACTCCGGCGAGGACGGCGATGGGGGCTGCGGTTGGAGGGGCCTGAGAGCATCAGTGGGGCGCGGGTAAGGTCGCCATGGGGTTGGTTTGGCCGGTGGGTAGGCGGAGGTGGCTGGCCACGTGCGAGCTCAGTTCGGCGGCAACAATGGTGGCCGGCGGTGCTGGGAAGCTCTGATTCACGGCGAGACTCGATCGGGGCTTGATGGGAGTGGATCTGGGGGCAAGCTGAGCTGGTGACGGAGGCTCGGCAGTGGGGGATTTGGGGAGTGGAAGGGTCGGGCGGTGGAATTTCGCGAGGAGCTCGGAGGACGCCTTTCTGCTCGGCTTGGCTCAGCGGGGAAGAAGACAGGGAGAAGAGGAGGAATGAACTGCAGAGGGCTCAGGGGATTTGAGTGGAGCTGCTGGCATGCGACAGGGAGAGATGCCGGGTTGTGAGGAGGTCCTGTCCGGGTGAGACGCTGCGCCAATGGCGCGGCTGGCGTGGTGCAGAGCCGTGGTCGGTCGGTGGCCTGGCAGAGCTCGGCGATTGGGCGTCAAGGATTCGAGCGCGGGGAATGAGGGATGGCCGGAGCAAGCTGCAGCGCATGGTTGGTCGAGCATCCAGGTTAGCGGAGGCTCGGGCAGGTGAGGCGCGATGGCCAACGACGCGGCTCTGCTCGTCGAGATGGTGGAGCGCACGGGGCGAGGCTGCTCAGGCGCGGGCATCGCAGGAAAAGATCGGACGGAGGGGTCAGGAGCGTGCACGAGGACCGGGGACACAATCTCTGGCGGTTGGCCGGGCTGGTCAAGGCGGCAGGGCTCGCCGGCCGTGTGGCGGCGTTCGCGGGCAGAGGCCATGATGGCCACTGCGTGAGCGCCGAGGTGCAGCTTCGGTTCAAGCGAAAATACTCCAAATTTTTTAACTGAACTCCAAAAACTGCAAATACGAAAGTTGGAGACTGAAAGGTGGGACACGACTTTCCTTTTGGGACGAACTCGAAATTCTTAGCATTTCGAGCTCAAACAAGCTAGGTTTGAGAAGGAGGTCTGCTCGGTTTTTGAGGTTTTCGAGGGTCTTAACACCAAAATTTGAAAACATTCCAAACAGTAACTAGGCTTCATTTGGGATGACAAACAACTTTTATTTTTGGAGATTTTCATGTTTAGTAGAAAATTTTTGAGATCTCAGCTGGGTGTCAAATCAGCCGTTTTTGAATTTAAACTTTGAATTTTTAACCCAAATTAAGTTGTGAAAGATATTTGATCACTAAAGACAGGAATGAAAATATTGTTTCAAGTTCTACTGGCTTAAGGATTCATTTCATGTGAACTTTGGTTTCTCTTGTATTTTGTAACATTCATTTCATGTTTACCCGTAAAGATTAATGAAGCAAAACTCAATGAAATCATACTAGGTAAAAGTGGTTCTAAATTGGGAGTTCTACTCTCAGAAGAATAAATTCCAATTTAGCTTAAAACCAAGACACAGACACAAGGAGGCTACAAGCTTCGTTATGGCATGTGTTAAGTCTATCTTTAAATTAGCAATTGTTCCTTCAATTATCAAGGACATGTTATTTGATCTACCACTCGAGGTGACCTTAATATTTGGTTTAATAATTAGAAATACTTTCCCAAGGAGAGATGTTTTGAAACAAAAGTACTACAACCTTTCATATTGATCAAACGTTGGTGATGTGAACAATTCTTATTTGTAATTTAAGATTAGAACCTTGCCTTCTGAAGGTCCTTACTATCTTTAGTTAGAATTATTTCATGTGTTGACTTCATATGAGCAATTAGTCCTTTAAGCACCTTAAGAGCATAGAAACATTACTTAAATTGTAGTCCAAACCTGACTTCTTTTTAGGAGATTTTTGTTGGCACTCCTTAGCCTAACGAATCCGCAAGCGCACGGAGACGGTTGTAGCCTTTCACCAGGGGAGTAAAAACCTAGATGTCAAATCCAAGGAACGGTAGACGCGACTAGCCTAAAGTTCTCTAACCGGACCCCCTGAGGAGAACAGGCAAAGGAGTAGAGAGCTTAACCTTAGTTAGCTACTCGTTACCCCAGATAACTTATCCTTAAGCTAACCAGATCTGCTTCGACGACTAAGGCGGGGAGAACTCAGAACGGGATGAGAGAGGGGTTCCCCCAGGCCCAGCAACTACTGTTATGAATACACCCGAACGTGGTGGACTACAAAGGACGGACAGGGCTGTCACCACCTGCCGCCTACCACAATCAGTTCCGTGGGGTGCAACACAACCCAAGGTAGTTATCAAGCACAAGCACCACACTTAAGCTATCAACTACTGACCTCCACCCAACGCGAAAGGCTTATGAGGAAAAGACATGGGATCCCGCAGATCAAGGTAGGATAAAGATAAACTGCTGAAGGTAAAGAGTAGAACTAGCGAGAAACTAAGGCAAGAGACCGAGGACTTACTAAGATGAACTCTGAAGCTTTATTCCTCGGGGGCGGAACAATGTTGGGGGAAGGCCGAGATGACTCCCGAACTCCCTCTACAAGCTTGGCTGTCACCCAAGCACTCACCCACTACTCTCTCTACTCTACTCTAAGATAGTGGACTACATCTTGAGCCTTCTCTTCTCTCCAAATGATGGTTGAGTGAGGGGGTGAGGGGCTCCTTTTATAGACACTCAAGGTCGGTTCAAGGGTGGTTGCATGCATAACCGTCACTCCAACTGCCAGAGTAACCGCCACGCAAAAGATGGGGCGAAACCGCCTCGGTGGCAGGCCGGCCGGCCTCCCTAGGCCGATCGGCCTGGGATTTCGTCCATTCTCCACCGCCTTTCTTGTGGACGACCCTGATGCTCTGGTGATGACGATTATGACCGGTTCCAAGGCGGTTGTGGCAGTTAGGACCGAAAGGCCTACCGAAAGGCCTAGGACAAGTTATGTGAGGCCTTTCGGTCTTAAACTTGTCCATCCTTACCAAACCTTGCATGGAGGCCCATTGGTGACTCCCTACAGCCATTGTGCAAAGTTTGGGGCCATTTGGTGGAGCTCCCCGGCCGACCGGCCTTGCCCAGGCCGACCGGCCTAGGGTCAGGCCGGCCGGCCGACAGGTTTTGTCGGCGACTTCCAGGACGCGTAACTTTCTCGTTCGGACTCCGAATTGGGTGATTCAAATATTCATTTAGATTGTCTCGGAGAGCTCTTCGACATGGTGCTGTCAAGTATGCAATTTGGATAACTTTTGCATCATGTCCAAGTCACCTTTGAACCTTCACTTGTATGGCTTCGCCAATGTTGATGTTTATGCACCATTTTACCTGTATTTCCTTGCAAACCATATTGGTGCACAAAACTTGTGGAACTCATTAGTGTAAATAATATCGGCATGATTATCACTATATGAGCATGAAATTTGGAGAAATGTTGGCAGTAAAAATCATAGATATCGACTGCCAACAATTTTCATGGCACTTAAATACATCATCTCAAGGGTATGTATTTAGAGTTTGTCATGCAACATGTAAAAGAAGATGTTTAGATTTGTACTAGAAAAGTTTTTGTAGGGATCAAATTTCAAGAACAATTACATGGGTACAAGCTTAACAATCCTCATGTATGGTTCTCATTCCTATTAGTGATTTAGTTTCAGGGTTAAAAATTCCTCAGTTTTGTTTAATTACTCTTAGTTATACGCTTTAAACACCAGGGGTGTTACAGGAGGGCGCTTGGTTTGCGACGTACGACGACGGACGACCGGCGACCAAGTGAGGGCGTAGAGATTACAATGGCAAAGATGTAACCTCTTAAAGGTGAATGGCGGGTCAGGCTAATAGTATTGAAGGAGATCACGAGTTCTCTACCCCTAAAAAGAAAGTAAATAAGAGCCTCTCCAGCAGTCTCCTAATAATCCTTTCCCAATAACTAGTATTGGGATATGTCCCAATATCAGTTTCAGAGTATTGGGTAGTTGCTTTTGGAGTCCCCCAATAGTTTTTAATATCCTCTATTTCTATATGGACGTGTACATCAACACGATATATTCTCTGTTCTAACATCCATATAATTAAAAAAAAATATGCCAACACCTCGCACAATTCATCAACATTTCAAACATTTAAATTTGAAATTTAAATTTAAATGAAATGAAATATATGGTCCAAATGCAACTTATAGTCCAAATAAAATATAGAGAAGGTAAATTTTTAGTATCACACACTCCCATGGAGCTGCCACAAATGCTCGACAAGGTCATCACGAAGTTGTTCATGTCCACCTTTGTCTTCAATCTGTTGCAGCACCTCGAGAAATTTCTCTATTTGGTGTTTATCCTTCTCAGGCACAACACGTGCCACACAGTTGCCCTCGGTCTCATAGTTGAAGTCTTCTGGCTGATCTCGTTCATCCTCTATTATCATGTTGTGCAAGATCACACATGTTGTCATGATGCGCCACAAAGTCTTATTGTCCCAAAATCTAGCGGGTCCTGCCACAATTGCAAATCGAGATTGCAGAACCCCAAATGCCCGCTCAACATCCTTCCGACATGCTTCCTGAGCCTTGGTAAAGTGAACATTTTGATTTCCTTGAGGGTTTTGTATTGACTTCACAAAGGTGGCCCATGAAGGATATATACCATCAGCCAGATAGTACCCCTTTGTATATTGATGACCATTAATTTCAAAGTTCACAGGTGGTGCTTCCCCTCTTGCAAGTCTAGTAAAAAAGGAGATATCTACAAATTATTAAGGTCATTGTGAGACCCAGGCATCCCAAAGTATGCATGCCAAATCCATAAATCATTTGATGCAACTGCTTCCAAAATAATTGTTGGGTCATGACAATGCCCAGTGAACTATCCATGCCATGCTGCAGGGCAATTCTTCCATCTTCAATGCATGCAATCGATGCATCCAAGCATACCCCGAAAGCCTTTTGATTCACCCATCTGCATCAACCTAGCCGTGTCCTCTGCATTTGGCTCTCTCATGTACTTTTCGCTAAATATCTCAATTACAGACTTGACAAATTTCTTCAAGCTCTTTATGACAGTGCTCTCGGCAATGTGAATCCAATCATCAATAACATCAGCCAAACAACCATATGCAAGCATGCGTAATAACGCAGCAATTTTCTTCAGAGCGCTGTGACCGAGTTCACTGCTGACATTTCTTTTCTGCACAAAGTATGGACAATGAGCTTCCACGGCATTGGCAATATGCATAAACAAATCCCTTGACATCCTAAACCGACGCCTGAAAGTTCTTGGACTAAATACTGGGGCATCTACAAAGTAATCCTCCATAAGCTTAACATGGCCAGCTTGTTTCGACGAACCACCTCTCGACCCATCATAGAACCACCATGCTTCTTAGGCTGATTTCTCTCAATATCAATAAGCATAGCTGTCATATAGTCGAAGTCATCGTCGTCATCTGATGATGAATCATCAAAGAATAGCTCCACAAGAGATGTCATCTGCAAAATAATGAAAACATTCAATGGGCTATAAGGTACAAATATAGACAAGCAAATGTGATGAACATAAATAATCCTAATGAGCTATACGGTACAGACAAGCAAATAAAGAATGTGTGTGAAAACGAAACAATGAGCTAACCGATCTACTTCAACAAGCAATGCACACCAACAGATGCAAACGAATGTACCTTGGACTCTTGCTCGTGGCCTTGAGCGGAGGGCTGGAGCACTCAAATCCTTCTGCTGCGCCGGGATAGGAAGCAGCGCTCGCCGCACAGGCCCTTGGTAGGGCCGTCTGCGCTGCTCGCGGTGGCGGCGAGGGCCCAGAAAACACTGCTCGTACCTGACCTGGCGAGTGCCGTGCCACCCAAACGAAACACTGGCGGCGAAGGCAACTGGTGGATGGAGGTCTTCGGGTGGTGGGGATGGCCGTGGGCACTGGGCGGCATCCAGATGCAGGATGATGGCGACGGGCACCTGGATGTTGGAGAGGAAAAACGACGGAGAAAAGGAACGTGCGAAGGAAACCGGTCGTATTGGGGAAGGGTTGATTCTCCCTCCATATGGGGAGAGTTGGGATTAAATATTGGGACAAACCAAAAAATATTGGGAAAAGGGAAAGGTTTTGGGAGACTGTTGGAGTAAATTTTCTCTCAATACTGATAGTTTATTGGGGATTAGGAGACTGCTGGAGATGTGATCCCCTCCCGTGTGGACCGTCGATGGACCATCGGTTCCGCCCGTCCATCCGCCTAGGCAGCGTGCTGATAGGTGGGTCCCTCCGTGCGCTCCCCGACCTCCCGGCTCCGCATCGGCCTCCTCTGTCGGTCTGGCGGTCTGCCTACGCTGGCCCTCCACGTTGTCACCCGCCCGACACCACGCACACGACCCAATAGCATGCCTCCCTGCACGGAGGTCAGAGTGGTGCGGCAAGCGAAGCCTGGGGCGGAGGCGGTCCACAACACGAGGAAAGGTGGGGCTAGAGGGCGGCCGTCTGGAGGCTAGGGTGGAGGCGTCTAGGCAATAGCTCATGCCATCACACCAGGTCCGCCACCTCCATGGGCTTGTCGGAATGGAGAAGCACGGGGCGGATCTAGCACAAAAGAGACAAGGTCCTCGCTCGACGTTGACCTCTGCGAAGTTGGGCGGCCAACCAAGGTTCATGTCGTGGCTCGGCGAACTAGCTCAAGCAGGGACCAGCTCCTCCACCTGGGTCCCTGGTGCTCGCGACACCACATACGCCCGCCCCTATCCATCCTAGCCATCAGCACCGAGGGAGGTTGGGCTCCAAACTGTCACACACTCACAGGGGTTCTCGATGGATTCTACTGGATCATATGGTTCAAGTTCGGATACAAGGGCTAAGGAACCTCGCGGGCGGAATCAAGCAAGGTGCTCGTCGCTGCGGCCAAGCCAACGGGTTCCAAATCAAGTTTCGCACCTGCTTTCCTCTCCCTTTAATTCGTTACACACTACTGTTGAACAGAGAGACAGCTGCCCGCTTCATGGGCCAAACTTAATCTCCTAAACCCACTCCGGCCCACTGGTTCGACCTGCTAATACTTTTAGCCCTTGAAGCCTCCCTGGCTGGAATGCCTGCAACAACATTTGTACCATCTCCTCCTCCTCGAATTATGGCTTGACCGCAAGCCATGTTGCCTTCCTGATGACTCGGATATAGTCTGCATCCTCCCAGTAAGCCATTTCCGTAGGGCATCCTTTCCATTTGATCAGTAATTGAGGAACAACTCTTCTGTTTCGAACTTTGAGGTGACTATCCAGCACCTCTCTTAAGGAGTGAAACATGAAACACTAGGTGAACTGAGCTATCTGGTGGAAGCTTTAATTTATAGGCCACAGAATCAACTTTGCTTTCAATTTGATAAGGCCCAAAGTATCTGAACGAAAGCTTGTGGTTTGCTCTGGTTGTGACCGATGTTTGTACATAAGGCTGTAACTTGAGCCATACCACATCTCCCACTTCAAAAGATCTTTCAGTTTTCTGTTTGTCGGCCTGTCTTTTCATTCTTGTTGAACTCTTAACAGTTGTTGTTTCAGCAATTCAGTCATCACCTTTCTTTGCTTGAGCCATTCCTCTAAATCAGGTACTACACATGATTCAACCGCTTCTATACTGTTAACGGTCATTATAACATAGTGCCCGTCAACATTTCGGTAAATGAGGAAGATTATACCATGTTTCATACATAGTTTGCTAATAATTAATGAGTTCCACTAGTTTTGGATGAATTATGTCTGCAGGAGAATACACAATAAAAATGAGCACCAGAAGGCCCAGTGGCAGGCCGTTCGGCCTCACCATGGCCGGCCGGCCTCCAATTGGCCCCAATCACCACATCACTGATGTAGGAGACAAGAAACACATTGCATGTTGATCTAAATCGTGAATTCCAAGTCGGTTTGATCAATGGATATCGAAAGGCATCACTTGGATTGGAGGGCCCACCTACATGTTCTCCCGAACTAAATTCACAGAAAACCATACCCAGTCGACTTCAGGACGTGATCAGGAGCCTCCACGCGAAGGTCGGTGACAGGTGGCTGCACCCCCAGGCCGATCGGCCCTAGGATGGCAGGCCGGCCACCTACTTCGTCCTCTCGGGCCCAGTTTCGTCTGGCGGTTGCATGGAAGAGATGACGTCATCTACATGCAGGAAACTGACTTTGCAAGGCTATAAAAGGACACTCACACTCCACTTGAATAACACACACTCAAGGAGCTCTCTCTTTTCATTTCCACATTGTAGTTTAGGAGTTGTAGTTGTGAGTAAGGTCGAGTCGAGCTTTGCCTCGGGGTTCCGGAGTCTTCGGAAGTTCTGGTAAAAGCTCTTGTATCTTTTCTTTTATTTCCGAATATTATTATGAATACAAAGTTATGAGCAAGACTTATGAGCAAGCTCTACTCTTCATGTTTTCCTTCTCTAAGCTCTGTCTTAAGTTGTAGAGTAGCTTCCTATAGAATTAGAGTTAGAACTTTAGTTAGCTCTATCGGGTTTATCTTGTGGGTCTTTCTAGCCTATGTCGGAGCCGTCAAAAGCTCCGAGTTGAGGGTACTCTCTCTTGATAGACGTCCAAGGGAAGTCCTAACGTCAAGCGCAGACGTGGTGTCTGACTTGCTGTTAGCTAAGTTAGTGTGTTCCACCCCATGGTACCGTAGTGGTAGGCAACAGGTGGTGACAGCCCTATCGTCCTTTGTAGTCCACCACGTTCGGGTGTTTTCATAACAGTAGTTGCCGAGCCTGGAGGAACCCATTCTCATCCCACCCTGAGTTCCTCCCGCTCTAGCCGTCGAAACAAGCTCTATCCCCGACATCTAGGTAAAAGTCTAGTCTAAGGCTGTAGTGTGTTTTTTCTCTAAGTATAGAAGTGTCTTAGGATCCTTTCTTACCTTATCTTCCCAACTCTTTCCTTTTCTCGTTAGCGGAGTGTCTCCTGTGTCACTGGCTTCACCAAGCCTTCTATACGGTCATACATTGGCGATTATCTACGCTAAATGTTATCTCCCCTAAGTTAGTGAGTTGATAATTCTGGAAAGGTTGTCATTCCATTCTTCAATATTCTTTAAGCATAATGCTTCCCTGAGGATATAAATACGATACCCTGGTTCACACCAAGGTGAAATGCTACAACGAGTTATTCTGTGCGCTTGCGGAATACCATTCTTCTGAGCATACAACGACTAACCAGGCGCTCCTGACGATAAGTTAAGGAGTGCCAACATATACCAAATGTCTTCGTTCATGGCCATATAAGACTTGGAATGGGGATTTCTGTAGAGCTGAATGAAAATTGGTGTTGTACCAAAATTCTGCCAATGATAACCACTCGGACCACTTTGCTGGGCAAGAATGGATGAAACAACACAAAAAGGCTTCCACACTTTGATTTACCCTCTCGGTTTGACCATCACTTTGAGGGTGGTATGCTGAACTCATTCTCAAAGATGTTCCAGATAGTTTAAATAACTTTTACCAAAGTTGACTTGTAAAGATTTTGTCTCTCTCAGAGATAATGGCCTGGGGCATGCCATGTAGTTTATAGACATGATCCCTGAATAGTTTAGCCATTGTAAATGTTGTGAAGGGGTGAGATAGTTTTATGAAGTGTTAATACTTAGAAAAGTTGTCTACCACTACCAATATGCAGTTAAAAGATGAGGAAATGAAGTCAAGAGCGATAACTTGCCATGCTTGATCTGGAACAACTAATGGTTGCAATAAACCAGGATATGGGACCCTTTTAGTCTTAGCCTATTGGCACAAATAGTTACAAATTCTTGAATTTGGGCTTTCATGTGTGCCCTGAAAAAACTTTTTGATTCTGATATAGGTGACCAAGGAACCAGAATGTCCACCAATAGGACTGCAATGCAATGCCTTGCAATGCAATGCCTGCATAACTTGCTATTTTAATACAGAACTGCGATCTAGCCAGATTCTATCCTTGAATCTAGAAAAAAGTCATTTTAACCTCCCTGGACATTGGGCCGAGTTTAATTTGTCTCCCTAAACCGTAAAACCGGGTAACTAGCATCCCTTAACTCTAGAAACCGTCCGTTTTACCTCCTCGAGCGGGACATAAGCAGTTTTTAAGGTGGTTTTGAATTTTTTCTTTTTTATTTATTTTGGCTGAAACTTTAAAAAATCATAGTAAACCAACGAAAAATCATAAAATTGAAAATAAAATTTTGTTGGACTCCACATAAGTATATTAACACAGAAAATATATAATATGGTATGCTCTAGTATATTTTTTTATTATAGATTTAGATCTATTTTTATTATAGTTAAATAAAATAATTCATAAGAACATATTTATAGTCCAATCATGGTGAAATTTTCAAAATGAGATAATTATTGTTTGCTTCAAATGTATTAAAAAATTATACTCATTGGGTCATGTATAACTTAGTTAAATATTTATTTATGGCAAAACATACTCTAAATAAATATAGAACTAAGTTATACATGATCCGTGGGTATGAACTTTTTAATATAGTTGAAGCATATAATAACTAGGCTGATATAAAAAAATTTCAGCATGATTGGACCATAGAAAATGCAGTTATGAATTATTCTATTTAACTATAGTTAAAAATAGATATAAATCTATAATAAAAATTTTATACTAAAGAATACTATATTATATAACTTTTATGTTAATATACTTATATGGAGTCCAACAAATTTTAATTTTCGATTTTATGATTTATCTTTGATTTACTATGATTTTTTAAATTTCAGCCGAAATAAATAAAAAAGAGAAAAGTCAAAACCACCTTCAAAACCGCTAATATCCCGCTCAAGAAAACAGACGGTTTCTAAAGTCAATGGAGACTGGTTACCCAGTTTTACGGTCTAAGGGGACAAATTAAACTCGGCCCAATGTCTAGGGATGTCAGAAGGACTTTTTCCTTGAATCTAATGATGCCTTGGACTATTTAAAATCATCTTGGGGGGGGGGGGTGATTGAAGAGTCCATTCAGTGAATAATTTTTTGGCCTTATCTACTTCCTCATAGTTGTCTTGTAATGTCTATAGCCAAACACGTTGAGCAACAGACATACTCCGTCCGTCCCAAAATAAGTGTCTTTCTCACTTCCCGAGAAAATACTTCATCCAATTATATATAAAAAATATATTAGAAATTATGGTACAATATAAAAATCATTAGATAGATATTTAGATCTAGTTTTTTTATAAAAAATATTTGGATACTTAAGTGTTGCACATATTTTCGATAAATTTAGTCAAACTCGTGGCACGAACACCCAAAACGTCTCTCTTTTTGAGAGGGAGGGTGTAGAGAGCAGTTCAGAATCCCAGTGTGAGGAACTCGTGAAAGAGCATCTGCAGCACTTTTAGTGGTCCCTTTTTGTAACAAATTTTGTAGTGAAGTCCCATAAGTTTGATTAGAGCCTTTTGCTGCCATTAAGTATTCAACCTCTGATCATCCAGGAAGACCAAGCTTCTCTGATCAGTTTGAATTATGAACTCATCAGTCTGGAGATAGGATCTCCAGTTGTCCACAGCCATCAAGATGGCCAAGCTCTCTTTTTTGTAGGTTCATAGCCCTTGATTTTTCAATCCCAAAGCTCTGCTCACACAAGCAATGGGCTGACCATTCTGTTGAAGTACGGCTCCAATACCCTTGTCTGAAGCATCAGTTTCCAAAACAAAGGTCTGATCAAAATTCGGTAAGGCCAGGACAAGAGCAGTGATTAAGGCATTCTTGAGTGTCTAAAAGGACTGATCAGTTACAGATGTCCAAGTGAACAGCTGATTCGTTTTCAATAGATCAGTCAATGGTTTAGCAATCATACCAAAGTTCTTCACAAATCTTCTATAGTATCCAACTAAACCATGGAAACTTCTGGGCTCTTTAACATTTGCTGGCACTGGCCAATCTTTGAGTATTTTTATGTTACTAGGGTATGTGGATACACCTTCAACAGAAATCACATGTCCTAGGTAATTCAGTTGCTGTCTAGCAAAGGAGCATTTAGACAACCTCACCTTGAACTGGTGTTTTCTTGAGAGGTCAAACACCATCTGGAAATGTTGTGTATGCTCTTCCAATGACTTGCTATAGATAAGGATATCATGAATAAAGACAACCACACATTTTCTGAGTAGTGGTGCAAGAATATGATTCATAATTGCTTGGAAGGTGGCAGGGGCTCCAGTGAGACCATAGGGCATAACCTTGTACTTGAAATGACCAAAATGTGTTTGAAATGTTGTTTTGTATTGATCTTCTGGTGCTACCAAGATTTGATGTAATCCAGATTTGAAATCTAGAGTTGTAAATCACTTTGCACCATATAATTCCTCAAAAATGTGACATCCCTGATGTTTAAAACTTTAAATATACACTAAAAACAAGGGAAAAAGGCAGCAAGGATAAAAACACACTTAATTTGGATTTTAAATTCAAGTTTAGAATTCAATAGGGCTATTTTGGCACCCAACCGAGATCTCAAAAATGTCTTACTAAACTTGAAAATCTCCAAAAATAAAAGTTGTTTGTCATCACAAATGAAGCCTAGTTACTGTTGAGAACTTTTTCAAATTTTGCAGTTAAGCCCCTCAAAACCCTAAAAACTGTGCCGATCACCTTTTCAAACATGGCTTGTTTGAGCTTGAAAATTCATAATTTTAGGTTCACCCTAAAAAGAAAATTATGTTCCACCCTTCAAACATCAACTTTTGTGTTTGCACTTTTGAAAGTGTAGTTCAAATTTTCGGAGTTTCGCGCTGTTGAACCTGGGAGCTCCACGGGCACCCGACAGCCTGCCCGGCCAACCTCTACCCGAGGCCGCCAGCGGCCGCCACGTGGCCGGCGAGCGGCGGCGACCCGGTCATGCCGGCCAAAGCCGCAGCAGCCGCACCTCTCCTCCCCGCGCACACGCCAATGCCCCCGTCCGGTCAGATCAAGCTCTGTTGCGCCCTGGCGAGCCTCGCCACGCGGGCTGCCATCATGGCGAGCCGAGCACCGCCATTGGCCGCAGCTCGCGCACGCCGGGCAGGGATCCTTTGTCGCTCGGCTTTGCCCCTCGCTTCACGCCACAATGTCGCCAGACTATCCTCCATCGCCCACGCCACGATCCTTGACCCCCAACCCGCTGTCGCGCCCTGCCCGAGCTGTCAGAGCCATCAATGGCGGCTCCGACGGCCCGAGCACGCGTGTGCGCATCCCCAAGCCACCCAGCCAGCTCTAGCTCGCTCCAAGCCTCCACCAAGTGACTTTTCCGCTTTCCCCAGCCACCGCCCCTGCCATTCTCCCTCCTCCACGCTCACGCGCACCTTCTTCCACCTCTGGCCACGAGGAGCAGAGCTTGGACGCTCACAGCCGCACGACCAAATCAACCGCCCTCCTGTGGCGGACCACTCCGAAATTATTCCAAGTTAAGTACCTCGGGACCACTAATCAAGTAGTCAGGCACTTAATCCGGAATAAGCTGGAGCGCCGTCGGATTAAACCCGATTAACCACGTTCTTTTCTCGATCGAAACAACAGCACGCCCACACGAAGGTGAGTTCCAGAGATTACAACATTCCACAAATTAACATACACAAATAGTATCTCAAAGTTATTACAAACCAAGTTTGAAATGAAATCAGAGTATCAAAGTCTTGCAGCGGAAATAAAAGTTTCATTGCAGCGGAAGTAAATAAACTAACGACGATACAAATAACACCATGCTGAAGCCTGCCACGGTGCTACTCCTCCTGATCCTCGGCAGAGGACGGAACCCATTCGATGTGCCAGCCAGGTGGAACCTGGGCAGGCCAAGACAAAGCATCGACATCCAACGGTGTACCTGTAAATCAATGCCACAAGCAAGGCTGAGTATACTAATACTCAGCAAGGCTTACCCGTCGGGTGAAATCTATATCACCGACATCTAGACAATGAGAGGCTTTTGGCTGGTGGGTTTGTTTGCCAAAAAGCAACTAAAGGTAGATCCTTGCTTTCAAGTTTTAGCATCATATTCTAGTACATTTAACCATTCTAGATTAGCATCCTGTCTAATCATACAAGTGGTGCAGTACAATTTATTTCATACAACAAGTTCATCATTCTCATAGTTCCACTTGTTACTCAATGTAGCAGGGCGGTCAAGCAGTCTCATTAACCGCGAGAAGCGGACAGTTCGAACCGAATTTTGCTACCTGGCCAGGGGAAACCCAACACACACGGATACTCTGCTTGCTATAAAAGGTACAAGCATTTCCCAACCTTTCCCATCGATCCACAATTCGGAACCGGGTCCATTTCCTTAGGATAAAGGTTTACTGCTTCACTCACAGTCTCACGCATATATCCACAAGTGTACGGCAGGGGAAAACAAAGTTTCCAAGGAGAGATGGCTATCGGCCCTAGCTGCTTCAATCTGGTACCGGGCTTACCGGCTCCCATATACCGGCATGCATGTGGTACGTTCAAAAACTTGACACACTCAACCACACATTTCGACCTTAAATCAATTATCATACACGGACGGGAGATCTACATCTATCATCCCGCCCGTCAATCCTTATGATTCCAACATAAGAAAAGACAAGCAACTCCTATGTCTCGCGAGTGACAGGAAATCACTCGACTTGTAACGGACCTAAGCAATGCCCTATCGATCCTTTCATACTAGTGTTGCAATTCATAGGTACTAGGAAATGTGCAGCTAAGGTATTCAATCAACTCCTTGAAACGTAAATGCACAAACATAGAGAATTCAAAGTGCATAATTTGGTAAAGTTAGGTTATGCTCCGGGGCTTGCCTTCTTGCTCGGACTGGGGGTTAGCCTCCGGGTTGGTCGATCCTGCACCGGCACCTTCCTCCGGGACTTCTTCCTCGTCTGCGGGAATGAGGTGGTAGTTGCCGTCCGGGATGGCGCCTTCTACATGAGATGCATAACTTAGGGTGGCTGTTCTGGAATTTCAGATTCCATTTATTTTATTCTAACTAACTACAAAAAGGTTTATTCTTTTATATAAATCGATTTCCATCTAGATTACTTCGCATTTTTGTTTCTCCTTTTCTGCTCATCATTTTTATCTATAAACTTTATGACAGCTACTGGAGTATAAGAGCTAAGCTCACTCCAAAATTTAGCTAAATCTGAGCTACACATAATTTATTAAAATTAATTCAATCTGCTGCCTGCAGAAATGAAATAAATTCATATAAAATTGGAAATACATCCAATTCAGGAAATCTTCCTACCAAAGCTAGTCATAAGTACAAGGAGGGCTCTGGCCAAGTGGTGGCTCAAAATAACCCTTGGGTAGTCCTCAATAAATTCCTATCCAAAAACACATATTTATTTATTTGCTAGCCTAAACAGAGCAAAAATTAAGTTTTTCATTTTTCACAGGTGTGCTAACAAGTTTTTAGTCCTCTGGAGCAAAATGGTGATTTTTCACTGCACAGATTATTTTTAAAGATTTCTGCACTGCAAAAAGACAGAAAACACATTTTAATTTATAACTGGAGCTACAGTTCATATTTTTAGGTCCCCTTTGGACACAAGCTGTCCAAAGTCACTACACACAACATCCAAAGCTCAACCCTAGCGGAGCTCTGGATTTGAAATGGTGCACTACTTTCCATTTTCATAGTTTGAATTTTAGCTCAAAAACAGTTCATCAAAAGTATAAACATGTCTAATAGAGATTGTAGTTTAGACTCTCACGAATCCAGAGAGTATTTTTGTGCATTTTTCTGATTTTTTTACGATTTTTAATGGATTTTACAAGATTCGGGAAAAACAAATCTAGTTTTAAGAATCTATTTTCGCAGGGAACCCTAGAACTTTCAAAACTTCGCGAACGAGTCCCTGGACTTTTGCACAGAGACCCCTAGACAAACGAAGACGATGAAGAAAGGCCCTCGGCTCTCGCCGGAGTTGCGCCGGCCAAACGGCGGCGAACTAGGCTCGGGGAAGTGGGGGAAAAGCTTCCTGGGCTCACCACGAGTCGTTTGGGGACGGTTTGGAGGCCGGGGATGGTCGGAGTTTCGCCGCCGACGAGGTGGTGGCGGCGCGGCCGCCGCGGCTTCTACGCCGGTGAGCACGGGGTCGTTCGCCGAGGTTCGAGGGGTCCTAGAGCACCAGTGGAGCTCGAGGAAGCCAATGGCGTGCTCGGTTGACCTCGGAGACGGCTCGGAGTAGGGGCTCGACGTGCGGGTGCTCCGGTGGCCGAAATTCGCGATTTGGGGGAAATCTCAAATTCTCGCCGGAGAAAGGACAATAGCTAGGGGAAAGTGGGTGAAAATGGAGCTGGAGTAGAGGGCTAGCTTCGTGCGGGATGAACTTGGGAATGGTGGAGTGTGAAGGGTGAATTTCTCGGAGAAGCTCGGCTCGGTTCGCGCGGCGCGAGGAAGAAGAAGACCGAGCGAGCGCGGGGAAGTGGAAATGGCCAAGTGAGCGAGTGAGAGGAGGGGTGGGAGTGCGCGGTGGAGGGCTTGGGCACGCGAGAGTGGCACAGTGCGGCCTCGGGAGCGTGCGAGCACGTGGGTGGCTGTCGCGGTCGCCATTGATGGCGCGGCGAGCTCGAACAAAGCGCACACGCGCGGTTGGGCGTCAAAGATCATCGCGTGATGAAGTGGAGATCCTCAGCAGAGGCTTTGGCGCGACGCGAATGGACTCTACCGCCTGCAGTGCGCTGGGCGCGGCGCGAGCGCGCGTGCGGCCACGGCGGCGCGCGACCGTATGATGGCGCTCCGCGGCGCGAGGCGAGGCGAGGCGACAGCGGCGAAGTGATGGCTCGGGAGTGGCCGGACAAGAGCTAGGCGACAAGCGCCAGCGTCCGCCGCGGCTTGGCCAGCTCAGCGCCGCCTGCGCCGCTCGCCGGCCACGTGGCGGCCGAGCTCCGGCCAGCGCAGCGCGCGCCAGGGGCACTGTAGCATGCCCGTGGAGCTCCGATTTCAAATTCGAATTTTCTCCAAAAATTCGAACTGAACTTCGAAACGGGTAAAATTAAAAGTTGGGGTCTGAGGTGTGGGACACAACTTTCGAGCTTGGACCAGGCACTTCGACCAGGCGCTACGGCGCTTCGAGCTTGAACCGCGAGCTCGAGCTTGCCGAGCCTCGAATGGTCGGAAACGCCACTCGAGGGTGAGTGCCCCCCCTCGAGCTTGGCTGCGAAGCCTCGAGCGTGACGGAACGTCGCTCGAGGGTAAGTCCTCGAGCTTGGCTGCGGAGCCTCGAGGGTGACGGAACGTCGCTCGAGGGTAAGTGCCCCCTCGAGCTTGGCTGCGGAGCCTCGAGCGTGCCGGAACGTCGCTCGAGGGTGAGTCCTCGAGCTTGGCTGCGGAGCCTCGAGCGTGCCGGAACGTCGGGGCCTCGAGGGTCCTATCGTGCGGCCTCGAATCGTGACGGAAACTACTGGCTAGGCTCGATCGTGACGGACATAGCTCGATCGTCACGGACATAGCTCGATCGTCACGGACATAGCTCGATCGTCACGGACAATACTGACTAGGCTCGATCGTCACGGACATAGCTCGATCGTGACGGACATCCCCGCTCGAGGGTTATCACGCCGTGGCGAGGTTGTCGCGAAGGGCTGTAGGTGATGACAACTACTCTTTTGGTCCGAGATTTTTAAGTTCAGCACCCAAGTCTTGAGATTTCAGTTGGGTGTCCAAACAACCCTTGTTTCTGAATTAAAAATTGAATTTTGGATGGATTTTCTTTGAATTTCAACCCATAATTCCCTGTTGCGTTGATTTAATTGCACTTTTTAAGTCTTTTGACATCAGAGATGTCACACCTCCCCTCCATGGCTCTCCAATCCACTGCACTCGTAGCTCGCCCACTCTCTTAGCTAGCCCCTCGAGCAACCCCCAGCAAGAGTCGTGAAGCCCTCAACGGGAATCGTAGTTTTTCCCTCGCCGCTCCGACATTCCCGCCACCGAGCTCCACCTCGACGTCGAGCCCTATCTTCCGGCCATCCCCGTCGCCGCCAAGACCCTCGATGAGCTCCACCTCATCCTGGTGAAGCTCTCACACCACCCCGCGCATCGCCTCGACCCCAGTAGCCGGCTCCCAACGTTGTCGGAGCAAGCCGCTCCGCCGCACAGCGTCAACAAGCCGCGCCGCTCCACCTCCGTCCACGAGACTGCTCCCAACCGACTCACAGTGAGCTCCTCTCCGCGTTACCCCTCCTTCCCCACGCCGATTCGCCTCCTCCTCGCTGGAATCCGGTCGCCGACGAAGCTTGGACCTTGTCGTGTTCCCCGTTTTAGTTCTAGGGTCCTCCGTGAAAGATTCAAGGACTTGTTTGCGAGACTTTAAAAGGTCTAGGGTTCCCGGCATAAAAAGATTCTTTAGATCTAGTTCTATTTTCTGAGATCTTGTAAAATCCGATAGACATCGTAGAAAAATCAGAATAATGCACAAAAATACTCCCTGGACTCGTGAGATTGTAAACGCAAATCTCATGTTTGCATGTATACACTTTTGATGAATGGTTTTTGAATTAAAATTCAAACTCAGTTTTTAGAGTTTTATGCACCATTTCAAATCCTGAACTTTGGATATGTTGCTTGTGTGGTCTGTAGAAGCTTTGTGTCCAAAGGAGACCCAAAAATATGACCTGTAACTTCAGTTATGAATTATTTAGTGATTTCTGTTCTAGCTCAGGTCTACATTTATTAAAAATATTTCATGCAGTCAAAAATCTCCAAATTTCAAGAAACTTATTGGCACATGTTGGAAAAATGCTAAACTCAATTTTTGACCCTGTTTAGGCTATCAAATAAATATGTGTTGGCTTTCGGTTAGGCATTTATTTGGGGCTATCCAAGTGTTATTTTTAGCTACCACTTGGCCAAAGCTTTTCTTTTACTCAGGACTAGCTCTGGCAGAGAAATCTTCTGTTTTGGAAGTAATTTTGATTTTATATGAAATAATCTTGTTTCTTTGAGCAGCAACTTGTACTGATTTTAATAAATTCTGTACAGCTTGGTTTTAGCTAAATTTTTGGATGAGCTTAGCTCTTATACTCCTGTAGCTGTCATCAAGTTTATAGATAAAAAGGATGAACAAAAACAGAAAAACAAAAATGAGAAGGAACTAGAGTAAATCGTGTTTCATAAAAAGATATAGATCAATTTTGGTATTTAAGCAAATATGGTGCAAGTAAAGCTAATTTCCAAATCTGAACCTTTGCCTAAGAAATAATAGTTGATTTGTTTCATATATGTACACAATCACCATCGGGTTAAGTTTTAAGCCTAGCACCCCTTTTCTTTTCTTGTGAGGAAAAGAATGGTATACTTTGGTGTCTAGGTGAATATGGCCTTCAAGTGCCTTAAACTTTTAGACCAAAAAGTGGCTGCAAACCTTAAACTTATATGCATCTTATGTAGAAGGTGCTCTCGCTGACGACACCTACAACCTCGTCCCTGCCAACGAAGAAGAAGCTCCCGAAGGTGGTGCCAATGTCATCGTGATTGACCCGGAGTCTGACACCGGCTTAGCTCAAGAAGGCAAGCCCCGGAGCATAACCTAACTTTTAAATCGTGCAACTATGAATTATTTATGCTTGTGCATTTACGTTTCAAGGAGTTGTTTGAATACCCTAGTTGCATGATTCTAGTTCCTATGTCTTGAAATACTAGTGTGATAGGGTCGATAGTGCTTGCTTAGGACCGTTACAAGTCGAGTGATTTCCTGTCACTCGCGAGATATAGGAGTTGCTTGTCTTCACTTATGTTGGAATCATAAGGATGGACGGGCGGGATGGTATGTGTAGATCTCCCGTCCGTGTATGATAATTGGATTAAGGTCGTAATATGTGGTATCTGTGTGTCAAGTTTTTGAACGTACCACGCACATGCCGACCTATGGGAACCGGTAAGCCCGGTACCCGATTGATGCAGCTAGGACCCATAGTCATTTCTTCTTGGAAATGTTTTTTCCTTGCAGTACACAAGTGGTTACATGCGTGAGATCGGCCGGCGTAATTCCGCGAATATCCGATAACCTTGTATCCTAAGGGAATGGACCCGGCGTCGAACTGTGGATTGAAGGGAAAGATTGGATAGTGTTTGTGCTTTTTATAGCAGGCATTATCCGTGTGTGTTGGGTTTTCCCTGGCTAGGTAGTGAAATTCGGTTCGAACTGTCCGCTTCTCGCGGTTAATGAGACTGCTTGACCGCTATGCTGCATTGAGTAACAAGTGGAACTATGAGGATGATTAACTTGTTGTTTGTATGAAATTGTATTGCACGACTTATATGCTTAGAAAGATTGTTCATCTAGAATGGTTAAAACTACCAGAACCTGATGCTAAAATAATGAAAGCAAGGATCCACTCTTAGCTGCTTTCTGGCAAAATAAACCCACCAGCCAAAAGGCTCTCATGTCTAGGAGTCGGTGACGTAGTTTCCACCCGACGGGTAAGCCTTGCTGAGTATTAGTATACTCAGCCTTGCTTGTGGCTATTTATTTCAGGTACTGCTTTGGATGAGTCGGTGAATTCCGTCTCTTGGCCTGCCCAGGTTCCTCCTGGCTGGCACGTCGAGTGGGTTCCGTCCTCTTCCGAAGAGCGGGAGGAGTAGCACCATGGACTGCTTCATTATGGTATTGCTATGTATCGTCGTTAGTTTATTTTTCCGCTGCAATGTACTCTCGTACTTCCATTTGAAATTCAGACTTAGTTTGTAATAACTTGATGAGACTATTTATATTAAGTTGTACTTGTGGAATGTTGTAATTTCTGGGACTCACCTTCGCGTGGGCGCGCGTGTTGTTTCGATCATGAAAGTACATGGTTAATTGGGTATAATCCGACGGCACTCCAGCTTTTTCCGGATTAAGTGCCTGACTACTTGGTTAGTGGTTCGTGGGTACTTAACTTGGAATAATTTCGGAGTGGTCCGCCACAGCTGGCATCAGAGCCGAAACATGCGCACCAGAGAGAGCAACAGACCCTGAATAAACAGTTTTTGAAATAAAAATTGTCAACCCTTGCTTCCGCCGCGCACTTGCGATGGAATGCTATTCATAGGAACGCTAAGGATTAGGGATGGCAACGGATAATATCCGCGCGGATAGTGGTTTCAAATATCCGTATCCGCGACATGAAACCCGTGCCCGCGTCCGTGCCCGCTATCCGCTACGGATATGAAAACATGCCGGCCATGGGATGGAGATGCTCGTGCGAGGAGGCAGGGCGAGGTAGTGGCAGAGAGAGGAGGCGTGGCGAGGTGCTCTCGGTTTCACGGCATGCGTGGCGAGCGAAGGAGGCGGTGGCGACGTGCGGGGCAGGTGAGGAGGCGGCGGAGACAGAAGAGTTAGAGAGAAAGAGGACAGGAGCTGCGAGAGAGATCGAAAAAGATAGACGCTCGCGGTGGAAAATAGAGAGAAAAAAGAAAGGAAAAAAAGAAAAAAGAGGGAAGAAAAAAAAGATAAAAATCAGATTGAGAAATGGAGAAATTTGATTGTCTCATAAGTATATGGATGGTAAGAATAAAAATTATATTTTCCAATTTTGATGAGTATGTGACACGCAATGCACATTAAACATTGTTATTGCTCAACTTAGTACATCCGCATGTCAAAAGTGACTGTGATGGCGTAACATTATTAAATGATACAATTTTATATAAAAAAACATGCATGTAGCGACGCACGGCTATTATCTACATAACCTTGTCATACTATTTTGGCTATAGAAAATAACAATTTTAACACACTTAGTATCTTGATAAATTTTAAAAATGCTCTTATAAATTAAATTACTTGTTCCTTCTAATCTCTAGTGCACGGTGGAAACCTCTCGCGTTGTGTACGTCATCAGAAAACCTCGACGATATTTTGCATAAAAGCCCTCAAACATCTCCGAAATACAACCCGCCGTCCAGTCTCCTCTCTCATAATGTTTTGCGAAAAACCCCATACCTTTTATCAAAATCACTCCAAAGTCCTAACCCCGCGGCTCCTCTGCCTCCTAGCGCCGCCCAGCTCCTCTGTCACTGCCTCGCCTGGCGGCCCCGCTGCTCGAGGCGCTCCGCCCAGACAGCCCGAGGCTGTCTCCTCTGCTGCAGCGGCATGGGCGACCTCGAGCTCTGCGTCGGCGGCCCCGGAGGAGACGTGCTCGAAGCGGCACGTGGGAACTGCATCTTGGCTCCTGGCGAGACCTTGCGGCGGCCGCGTGGGCGAAGCTCCCCTGCGGCGGCGGCGCGGCTGCTGTGACGCGAGCTCGAACCCGGAGTCCACTGCGGCGGCCGCGGCGCGAGCGTACAGCTCACAACTGGGACGGCGGCTGTCCACCTCCCTTCTCCCACCTCGCTACAGCGACGGCCTCCTCGATCTGCAATCTACGGCTGCCGACTGCTCATGCGTGGTGTTGGTATTGCAGTGCCTCCACGATGACATGCCACCCGCAGACGGGTAAGGTGCCGTGGCGGCAGCAATGGTTGCGCCTTGGGCGTTCAAGTTTACATTTACGAATCGCCGACGCCTAAGGTCTTTGCAGGAGAAAGCCGTCCGATCCAACGTCGCCCACCACGAACTCTCCCGTTTCTTACCTGCCAACCACCACTAAAAAGGACGATAGAAATGCCTCACTTCCAGGTTTATATCTATGCCACCCCTCTAATCCTCCACTTGGATTGCACGCTGCTGCAAATTTATGTTCATTTTTCTTTCCTGTTTCTATTTGCAGGCCCGGGCCAAATGCATGTGTGGCCCGTGCGACGGCACGGGGCCCCCAAATTCTAGGAGCCCCTAATCTTTTTATGTTCCAGGCGGCCCAATCTTGCTGGCCTTGCTCTTGCGTGCGTTGCGAGAGGCCCACAGAGCCCAACGAGGAGAAGGAAAAGCATGTTGCTTGCTGGTGTGGGTTGAACACGTCGCTGGGCCAGGCATGCATCATGATTCTTCTGTGACTTGACCACACACGAGTTCAACGCCGGCCAGGCGGCCACATTGACAGTTCGTTTCCAGTCCCGTGAAATGCCACCTGAACGGCATGATGTACGCCAGTCTGGCACCGCGCATGGCGAGATCACATGATAATACTCTCTCTTTATCTTTTGTAGATCTTTGTAGGTGTGTTTACAGATATTATTAAAGATTTTATTTCAAGAAACATAAAAAATAGAGTTATTTAAGTAACTAATGCAAAATACAGTACGTATACTATTTAATGTATTTTGTTGCTATGTAATATGGATATTTGGCTAACTAACCTGCACTACTTAAGTTACATTTGTTACATTATTACAACAACCTTATCTACATATCAAAGGATAGAAACAACTAGGCCAAAGATCCTCATCGGCTCCTATTCTGTTACAAAAGGATATCTGATATATCTAACATATTGCATATGGTATGTCGTATACATTATTATTTTTTATTTTGTTGTAGCTATAATGGGCCCCACTTTAAAATTTTGCAGAGCCTCCATTTATGCCGGCCCGGCCCTGTCTATTTGACAAAGCGGGAGAGATGGAGAGAGGACAATACTTCTGCTATGCATGTTTGGTATGTGACTGTTCTTCACCAAGGATCAACGCTCATTATCAATTTAATGTTGTTTGTTCAGTGAGGCGGCCAGACGGAGCCTTTTATTGCTGCATATTGCACCACCTGAAACTCTGCAGTTTCAGGTTTCTCTGTACCTTTGCGTTGTCATTCTTTCGTATGTTGTAAGCCATTAATATAAATTAAAATTAATTTTGATGATCCATCAAGGCATGAATTTCCTCATTTAGATTATTATTCTGAATGTGGTTTACCGCTCACCATATTTATTCTGTTTGTGATATCATAATATATCTTTTTCTTACCTTATACCCTTTTATGACATCCTCTGAAATAGTGTTTTTTAATACCAATGCTTTCATCTAGCTGGAGATATAGATTCAGTCCGTAACATTACTATTGGATGATCTTTACGTTTCCACTCTTTTCATTTTTTCCAGCATTTGGTACTCCTGCTCTGTTCTTCGATCATATTTTCATTGTTGTGCTTATCTACTTTTGTTCTATACTTCTATGCCTGCAGGATGCAACACATTTCCATTGGCCAATCTGTTAATTAATCGACTCTTCCCATGATGGTATTTGTTTACAAATTATAAAGCACACATCAGCATTACATTTTGCAAGTACAAATAGCCATTCTTAAAATAATTCAATATAATATTTAAGATGGATGTCCAAATAAACCTTTATTTCAAATTTCACTGCTGCCACTAATAACCAGCAGAGCAGACAGATAACCTTGACATCTGTTGCTGCCTGCATTGAAAAACATCCTCCATTGATTTCATTTTCTTTTACAACAAAGTGTTATAGCTTACAGCATATAATTCATGAGCATTTCTCACTCAGTTCTCCCGTTCCTATCTTTACTTTTATTGGCATCACTTATAACCCTGGGAAAAAGGAAATTAATTAAGATTCAACTTTTAAATGTATATTGCAGCACTATTTTTTTTAATTAGACCTTTGTATACAAAAATTAAAAGTCACTCCAATATTCTGAGACTTGAGAAAAGTTTACTCCAAGTTGACAACAACTACACTGTGCACCTCTTTCGAAACATCAAGTTATTAGCTGTGGTTTAGAATCAACGAGAGAAATATAATGGCCAACTCAGGTCAGGCGCGGCAACGACCGCGCTAAGTTTCTAGTCACATCATGAAACCCAAAAAAGTTCAAGGTGTAACAGGTAGGCTATAATGGATACGATGGAAAGAATGTTTGAAATGTTCATAAGGCTAACCTTCCCCCAACTGATGGCTCTTTGCATATGATGTGAGAGTGTTTTGATACAATGAGGATGTAAGAGCAAGCATTATAACTAGCTGCAAGCCGGCTTAATCACTGCTGGCGGAGAGAGAAGAGGAGAGAGAGTGTTGGGCGGGCGTTTTGCGAAACGGCGGCCTGAGGCGGGCGTGCTGCATGTCTATTGGTTGTCGTGTTGCTACGTATGTTGCCCATTCGTTTGCATGTGGTCCTACAGACCTGCTGCTGCCCCTGTGGATTAAAAAAAGCCACGCTGAACTCCATTTCGCCGGTGAGCAGGCTGAATCATTGCCCTTGCTCTAATGACTATTATTATTAACAACACGAACTTCGATATTTTTAGTACTATTCATTTGTTTCAAGCTATATTGGCAGTATTCTTTGATGCTCTCTATGCCTTGTGAGTTATTTTTTTTCTTTCATCCTACGAACATTTAAGACATGAAGAGAGTTATTTAAGAAAAGAGTGTAAAATGTGACAAGAGCTTCATCTGGTTAAGTTCATTTCTTTTACTTGCTCTTTTTTTACTTGAAAATGGTGGCTGGAAATTGATTGACATCAAGCTTAGGGATGGTATCACCACAATGCTATGCAACATTGCCAACAATCTCCTTAACATGAATTCTGGTCCAAGCCACGGGCTGCCCAGCGTGGCGGCGTGGCCACGTCGCGGCCTCACCGCGGCCGTCCGATCGGCGCGCAGATGGTCTAGATAAGGCGATTTTGTAAAAAATGAACTTCAATAAAATCAACCCACAGTACTCTTATGTTCTCGAGTCTTCACGCAGCGTCTTCACGCAGCGGCGGCGGCGGCGGCAATCGAGACCAACCCCACTTGCGCGGCACGGCCAGGTGAGTCCCGATGAGATTGGACCGAAGAGAAGAAAGCTCTAGGCATCCTGGAGCCCGACGTGGCTGGAACCCATCGATCCGCCAGCACAGGGGGGCCGGGGCTTCACGGCGCGGCTGAGCTCCGCGGGCGGGATCACCGAAGCATGGCAGGGGAGAGGCGAAACGAGAGCCATGCGGGAGCATCAGAGGCTGCCGCCGCGGGCACCACCGACGCGAGCTGGCCAGGAGTAAGGTGCAGCGCAGGCGGAGGTGAGGAACGGCGGCCGACGCGGGGGTGGGGTAGAACGAGCGGGCACCTGTCTCGAGCATGCTGCAACTCCCGCGCCCCAGCTCCTTTCACATCGCACACCATCTGGTTAGCGCAGTCACCGTAGAGTAGGCATCAACCTTCACCTGCCCCCGCCGCCGCCCTGATCGGCCGAATGCTGCATAAATCGCTCATCCGTTTGATGCAAAGTCTCTCCTGCAACTGTTGTCTTACGACAGCATTGCCACTCCCGTGTGCCCAATGGTCTTTTCGTTGAGCTACGATCAATTTTCATGCATCTACAAATTCAGAATTTATTCAATGCTACTATTTTCTAAACACTTCTTTCTTTACTGATTGTTTATACAAAGCTTAATATACAGTAGATATCTAAAACTGTGTGACTCATAAGCTGTTATGCCTTGAATTACAGGGAAGATTCAGTCTGAGAATAACCAGATCAGGGAACAACACCCTGAAAGAATTTGGTACTCTGATCCTGTTCTCTATTGATTATATCCATTTCATGATACACTTTGTCAAAATGTCAACTTTATTTGCATACTTGGGAGCATTTTCTGTTAACTCATCTTGACCCAACAAAATACTAAACTTTCTGACTGCACATACTAATCGATGTTACTATTATATCGTGCCACCTTGTTCCCATCTTCTGTCGATGTATGCATATATTCTATGAACCAAGCTGTTAACTATTAGTTTACCTCACTCTGTTTCATGAAAGCTAATAGTTGGTCCATGCGAAGCTTTGTACACAAAATCAACATTGAAAGGAGTCAGGACATTAAAAAAGATTCCATTCTCAATTCTGTTATTTTTCCATTATATACTAAATATGGCTTACTTGCGATCAATTTAACAACTTAAATATGGCTTGTGTTTATATATACTTCTTATTCTTATAACTGTATTACAATTACATTGTGATGCCCTAACAAACACAGTCAGCTTTTTCTCATACGTTGACTACTTATATTAGTATATGCTCCACGCACAATGTTGGTAAAAAAATGATCTATACTTCCGGGGCTGCCCATTTAGTACCGGAAGCTCAATACCGGTTGCATAACCGGTACTAACGTGGCTTTGGCCCGATACTAAAGGTCCATTCTCCAGTAGTTAATTGTTGACGCACTTTTGGTCAGCACACAAAAGCGCTAGATCGCGCGGTCGTCGAATTCTCCTCGCCGGAGATCCTGAGAGCAGCCGGTCAGACCGCCTGTAGGGGCCGGTCAGAGCGCCTGTAGCAGAGGCGCCGCGAAAGCCTATGATCACAAGCTCGGGAGAGACCCCGTCGGATGCTGCGAACCTGGGGTTGTTCTAAGGTCGGTAAGGCCACTTAGAACGTCCTAAAATGCCGTAGCGACGAAGAAGGAAAGCAAAGGGGATGGAAAAGTTAGGGTTTGGAGATAAAAAGTAGAATGATGATTTGTACGATTGGGTAGAGGTCCTCAATCGGCCACGACAATTATTATTTATAGAGTGGGGAGGTCTTGCCCCGCAAGAAAGTCCTTGTACAGATCTAAAAACGTGTAAAAACTTGATTCTACTCGGAATTGGGGACAGGCGGTTAGACCACCTGTGACAGGTGGTTAGACCGCCTGGCACATTGCCAGATCGGCTACAGGGCCCAGCCGGTCTAACTGCTTGTACAAGCGGTCTAGACCGGCTGTCCCAGCCTGATCGGCTTTAAGCCATTTTTTGTCGTCAACATATGCCTCCCTGTTTTTTTGGTAAAATTTTGTTTACCACAAAACATTTAATCAGACTAAGGGCGACCCTCTATTGTCGGCCATTTTTTCCCTAAGGGCGATATCACATATCGGCCATATCCTTTCAAGCATGTTGCCAAACACTTGGATGATATTTCTTCAAGTACTTCCCATTGAGTGCCCTTGGCAACTGAAATCCTTGCAAAGTCTCCACCATATAGGAATTTCCAGAACAAACCTTCATAATACGATATGGTCCTTCCCAATTTGGCGACCATTTACCAAATTTGTTGCTCTTTGTTCCTATAGGTAAAATAGTCTTTCACACTAAATCACCAACTTGAAAGGATTTGAGTTTTACCTTCTTGCTATATGCTCGAGCCGCTCTTTTTTTATCCTTTTCAATCTCCTCCAAGGCCTCCAAACGCTTATCGGTCACATCATCAATATTATCCATCATCAAAGCACAATATGTGCTAGCATCAAGATCATTTTGCTTTGCCAATCTATAAGCAGCCAGATTTACCTCGACGAGCAAAACGACCTCTTGACCATAGACGAGCTCAAATGGAGTAATCTTAGTAGCACCATGTCTAGAAATACGATGTACCCATAATGCTTCAGATAATACCTCGTGCCACCGCTTAGGATGATCTTCAATCTTCTTCTTTATGAGCTTGATCAAAATCTTATTGCTAGACTCGGCTTGACCATTGGCTTGAGCATAATATGGACATAAATTGAGCAATTTAATACCATAGGATCCAACAAACTCACGTACCTCCTTAGAAATAAACGACGTCCCTTGATCCGTCGTCAATGTTTGAGGAATCCAAAATCTATGAATAATATGCTCAGTAATAAACTCAATCACCTCCCTATGTGTCATGTTCTTGAGGGAAATTGCTTCAGTTCACTTGGTGAAATAATCAGTAGCCACAATCACGAAACAATGACCCTTGGATGAAGGAGGATGAATCTTACCAACAAAATCTAAACCCCATCCTCTAAAAGGCCATGGCTTAATGATCGGATGCATCAACGGAGTAGGTGCAATCTGAATATCCCCGAACTTTTGACACTCTTCACATCATTTGTAATAACGAAAACGATCGGCTATCATTGTAGGCCAATAAAAGCAAGCCCACCTAAGAAGCCACTTCATCATTTGAGCCGATTGATGTGTACCACAAATTTCTTCATGGACCTCTGCCATAGCCAATCTAGCTTGATCAGGATCTAAACATTTCAAAAGCAATCCATCCATGGTCCGACGATATAGTTCACCATCAATCAAAGTAAACTTGAAAGCCCATCGTCGGACTTTCCGATCCACAGACCTGCTAGTATACTGCAAATACTTCACCAGAGGCTCCCTCCAATCATCAGCATCGGCCACAATTGATTGAAAATCATCAACAGCCGAATCGGTGTTTTCAGAGGTGCAGGCTGTCAGACCGCCTGTACTGGCAGTTAGACCGGCTGAGCCGGTCAGACCGGCTGTAACAGGCGGTCGAACCGCCTGTTCCAGAGCAGAAACGTTGGCTTCACGAAACATCAACCTATTTTCATGAAAATTTCTTTTCTAAATATTATAGCCTGATGCTTGCTGTGCCAACGCATTAGCTCTAGGATTCTCTTCTCTTGGTACATGATAAATGACAAATTCATCAAAACAAGATATAATATCTAAACACTTATCAAGATAAGCATTCAAAAATCCATCTAAACATTGACAAACCTTAGATACTCCATACTACCAAAAGAGAATCTCCATATGCTTCAACATGCTTTACTCCCATATCATGTAAAATCTCCAACCCGAATAATAAAGCTTCATATTCAGTTTGGTTATATGATCTAATCGGTTAAGAGCCTAAAAAACAACACCATTTGGTGATATAAGAATAACACCAACTCCACAACCACTTTTGCAAACCGATCCATCAAAATGCAATTTCCATAGAGTAGAAGTAATATAGCCGACATTTAAATCAAGATGTTCACTAATCCTATGTTCAATAATAAAATCGGCAACGATTTGTCCTTTCATAGATTTCAATGGCTCAAAGTCAACACCTAGCTTATTTCTCATCACGTCAGACAATTCATCCCTGAATCTAGTAAATTCGGCCCACTGGGGTTTTGTTGAGCCTAAGATTGCATAGAATTCATATAATTCAAGTGAGGTGATTGTCTATTCTGCATATCTCTATGTGCATTAAAAACATCATCGGGAATACCACCCGAATTTGCAGTATGCATAGTTGTGGAATAAGTAGCGCCTGTTGTAGCTACTGGACCAGCACGGCCAGCGTAGACTGAGTTTGGAACAGTAGACAGCAGCAAAGGTTACTCCGGCACGAATACCATAGCATTAGTCGAATTTGTTTGACCACCAGAACTGGCGGTCTAACCGCCTGTAGCCACGGTCTGATCGCCTGTCGCGGTCTGACCGGCCGCGCTAGCGGTCTGACTGGCTGCAGATCCAACCGCTGTCGACCCACTTGCATTGACCGTATTTGGTCTGAACATATTGGATGGTGGTTGGGTCTGTCCAGCAAAATAATTTGGTGGCATACCGTAAAAAATATTACGCTCGGTAATTCGTGAGTATCTATTGATTTACACTCTAGTTTTTCGAGTCGTTCCCATAATTGTACAAACAATGCATCACAATCCGAAAAACCCGAAGTCATAGGAGTAGATGCAGTAGGGTGAGGTGCAGAAGTGCTTACATTGTTAACTACCTCAATTTGCCCCTTACTCATCTTGAAGGAAGGCATTACGAAGTCTCGAACACTTTTCGCCGAACGATCTTCACGACCTTTCCGAAACGTCTTCAAGAACTCCGCCTCGAGGTGATTCTGGAGCGCCATAAACCTCTCATGATCTTCAACACTAAGATCTTCAAGCGAGGCCGTCACGATATTGTCTTCTCCAACGTCGAAGCCCATAGTGCTAGGGATAGTAGATCGGTCTTCAAAAACCAGATTTCTTTCCCCAGCGGAGTCGCCAAAATATGTTGACGCACTTTTGGTCAACACACGAAAGCGCTAGATCGCTCGGTCATCGAATTCTCCTCGCCGGAGCTCCTAAGAGCAGCCGGTCAGACCGCCTGTAGCAGAGGCGCCGCGAAAGCCTACGATCACAACCTCGGGAGGGACCCCGTCGGAGGCTGCGAACCTACGGTTGTTCTAAGGTCGGCAAGGCCACTTAGAACGTCCAAAAATGCCATAGAGACGAAGAAGGAAAGCAAAGGGGTTGAAAAAGTTAGGGTTTGGAGATAAAAAGTAGAACGATGATTTGTACAATTGGGTAGAGGTCCTCAATCGGTCATGGCCCTTTATATTTATAGGGTGAGGAGGTCTTGCCCCGCAAGGAAGTCCTTGTACAGATCTTAAAAACGTGTAAAAACTTGATTCGACTCAGAATCGGGGACAGACGGTTAGACCGCCTGGCACATTGCCAGGTCGGTTACAGGGCCCAGCCGGTCTAACCGCTTGTATAGGCGGTCAGGACCGGCTATCCCAGCCTGATCGGCTTTAAGCCATTTTTGGTCGTCAACATTAATATTTGTTGATTGTTGGATTGGACTAATAGTTAGTGCCTTGTTTTCTCATAAGGTTCCATTCCCAATGTTTGGGGCGATGAAACCTTCTGACTGTAACAAAAGCGTATTCATTTCAGAAATCGAGCGTGCTGCCAGTGATGTGCTGGGCCTGTATTCATCGAAGGAACACGATGCTATGAAGGACCACTTTGGCATAGAGCTTCGCATCAACCGTGCCTTTTTTTTCGAAATGGGCATATAGGTGGACATAGTGCCTCTAGGAAATTCTGCCTGTCAAGAAGATGTGCCCTAGATTCAGGCTGTTACTGCTTCGAAACAGGAGGTTGTCCATGTTGTCATGTAACCGTACTTGAATAGAAGGAAAGGACTAGAAGTCCTACTACATGTCCGGCTGCCCGGAGTTGTATAGAAGGAAAGAAGGACTAAAAGTCCTAGTCCATGTCCGGTTGCTTGTGGGCTCTTACCGAAACTCTACTCAGAGGTCGGAGTACATACATGAGAGATTGTCATTGTAAATCATTGAATATGAGGAATAAAGAGAAGCTCCACCTACATTGTGTCTTGTCTACTTTCACTACAGGAAAACGGCACATTCGTCCCATGTCCATTAGTACCGGTTGTGTGACCAACCGGTACTAACGGGCAAATCAGCCTCGGTAGTCGGGGCCGTGGCCATTTGGTACCGGTTGGTAACACCAACCGGTACCGAATGGCTCACTAGGACCCACGGACAACGGCTACAGCCACCTGTGATGCCGTTTCGTACCGGCTTGTAAAACCAGTCGGTACTGAATGCAAGCAAACAGTACCGGCTGGCAGTTGGTACCGGCTGGTAACACCAACCGGTACTGATTCCTTGCATTCAGTACCGGCTGGTGTTACCAGCTGGCACCAACTCGCCGGTTATAAAAATGCCTTCTTCCTCCTCCCGGCCAGCACACAGTCTACATCGTCGCTGCTTCTGCTCCGAGAGCATTGGCGTCCTAGGGGAGGTCATGCCCATTTTTTTTCTTCATTTCGTGGAAATTTTTGTGCATCTAAGTGTATCTAAGGTTAGTAGCTTGATTCTCCCCTCTTTGATGTTTAGTAGATTGCATTTGATGCTTTAAACTTAGAGAAATTCTTGGATTGAGGTTGAGTAGGGAGATATTTTTGATTTGTTCATCTTTTTTGTTAGATAAATCATATGTGGTTGTAGAATATTATTTGATTAGTGCAATTGAAGGGAGAAATAGTTACTTAGTGAAATCTTTAGTAAATTTTTTTATTGTAACTAGGAATAATATTACTAGACCATGCATTATTGAAATAATTATTTTAGCTAGAGAAAATAATTAGAGAGTAATGGGTACTTCATATATTATCTCTAGACAATTATATAATATCGAATGCATGCAAATATTATCTCATTAATGGCTATAATTTATATATTAGGTTATAGAAATAGCTACTTAGCGTAATGTTTAGTAAAATGTTATTTTAGTTAGGAAGAATATTACTTCACCATGCATTATTGAAATAATTATTTTATCTAGAGATAATAATTAGAGAGTAATGGGTACTTCATATATTATCTCTAGATAATTATATATTATCTAATGCATGCTAATATTTTTATTTGATTCAATTCTTTTATTTCAATATGACTATGAATGGATATAATTCATAATAATGTTTTGTTATGTATTTATAAATTAAAAGTATTGTCCAAAGAAATATTCTATATTTCCTTCTCTTGTTACAGATGGACTGACAATGGATGTACAACGATCGTTGCTGCATTGCGTGGATCAATGGCTTAAAGGAATTTCTCGATGCTGCAGAGGCCAACCGTTCAGCAAAGGGTTTCATGAGTTGTCCTTGCAGAATTTACCAGAATTGCAAAGAATACTCAAAGCGAAGCACTCTTCACGCTCATATTTTTAGCGAAGGTTTCATGCCGAACTACTGTCTCTGGACCAAGCACGGTGAACCTGGAGTCTTGATGGGAGATGTCCAGACTAGGTGCACATGTATGAAGCCGGTGCCTTTCAGGATGACGACCAAATGGACGAGACTGAGGAAAATGTCCAAGAAGAGGAAACACCCGACGAGCTTCATAAGGTTTTGCTAGAAGCCCAAAGAGAAAGTACATCTGCATTGGCTAGAAAGAAGTTTGAAAAGATGTTGGAGGATCACAAGAAGTTGTTGTATCCGGGATGCCAGAAGGATCACAAGAAACTTCGTAGCACACTTGTTTTGTTGCAATGGAAGGCAACCAATGGGGTTACCGACAAAGGATTTGGGGAGCTACTGACTATTGTAAAAGATATGCTCCCCGCAGATAATGTTCACCTTCAACAACATACGAGGCTAAAAGTGTTGTTTGCCCTCTTGGACTAGATGTCCATAAGATCCACGCATGCTTTGACGACTGTATCTTGTACCGCAGTGAATATGAGAACCTGAATAATTGCCCTGTTTGTGGCGCACTATGGTATAAGATTCGGAGGGATGACCCTGGTGATGTTGATGGAGAACTTGTAAAGAAGAGAGTTCCTGCTAAGGTCATGTGGTATTTTCCAATAATTCCACGTCTGAAGCGTTTGTTCAGAAGCAAGGAAAACGCTAAGTTGATGAGGTGGCACAAAGAGCAACGCAAGCAAGACGGGTTACTTAGACACCCCGCAGATGGGTCCCAGTGGAGGAACATTGACAGGGAGTATCCAGCCTTTGATGCGGAAGCGAGGAACATAAGGTTTGGCCTAAGTACAGACGGAATGAACCCATTTGGTGATATGAGCAACAGCCACAGCACATGGCCTGTCACTCTATGTATATTAAACCTACCTCCATGGATTTGCTTGAAACGCAAGTTCATCATGACGCCTGTACTTATCCAAGGCCCAAAAGAACCTGGCAACGAAATTGACGTGTATCTAAGGCCGTTGGTTGATGATCTTTTAAAACTTTGGAATGAAGGAGAAATTATGTGGGACGAGGACCAACATGAGGATTTTGTCCTTCGAGCTGTGCTTTTTCGTAACAATCAATGATTGGCCTGCACTAAGTAACCTGTCGGTTCAGAGTAACAAGGGATACAAGGCTTGCACCCACTGCTTAGATGATACCGACAACATATATTTAAAATATGGGCGGAAGAACGTGTATATGGGCCATCGTCGGTTTCTGAAGCGTCCCCACTTTCGTAGAGACTAAATGTGATACAAATACCAGTCCCAGGAGGCTGATACACATTTGTTCAACAGATAGTTCAGTCACGGTGCTTTTCCAGAGGAAACGCATGGTGGAGCCATACGATTACACAAAGCAGTACAAAGACGGTAAAACAACAGAGAGCGACCAAGACAGGGTCATGGTCATCCCAAACACTATACTCCAGTGGAAGCATCTTCTAGGGACCACACCATATGTAGCGTCGGGTGCGGACATGACCACCTACTCGATATCTTCGGCGACAAAGTCTGGGTCTTCGTCTGAATAAGCAACAACAACAAGGGTGAGTACAAAGTACTCAACAAGTCCAGTCACACCCACGGAGGGGTTAACACAGAATATGCACATGATATATCAAGGATAAGGCTAAGGTTCATTTGCAAGAAAGCTATATTCTACACATGCAAGGGTTCATTTCATAAACGGGTTTTGTCAAAGCATTTCTTTAGTATCCAATTAATAGAGTGGGTTTGATCCACACAGGATCCAAGTTTTAATAGCTACCGGACTCCACATCCGCGGTAGCTCACGGCACACCTGCCGGACACTTCCAAATCAACTCACACCATAAATCATTCCAAACCCAAGTGCTAGTTATGTGTCCAAGCCGTAACTCGCCCAATACCGTGGGTCACGGCTATTCGAATAGTTTTTAACTCTGCAGAGGTGTACACTTTACCCACAAGTAGGGTACCGCAACACGATCACCTTAGTGTCGGCACGGATCCTATCAAAGCCATTACCCGACATAGTTAAGACCGACTAGCCACTACGGGCTCCATCAGGGGTTAGAGCCACCACGGGGAGATCTAACCAGGGCATAAGTCACAAAGAGCATATCCCGTCTCCATGATCACCCGTTGCTCCCAGCTCTACTAATGGCCAGCGGACTAACTAGTGGGATTTATGCTAAGTCGTTGCCTCATACAACGGTCGAGTGGTTCTACGATAAAAGTGGGTTAGGCAAGATGGCACATCAACTCGGTCCTTAATTGTGACAAGATGGAAATCTTCCACATTGCTCAACCACAAAGGTACGAGCTCACAACACCTTGGTATTTCACACCCACCCATCTCATCTAGGTTTAACTTTCTTTAACCATTATCCCTTTTTAAAACACACACACATTTTCCCTTTAAATAAACATATTGAAGTCATGATTGAGTATGGAGTAACCAAGCCTTAAGCATTCTTTCTAGCAATGATTATCGTCCAAACAGAGCAAGTCAAATTTAGAGTTTAATCTAGGTGAATCAAGGAATAATCATAGCAATCAAGGGTGGCTTTCCAACCATGTCTTAGCAATAAAATCATATGCAATTTATAAAGTAGGCCAATAGGTTGTGTTTATAAATCTGGGTTCCAAATGCATCAAAGGATGAGATTGGACTTGCCGTCGTCAAAGCCTTCCGGGAGCTCCTGTTCGCGGTACGGGTCTTCGGGCTCAGGCTCGCGGTACTCGCCTCCAAACCCCTCTACCGGTCCTTCGTCGGGCGCAACGTGATATACGGCACACACAGACAAGCATACAAACAAACACCATAAGAAAAAGAAATAAAGTTTTTACCGTTGAGCTCGGGAGAGGGAAACATGGAAAAAAATAGATGTAGATATTATTTTGGAAGAACTTTGGGTTGAATGCGGTGGAAATACTATAAGATAGTGTATGGTGGATTCTGGAATTTGGAGGATTTTTGGCGCATGAAATGATAAGTCGATCGGGTCTGGGGCTCTGGAATTTAATCGGGAATTATTATTTGAAAGGAAAAGGACTTATTTGGAATTTGTGGAAATGTCTAGGTTTACTCTAAAAAGAGTAGGGGCCTGGTGCAAACATGTATTTCAACTCGGGGTTGATTTGTGAAATGGCAGGGACTTTTTTTTAAAAGAAAAGAGAGAGAGGGAATAGAGGTGGGGTTTCTTTTGCAAAGGAGGGAAAGTGCAAAGCGTTATGGGCAAAACGCCCTTCTTCTTTCTCCTCTGGATCGGACCAGAGCAGAGAGGGCAGGGCCGGGCCGGCAAAAATCGGGGCCCTGTGCAAATACTAAAATGAGGCCTATAAGATCTCAAAATAGAATTATAAAATAATAGATATAGTATAATTATTATACTAGATATAATTATAAAGAATTTATCTATTTAATATGAGTTTGTATAATCTTTGCTTCAACAGCTACATTTTTTATTGCTCCTTCAAATAAAGCGTTTAATAATAAACTATTATCTATTAGAATAAAAATTATAGGTTGCATCATCTTTACAAACATATTGAGAAATAAAAGAAGTACTCCATCTAGCCTTGAATATATGTCGCTTAGGACAATCGAATAGTTTAAAACAACATATATTTATTGATAGAGAGAGTAGTGGATAAACTTATTTAAGATTGAGGGCCCTATCTAAACTTAGCATCAGTCCACCCCTCCGAATTTTGATTGATTAGAACCAGCAAGAGGAGGCATAGCTTGCTGGACTTTCAGCCCAGGTCGGGATGCTTTCTACCTCGGCCGCACAAGTAGCCAGACATCCAAATCGTCTCACCCTTGATTTAGCTGCGGTGGCTATACGTGGAGTCACAGATGGGAGTCAATATAACAATTGGATACGCTACACACACTGCGACTACACGGTCTTTAGAGCTCAGATGCCGCAAAGAGCTAGGCCAACTATGCACTACTATATAATTTTTTTTTGGGGCCCCATGGAATTGGGGACCCTGTGCAAGCGCACCTGCCACACATGCCCCCTGCCCGGGCCTGAGAGAGGGGGCAGCGGCCAGGGAGGTTGGGCGCCGGTGCTAGGGGCAGGGAGAGAGGACGGGAGAGAGGGGAAAAGAGAGAGGACGATGAGGGGATTCCATTTTGGGGGTTCTTGTTGGGGGATTTTACTGGGAAGGGAGGGGGCCATTGCCGGCCATGGGCAGCGGCGCTGCTGATCGTGGGGAGCTCTGCTCGGGCAACGATTGGAAGGGGCGAGAGGCGGGGATGGTAGATGAAGGTGAGGGGCTGCTTACCCTCCGAGGAATCGAGCCGTGGTGGCTCGAGGAAGTGGGGCGACGGCGGTGGGTGAGCTTGCCGGTGACGGCTATGGTGGAGGTGCTGCGTGTGCAGGGGAGGAAGGGAGGGAGGCTGGGAGGTGATGGTGGCGGTGGAGAGCTGCGCCGAGGATCTATTTATAGGCCGGGGAGGGGTGGAGGCCGGTGAACGGCTGGTGGCACAGGGAGCTCGCCATTAATGGCAGAGGGAGCAGCGAGGGTACTTTGGGCGAGGGCGGCACGGCAGCGCTGCCTCTTGCCGGTGTGGGGTCGAGGCTGCTCTGGCGAAGTGACGGCGTGGCAGGAGGGCAGTGGAGGATGGTGGCGTGTGGTGCTCTGCTTGGCGTGGAGGTGGCGTGGTGCTGCTGCTTGGCATGGGGTGGCGTGGTGCTGCTGCTGCCTGCTCGGCGTGCACGCACAGAGAAGAAAGGGAGAGAAGGGAAAGGAAGAGAGAGAAAGACAGAGATTCGCGGCGCCGATTGAGGGGGTGGACGGGCACGCACGATGGTCGGCCGGCACACAGCGTGACACACGGTGCAAGGGAGAAAGGAGTTGGGCAAAGGTCGGCTCGATGTCGGAACGACGGAAAAGCTGGGAAAGATTTTGAAGGATTGAGAGAGAAGGATTTTGAGAGATTGAGAGCAGAAAGATTTTTAAAACGATTTTTAGCGAGTGATTCATTTGGGTGATTTTTTTACGGATGTTACAGTTTCTTTCCACAAACCACCCACTAAAAAAGGATGGGAAGCATTTTAGAGGGGAGCGTGAAACGCGTACTAAGCCCTTGCACCGAAGTGGAAAGCATGTGCACTCCATGTTACGGGAAGTTGAAGTAGTACAAGGCAAGGGTCTTGGTAGCACGCCTGTTCCGTCGTGCCTCCGCCTCGTCGCCGGCCTCAATCGCTCCTCCGCCTCGTCGCCGGCCTCCATCGCGTCATAGCCCAACGCCGCCTCCTCCACTGCCTCGTCGTCGCTCCGCCTTGGCCTCGATCCTCCATCGTCGCCGCCGCCTTTGCATCCTCTCTCGTCATCGCCGGCCTCCACCGCGCCCTCCGCCTCCGCCTCGTCCTCGCCGACGCCAGCCTCCACCGCCTCGTGGTCGCTGACGCCTGCCTCCACCGCCTCATCGTCGCTGACGCCAGTCTCCACCGGCCGCCTCGTCCTCCGCCTCGTCGTCGCGCGTCGTCGTTGGCCGGCCTCCACCGCCTCTGCTCGCTCGCCGCGTCGTCGTCTTGCTCGCTCGCCACGTCGTCGTCGCGTAACGTAAGTGCGCACGCCTGACCGCCGTCGGCCGTCGCTCGGCATCCCCTGCCATTGCTGACGTCAGCGCCGTGCTATGCTGACGTCAGCAAGGGTTTTGGAGGTTTTGTAATATTTACAAATTAGACCCTGAAATCTATAGTTAATTATAGTTTAGTGCTTGTTTTCTTATAAACTAGCCCCTGAAATGTTGTATAATTATAAATTATACCCCTATCAGCTTGTATTTTTATGAAATAGCGCCTGAACTCTATAGTTAATAATAGTTTAGTCCTTGTTTTCTTATAAACTAGCCCCTGAAATGTTGTATTATTATAAATTATACACCTATCAGCTTGTATTTTTATGAAATAGCCCCTGAACTCTATAGTTAATTATAGTTTAGTCCTTGTTTTCTTATAAACTAGCCCCTGAAATGTTGTATTATTATCAATTATACCCCTATCAGCTTGTATTTTTATGAAATAGCCCCTGAAATCTATAGTTAATTATAGTTTAGTCCTTGTTTTCTTACAAATTAGCTCATAAAATGTTTATTAGTAATTGTTAGCAGCACTCTACTTAGTAAAATGATTACTTAGATTTTTTAAACTAGTATAGTATAAATCTTGTATAGTAGCCCCTGAATTCTATAGTTAATTACAGTTTAGTCCTTATTTTCTTACAAATTAGCTCGTAAAATGTTCATATTTTTATAAATTACCCCCTATCAGCTTGTTTTAGTAATTGTTAGCAACGCTCTACTTAGTAAAATTATTACTTAGATTTTTTAAACTAGTATAGTATAAATCCTATATAGTTTTATGAAAGCCCCTAAACTCTATAGTTAATTTCAGTTTAGTCCTTGTTTTCTTACAAATTAGCTCCTAAAATATTCGTATTATTATAAATTATCCCCTATCAGCTTGTATTAGTAATTGTTAGCAACACTCTACTTAGTAAAATTATTACTTAGATTTTTTAAACTAGTATAGTATAAATCCTGTATAGTTTTATGAAATAGCCCCTGAACTCTATAGTTAATTATAGTTTAGTCCTTGTTTTCTTACAAATTAGCTTCTAAAATGTTATAAATTTCCCCCTATCAGCTTGTAACATAAGGGTGTACAAGGATATGGTTGGTGAGGATGATCCTAGGAATGATTTCTTGGATAATTTGATGGGTGATGGCGAACCCCGCTTCCAATTACCTCTAGAAGATTATGGTGGTGATGGGAGTCAGTATTTAAACATGACTGGTGATGGTGACGATGCCTGTAATGAAAACAACCAAGACCAGGAGGAAGACATCCCTGTGTCTCAGGTTATTAAACACATACTACATATGAGCCATGATGCACATCAAAGCAGTATAAAGAACCACAATATAACATTGCTTGTATAACTTTGGCAGGCATCTGGATCGAGGAAGCGTAAACGGAGCATGAAAGCAAAGATGCATGGGCATTTAATCATAACAGAGATAGATGATGAGGGTGAGCCAAAGGCTCCGGGTGATGTTAAGGTCAAGTTTGTGAATCAACTTGGATACTATGTTAGAGAAAATATCCCCATCAGCTTTGCTAAATGGAAAGCCCCAAAGGGTACACCTAAAGGATACACTCCACCAGATGTGGTTCCTCAGCGTGAGAAAGAAATGTGCTGGGAACAAATGCTCGAACACTTCACACTCCCCGAAGGTGAAGGCGTAGAACAGAAAGTTAAGAAATATGCTTTCAAAAAGATAGAAATTAGTTTCCAGACTTTCAAGAAAAACTTGAAAAAAGGCTTTATCAAGAAGGGTCTCACCTCGGATTTTGAGACCAAGTACCAGAAGCTCCGTGATCATTGGGATGTGTTCGTTCAGAACACAGTCGCAGAAGATAGGCAACAGGCAGTTGCAAGGAACACCGAAAACGCTCACAGGAAGGTCCACTTCCATAGTCTAGGGCCAACAGGGTACATTGGGGTGATTCCTAAATGGGAGAAGTGGGAGTAAGACCTAATCGCAAAGGGCCGAGTATCGGCTACCCTGGAGTGGCCAACAAGGGCAAAACACTTCTTCTTTGCTCATGGTGGGAGACTTGATCCAAAAACTGGAGCCTTGATTACTTCAGACCAATTGCGAGAGGCAGCAGATAGGATGAAAGAGGCTTTAAGGCTTGTGGCAGCTGGAAAGTTGAAGCCTAATTGAGAGAAAAGACGAGCTGGCCTACGCCCTTGGGACCCCTGAGCACACTGGTCGTGCCCGAGGCATAGGAATATATCCATGGAAGAAAGCCTTCTCTGCATACAGCGACACTTATAGGAGCTGAAGCAGAAAAAAGGAAGAAATAGACGAAAAGATTCGTAGGCTCCAAGAGGAAGTTGCCGGATATAGTGAGAACATACAAGAAGAAGTTAGGCGGCAAGTCTCCATGGCACTTGGGAATGATCAAGTCACCAGTCCCTCATGAGTGCAACCGTGCAGTGCTGCATCCATTGAGCACCAACAAGCCACACCTGGAAGTGACGAATGGTACAATGTGGACAATATAACCGTCAGGACTCCATGCAGGCTTCACACTCCAATGGGTAGAAAGACAAAGAAAGTGGCTCATGGTGTTGTCGAGCCGCCAAGCCAAGGAGGTACAATACATGGAGTATCAATACCTGTAGGATATGAACGGGTTCAGGTGGACAAGGTGCTAGATGGCTGGGGGGACCTTGTTCTGGAGATCCCTGGGGGAGATGGAGAATCAGAGCTAGGACAATGTGTCTACACTTGGATCTGCTGGAACAAGAAGTACATCAAGCTTGATGGTCCTATACTGTCATCGTCGGCGTTGATGAGTTCTGTGGGGCAAACCGTGAATCCACCACCACCTCAGCATGACCCTCCAAGGGATCCAACAACACCTCCAGGTCCTGAGACTCCCATGGATCCAACCCTCCCACCTCTTGAGCCTCCAAGTGATCCGACTCCCTCACCTCCTCCTTAAAAGCAGAGAAAGGGAAAGGCTCCGAGGAAGGAACCACCACCTCCTAAGGACCTTTCGAATTGTTTTACTCGACAACAACTGAGGGATTTTTAGCTGCCAGAACTAAAAAACCTCGCAAAGAGCCGATGACCGACCACGACCGCTCGATCAGAAAGTCCACACTTAGCATGAAGCGAGGAAAGGCCATTCCGCAGCTTGGCACACAGGCGAAGCAGTCGATCCACTAGTGGTGCTTTCTGAGACCAGCAAAATATGGCAAACTTTGTCAAGGAAATCGGCTTAACAAAGGCCCAACTACGAGGGGAGGATCATGTGATAGGCGATGTCGACCATCCTGTCGGCCCAATCAAATGGGAATTGGGAAAACCTCTGGTCTGGCCGCGGCTGCTGAAACACCTGCCAATGAAGATGTTCAAGCTACATCAATGGTATATGCAGAAATCAGCACGAGATTTTACAATAGTTGGTTTGCGGATCAATGACGAGCATTACTTTCGAGGGAATGATCATATATTCATTTATTTTGAGGACTTCTGGTATTTATTCAATCAAGATGCCCTAGACAAATTACTCATCAGTGCATGGTGCCTGTAAGTTTATTTTCTCGACGTGATTCTATGTCCAACGAACTATATACTATTTTTCCACATCACATTCCCATCTTGTTTATGTAGAATGGAGATGCAGATCTACAAGAGAAAAGGATGGAATACCGTTGGCTTCATGGACCCATATGTGATTCATGAGGGTACTGTCAAGGACAAACCAAAACGTACCACAAAAAATATATACACCTTTTTGGATAAACATGAATACAAGAAGTTTATACTGTTGCCGTACCTCTTTCAGTGAGTACTATCATCCATTCTTATCCATCTCTTAAGCTATGCAGTAACAAGTAAATCTAACATTACGTGCAAATATATATCTACAGCTTCCACTGGATACTCCTAGTGATAATGCCCGATCGAAGCAGGGTTATAGTGCTAGACAGTTTGAGAAAGGAGCAGAAATAATTTCAACCCATAATCGACCTACTAAACAAGGCCTGGGGTTGCTACATGACACAACACCCCGGATCCTACGAACCAACACTGGATATAAAGTTAAACTTTACTGTACGAGCTCGTTTTTTTATATATAATACAATAGTATTATCTAGCTTAATATTGAATAACATGCATGTTATTATGTGGCTACTACGTATGCGAGGCGCAAGGTAACAACCTATGTGGCTACTACGTATGCGAGTTCATACACATGTTGGTAGGGTCCAACGAAGTGACGCCGGCCGAATTTGAAGTAAGTGAACGTGTATATATTATTTGGCTATTGAATATGAGCAAGATATGTATATAGCTAATGCATTTAATATATCTATTTATATTTAAAACTCTCTCACAGGTTATAAAAATGAAAGAAAACCTCCTCCCAACGGACAGGCTAAGGGCGGTTCAGGAGCAGCTCCCTGGGTTTTTGTTGGATGAAGTAATCACTCATGGCGCAGAGTTCTACGATGACGGAAACTATAATCCGCCCGACGATATGGACGAGGACGACGATGATGATTGGTAGGATCGATCTAAAAGTTTGCAGCAATTGTATATGATACTTCTATGTATATATGCATATCTTGTACTTAAATATATCTAGCTATTGTGTATATATATGGATATATGTGCATATCTAGTACTTAATTAATTCTATCTAGCTAGCTATTATTTCATGTACTTAATTCTATCAAAATAAAAAAATAAAAACATAATATATGCCTATAGCACGGATACAAATTAAAATACGTATATATACGATGTAGAAAGGAAAATAAAACTAATAAAAAAAAACAAAAAATGAAACAATTAAAACAGAAAAAACAGGTACTAACCGTGCCCACCCTATGCGCAGGGGTGGGGCGCCATTCTGTACCGGTTGGTAACACCAACCGGTATAGATGGCGCACATCAGTACTGGCTCCTCTAGCCGGTACTGATGGGCGTGCCCATCAGTACCGGAAACCCAGTGCTGGTTGCGTAAACGGCACCGATTGGTGCCTACGAACCGACATTGGGGGGCATTTTTCATGTAGTGTTTGTTCTTGTGTTTATCATGAGAGGCGTGAGAGGGAGAAGATCCAACCATTGATGACGTGTTTTACAACACGTTATCAGCACGACCGCTCTTCGTCGACTACGCTGGAGGACTCGCCATCAAGCTCGACACCGACGATGTCGCCGCCGTCTTCGCCGACGACTACTTCGACGACGTCGACTACATCAACGTTGTTGGGGGAAAGATCTGCTACCTCTACCTGCTACCGATCTGGACTGCAACAACATTACGTCATCGAGCGGGTAGGTTTACGACCATGCCTAAAGCGCTATCGGTATGTATCTACTGATAACTGCCCTACACGGCAAGTGGAGTAGATCAACCTGGCATCATAGACAAGGTATGAATTGTTTAGATTGTACAGTAGATTGGACCTTTTATACTGGTCATCAGCCGGGAAATCTACTGTACCTTTGGCCAAGAAGGTCGCCGCATAACGTGATCCAGTAGACACATGAGCCAACAGCGAAAGATGGATAGGAACTGTAATGTGATCCTAATTGTACCCGGAATAGCATTGCAAGCATAGGGTATGCACATGGCATGGCAACGTGCATGAAGACATGTGGGAACATGGCCACAACATGGCCTCAGTGTGTCACTATTCGATGGACGCACACATGACACCTGCACTGCACGCGCCTATGTTTGCTCTATATCCTGTAGCGGTGTAGATACTTAGACATGGCTATCTCACATGCCACCGCTTGAAGCGAGTCCTGCGTGTAGTCTTGTTGCCGTTGCCGGAAGTTCACAGAAAGTCGTGTCGCTAGTTACGAACAAGCATAAACAAAACTTGCTGTGTACACCGCGCGTTCATCACATCGAGGTCTGTAGCCAAAATCACGGAACTCTGCTCACAGATGAATTCCCTGCCTGAAGCTGTGCTTGCTAAATTCGTGACTGGAAGTCACCTCGTCACCCGAAGTCCCGAACCTAAAGTTTTTGCTCGATGTCGAATTCCCAGTTTCGCACTCGACTCGTTGCCCACCTCCTGAAGACCAAAGGCAAATGAGCTCTTCGCCGGCAGCAGAGGTTTGCCCGACACCGAATCCTACTAGAAGCTGATGAGTACGAGTCAAGGCGCCAGCAGTCGAATTGAGCTACTACTTTGTCCCAGAAAGATTATCGTTTTAGGTGTTCGTGCCGTAAGTTTCTCTAAGTTCGTAGAAAATACGTGCAACATTTAAATCTTTAAATAATTTTTGTAAAGAACTAGATCTAAATATCTATATAATAATATTTATATTGTACCATAATTTTTAATATATTTTTTTATATAATTGACCGATGAGTTTTCTCGGAAGTAAGAAAGATACGTATTTTGGGACGGAGGGAGTAGGTTTCTGCTCCACGGCTCAGACACATCGCGATTCGTGAGTTCACTTTTTCTGGCTATATCAGGTCTAGCAGTTGTGCCCGCACGAGCATCCTTTGACTGCTTGAACATGCTTCTATGTTTGCCCAATGTCGCTGCATGGTGGCACAAAACGCAACACGTGTGTTTCTGCGTTTGCGTTTAGTTTCACCAACTCCTTTCCAAAATAATACTATTCATTCAATTTTTTTCTATTCATTCTATCCCTGCTAAGCACCTCCTAAATGAAGGATGAAGGGAACGACCAGCCTGCAGCTGTCATCGTCGGACGATATGGCCTGTGTGAGAACGTCCTGTAGACCTGCAATAGCTTCTCGCCGGCACTAGCGCTCGGCCTGTAGCACAGCGGAGATGAAGCCGATAGAGACAGCAAGACTCGATTGAGTCAGGAAAACACTTTGAGCAAATTGGTTTGTTTGGAACTGATTTTTTTTTCCTGCAGAAAACACTTTCGTAATGTGGATATGGTTATCGAGACCCTTATATGCTTTAATGTTTCATACAGTTTATGTTGTCTATGAACCTAAGTTCATGAAACTTATTTACTGTTGGCATATTGTTATAATTGTGGATAAATACAGTAATATAATACCTTTGAAACATGGTTTTAGGTATATGAGCTCTCTAATTTTTTAGAAACCCTCTTTGAGGCTCATATTTTATTTTTTAGCATGTTTAATGGTTATATAATTTTGAAAATTAAACATTAATATCAGAAGTGGCTAGAAAGTTATCTTGAACCATAAAAATGATTATGGTTTATGACCTCTCTCAATCTTGAAGAACCTTAGACATAATACCACTGAGACTGTCATATTTGAAAGGTTTTTGGGAAATTGTGTGAATGGGGTAAATTTTTGTTTTTGCTTGGAAAAACCTGGGAAATTATATAAATAAATCTATTGAATAGATTAACCAATCTTAACTATATTGCCCGTGCTAACGCTATGGAGACATTTTTCTTCAATATGTCTACTTAACTATGAGTATACTGTACATGCAATGAAAAATATTTCAATGCCGAATCTCTATAAGTGATTTATTTTTACAGGTTCATAAACCCATATACAATTCAGGAAGCCACTGAATATTTAGCCAATTAATAAAAATTCAGTTGTAGCCATGTTGATTGAGGAAGTGGTATGATATACTGAATTTTAACAGTTTAAGTAACCTGATGTAAGGAAAATGGCCCTAGGCCATGTTTGTGATTTTGGTGATTGATTGACAACATAGTCATTGGACTAACATGTGTTTAAAGATGTATTTTTGTAGATTTTTGAGGATGAGTTTTTAGCCATGCAAATGGTTAGAAATGTTCTTCTATCTTATACAAAAGTGTAAAAAAATGGGATGAAAATCGGCGAAGAAATGACGTAAAAATGGCCAAAACCGTGCTCTCAACAATGCTGCGGATAAGCCAACGATTGATTCGGTGGTGCAACTTCCAGGGGACCGAATCAGTCGGTCCTAGAGGCATTTTGGGCAGCGAGAAGGCCTACCATTGATTGATTCAGTGGTACCTCATCTAGGGCACCGAATTAGTTGGTCCCCTCACCGAATTAGTCGGTCCTTATGGCTGGAACATGCTGTTCGGCTCTGGTGAGCACCGAATGAGTCGGTGGTACCCAGAAAGTGTGCAACGGCTATACAACGGCTAGTTCCTTTGGTTGGGGCTATAAATATGGGTTGCCTCGGCCATTTGAAGTGTGCTTAAGCTGGGAGAAGCTATTGGCAAGTATTCTACAGATTTTTAAGTGCTCAATCCACCAAAGTGCTAAATAGAAGATCTAGCTGATTAGCCAATTGCTTAGTGCTAGTCTAGACCCTTTAGCGCATATCTTAGGTGTTTAGCCTATGTTTTAGCGAGGTTTGCATACCTCTTGCTTTACCGGTGCTTGCACGCACCAAACGCTGTAATCCGGGGCTTGTAGTCTTGTGAGACCCTCCAACCGAGTTTGTGGAGTGGCCGCCGGTGCTTGTGCAAGGGAGGTGAGGCCCTTGGCATTTGGCCGAAGATCTACCAAGTGAAGACGGCGAGGAGCATCCAGGGAGGGACGAGCGGAGACCCACTTGCGCGTGGGGAAGTACCGTGGTCACCCATGGAGTTACTCGACTGGGGAGTTTATGCCCTTGCGCGGGCATTCCCTTTGAGAGGGGCTCCAACAACGAGGATTAGTGGAAAGCTCGTGAGCTTTCCGATACCTCGGTAAGAATCGCCGTGCCGGGAGTTTGCTCTTCTCTACCCTTTAAGCTTCCGTATTTCGTACTTGCACTACTTTCCGCATATACCTTTCCTAGGCTTGCCATGCTAGTATAGGATTGGACCTAGGGTGCAAAACTTTGTAGCGGTAGAGATAACAACACATAGAGAAAACCTAGAGCATTTTTAGATAGAAATTGAAATAGGTTTCTATACATGCAATTAGAGCCTTAGTTTTTAGGACACCTAATTCACCCCCCCCTCTTAGGATGTCACGGTCCCTTCACCTGAAAAATTAGAGGTACTATGTGAACAACCAATATACTAACCACATGCCGTGGAGCCAAAGAAGTTGTCTCTGGATTCTGAGACATTTGTGTGCATTATATTGGATTATGCTGTACTGAAATATGGGGCAGAAAGGCTTACATGGGTCCATACTACATAATGATAAGCGGTGGTGGCAACAAAGTCGCAGGTGTTGTCATTGACGTTTGTGCACGGCCAGTAGCTGTGTTGAAGGCGAAGCAAGCATATGCACCACCAGTAGCTGTCGATGGAGGAGCAGGCATATACGTGCTACATGGTGTGGTGTCCGGCAAGAACCACGGGCCTGACGGCTTGATGGATGCGTCACGGCGGCGGTAAACTGGAGGGCTGACGTCGTTAGTTGATTCCGGTTCGTGCCCTGTGCAGATCGCCCTGCTCGACGATGAGCCGTAGCAGGCCTACATCGCGGCGACGGCACGACACCGTACCGGCGGAGCGAGGGAGACTCGCCACTAGAGAAAAAATGACCATTCGTCCCTGCCAATCAGTACTAGTTGCTTACCGGTACTAAGGTCCATTTAGTATCGGTTGGTAAGCACAGTACCCCCCGAGGATTATTTAGTACCGGCTCGTAACACGGCCTGGTACTAAATGGTGGCATTCAGTACTGGTTGGTGTTACGAGCCGGTCCTAAATGGTCCAGGGGGATTCCTGAGGACCCTTTTGCATTTGGTACCGGTTGGTAACACGAGCCAGTACTGAATGCCACCATTTTGTACCCATGGACCCCCAGCGAGTTCAAATAAAAATTTCAATTTTTTTAGGCTCAAAATCATTTGGTCCCGGTTGGTATTACCAACCGGTACAGATTGGCGCCCATCGGTACCGGTTGTTACCGGTTGTTACAACTGGTACCAATGGGCGTGCCCATCAGTACCGGATGGCCAATACCGGTTGCATAACCAGCACCGATGGGTGCCTAGCAACCGGTACCGGCCAGCGCCGACAGTGATGGGCAGAGGAGACAGCGCGACCGCGAGGTCGGCGGCAAAGGCTGGACATGGTCGAGGAGGTGTGATGGCGTGGCTATCCAGGCGGTTGTGGCGGCTGGCGATGGCATGGACCAGGGCATCCGCTTTCAGGCGCTAGGGCGTAGTCCCGAATTTTTTTTTTGACACGAACTGTCGTGGAGGTGCGGGTTATGCAATATGAATAATGTAGAATATGACATGAAGTCTATTATTTCTTGAAGAAATATACTATTGGTTTAAGCCTGATACTATATAATCTCTAGAAGAGATACTATATAACTCTGAAAGTTATTTTAGCTTATAGAAACCCAACATTTTTTATCTTTCAATATGGCATTATGATTTACTAGCAGTAATATATTAATTAATTGAGTTTGATATGACATTTATAGAAAATCAGTATGTCTTCTAGAAGAACGATATTGTTTGTCTTGTAGACAGTTTTGCAATTCATGAAGAATTATACATAATGTTTGTCTTGTAGACAATTTTGCAATTTAAGTAGAATTGTGCATAAACTCAATAACAAAATATTTATTCTACCAGAATTTGCATAATCCATAGAAGTGGAAGAAAAATAAAGAACATTCCAGAAGTGATGCTAGGCTCAGGGGGAGACGCAATGAGCAACCAAATTTCATGCTTACCCCATAACCATGAATGAATACAATATTCTACGTAAGTTGCATTATTAGTTATTCATAAAGAATTTGGTTGTACTCATGAAGAGTAAGTACTTATCTTTTTTGCTTTAAACATAAAGTTTAGCATTAATTTAAGAATATTTCCTAGATTATAAGGACAAATTCATCAAATTGGTGTTTCTTACCTCTGCATAGGTTTTTCTCACCTTACCTTTTATCCCAATGCTTATAGCAATTTTTAATTATAGTGATCAGTTTAATCTCATGGAATAAATAAAGAATTACATATTGAATATTAAATAATAGTTTTATATTGGCTATTAAATAATCATTTGCAATGATATATTACCACAACGCCTCAAGTAAACATGGAGTTTATTTGTGCACTACTACCATATAGGTAGAATGAAAATTGAATTTTCAAGAAGTACATAAAATTAGTAATATACACGCCACTTCATTGATCTTGAAGGATTCAATCTGGCAATGAACTGATATATTACTCAACTATGTACTGAATACATAGGCCATGTAACTTGAATTTATTCTACCCATCACATTATTGTACACCGAATAGTACAATAATATATGAATTCATATCGTATTAGACATACTAGCAGTATAATTTAATTCTATGAAACTTTTTCATAGATCATGCTTGAAGCATTACATCACCAGAAGTGCAGGTGTGGTATGACGAGGTGGAGAAATTTGGGCCAAGAGGTATACGAAAAATGTGGATACAATTACAGAAAAATTTAATAGGCATATCCCTAATCCTGTAAGATTGTTGGTTTAAAGCCTCATCCTATTAGTTGTGGGACAATCAATGTGCGAGTTGGCTCCTAGCATAGTCAATGCTTACTAAGCATGCATCTCTGCACATACATTTGTCATTCGTATACCATTGTTTCAATTAGAATGACCAATTAACAGTTATTCCACATTAATGTAAGGATCATCATGTCACTACATTAGTTAGTACCCTTTGCAGGGGTATCACATTAAAATTCGTTCTACACTAGCTTGCAGCCGTTGCGTTATTCTTGTATTCACACTAGCTTGGATGCTATGTGTAACTCAAGCTTCTCCTGTTAGGTAGCAGACCCCATTACACTAGGATGGCTAGTAGTCAGTCATAAAAGTCTATCAACTACCTAGCAAGCTAGCTCACTTGTGCGTTGTATGCACATATACTAAATGATCAGAAATCATTAAGTAAATTTTTAGTCAAGAAGGCTAAGATCAGGGGGAGAAAAATGGCCTAGAGTTGGCTCAGTATATCCAATTAGAAATTGGTTAACCTGGTAGTCTATTATGTTGAAAAACATTTTATATTGTGGAATCAAAAGTATATGGGTAATTCTTGAATGAATGAGCAATTACTTTTCTAGAAGAAAATTCCATGTAGATTATATTTTTTCTAAACTTGAATTATATGGTATGAGTATTATGCTTATAAATAGGCAAAATAAATATAGAAGCTAGACAATAAAAATAGTCTCGTAGACTTCGAATAGTGCAAATTATAGATATACCGAATATACCGCATTGCACACTATGCTAAAATAAATGTAGCATTCATGTTACTACACTAATAAAGTCTAGCTCACTGCATATAACAAATAACCCCTATATTTAAAAGAAGTGTGTGTAACTATTATTTTATTTCACCATAATTGCATACATAAATGGGCATCAACTTGAAGCAGGAAAATGGATATGAATTTCGATTATACTAAGCCTATAGTGACATTTTAGAAGTATGCTAGTAACAAAGATATAATATCAACATTAGGAGGAGAGAAAGTCCATATGAATGCCTTATATTTGAAGCAAGGAAGATCTTCATATAATATTCCTGAAAGCTTGAAGCAGGAATATAAACACACACTATATTATACTTGCATGAAGAAAAGTATATTGCCAAAAAACTGAAATATTGAGGAAGCCCACGGGAGGGTGCCACTTGATGTGGCAAACACTTGAAATGAAACTCCCCGAAGGACTTGATCCTAGTGAGAATGTGTACATGATGAATACTCACGAATGAGACATCGGAAAGTAGGAGAAACAACATGAAGTTATTAACCTGAAGCTAAAGTTTACTTGTAGTAAACAAAATGCTATGTGTGGTATATCCCGGGTATCTAATAATATACTCACATTAACAAATGACTTGGTCATTAGTTATTTAAAATCTACAGGGACGCATGCTGGTTTTAGATAAAATGAACTTATCATACAATTTAAATAGAATCTCTACAAATTCTAAGCAGAAGACCTTTAAGGTTAATTACCTCACAAATTGAGAAATATTAATCACGAAGATATTTAAATAGAATCTCTGCAAATTCCGAAGCAAAAGACCTTTAAGGTTAATTACCTCACAAATTGAGAAATATTCATCACGAAGATGAATGGCTAACACTTCAATGCGCACGCAATATTTTTTGTTGGGATAAGCAGAAAAATATTGACTATATAATAGTCTTATCCTAAAGATGTGAGAGAATTGACTGAATGTCGACAACATTACCTCTATAATTGCCAATGTACGAGAGTATGGATCCAAAACTAAAGTCCATGGCAGAGTTGCATGAAGCACTCATATCGGATCAATGAAAGAATGCAATTGAGGTTGAACCATGAAGAAAGTATTTGAACCTAGAAGTTCAAACTATACGAGTCATTATGAAATAATGATATGGTGAAATACTATGGTTCATAAGTCTTTCAAAAGACTATTAAACTCCCATTATATATGAATAAATATTCTGTAACATATCTGGCAAATGACATGAAAAAATGAATAAAATATTATGCAGATAATCAGTGGATTCTGAAAATCGCTGAGAAATGATCCTTGAAGGACTCATTTTCCTCGAAGGAATAAAATAGTAAGACATAGAATCAAAGCTCACACTAAACATTAAATGTCTAAGGTAGATAATATTCTTGAATGAGTATTAAAATGTCTCACGAAGAGCATGTCCTAGAAGGAGTAAAAGTAAAGAGTTAATAGAAGAACTCAAATTATTATGAAAATTATTTCTCTCTATCGTGAGAAAATTTTCATAGAAGAGAAGTATTATTCTTGAAGAATTAAAAATTTCTGAAGAAAATAGTCATTGAATGACTTATCATCAGTCAACTCCTGCATGAGCACCAACAATCCTGAAGATACAAGTGAAGACTCGTACAAACCTAAATGATTAACTAGAAGTGCAATGAGGATTTAAATGGTCTTGAATGTACCATACAAGCACTCGTATGTGCATAAATAGCTAGCTATCATTGAATAACAAGTATCCTCGAATAGCATATAAGTTATACTAGTGATTGACAAATTGAATTATCCCCTTCAAATGCTAAATGAAGACTGACTAACCTCAAACACTGAGGTTTGAAAATATAATACCTCGAAGGAATACTACTTTGTAACTCATCGTCCCATGTTCCTATGAAGAGATAAAATTTATTTGTATTGCATAATTAAATAAGTGGTTATTAGTACCCGAAGCATTGCTCCTACCATAGTTTAGAAGGCTATATTAAGTCTTTGAAGGACTAAATATTTTGGTAATTAAATACCAATATTCGTACGCATTTATGAAGAATGTGCTTAAAAATCATCATGAACGTGAAGTTCAAAGAATGTCGTTATGAGGTGGAGCATATATTTTCATTAAGTATTATCTAGAATGAATCAATTTAATGATTATTTACCATGAAGGTATACCACTTGATTATTAAAGATCACATGTATCATTATTGCAAGAACCTGAAGTTTATGCATAATCTTGAAGATTGATCATTGTTCATGAAGAATGATGAATGTATAATTATATAAAAACCAAGAAGGTTTGATGTTGTACTCTTTTTCCCTTTGTGAGTTTTTATTTGAAGGTTTCTCACATAAGGTTTTTTACGAGGCAACATATGCAATACAATTGCGGTTGATATGTACTCTTTTCTCCAATAACCATTTTTCCCACTGGGTTTTCAGATGGACTTGTATAGAAGGAAAGAAGGACTAAGTCATAGTCCATGTCCGGTTGTTTGTGGGCTCTTACCGGAACTCTAGTCATAGGTCGGAGTACATATATGAGAGAGATTGTCATTGTAAATCATCGAATATGAGGAATAAAGAGAAGCTCCATCTACATTGTGTCTTGTCTACTTTGCTCTTGTGTTTATCATGAGAGGCGTGAGAGGGAGAGGACCCAACCATTGACGACATGTTTTACAACAGCCCAAGCTTCGCAGTCCCCCCTCGCAGCCTAGAACTCATCAACTGGAGAACCAGAAAAGGAAAGCTAGTACCTTCTGGATATCGCACCAACTGGACTCTAGCTCTAGCATGTACAATGCATTGTCGCGGACACCAGTGCTGCTTTATCTCCAGAGGACGAAGAAGCTGATATTATAGACAAGGCTCTTGATGAAGATTTTGGTGCATAAGATGTCACACAAATACCTTCGCCCTGGATCGTTATCCCGGAGAAAGATTTGCAGTGAAGGTGTGTACGAACCTCCAACCCATTACCTAGCAATTGACCAGCTTCGAGGTACGCTGTCTAAAAAGCCCAACAAAATTGATGCAGAAGTTTTAAAGAAGCTTGAGGAGAATAACGATTTTCATGAGCTTGCAGAAGAAGGTGAATTGGTTCCTTCTCCTCAGAATGCCGCCTTAAATGCGGAAGGTAATGTTTAGTGCTTGTATATTACTCTTTGATTCAGCGGACAATGATCTTTCTTCTCCTTATTGTCATTATAACGTGGAGCTGGAATTTCACGATCTTCCTTTGACGCACCTGCATGGGAGCATCCTCCCAGAGCTTCCCAACTTCCTCCTGCCTCTCTGCCATTTGATCCCAAGGGCTCGTGCTTGTTGGTGATTCCACCTCATCTTCCTCCTCCACATTGCACCTTGCAAAGGTCCTCACTCCTCAGCTTCCCCATCTCTCCTTTGAGTTCATAACATGCAGTCTTAGGTTTTGCAATTGCTCTCAGATCTTAGTTGTTCGAAAGCACAAGATATAGAGGAAGGTAACTTGGGGGGAGGGAGATCGCTAGAGTTCACCAGAGAAAGGAGATTCGGGAAAGGAAAGATCCTTGGGGGTCACTCTCAAGGAAAGATTGTCGTGCCTTTGCGATCCGACTTCAGATTTGAGTTTTCTTGCTTCTATGTGACTGGAAATTCAAATATTCATACCCCAAGTTTGCAAACTTTTCAAGTGGTGCATTGTACTTGCTGTAAAAAAAATAGATTGTAAAGAATGGGAAGGTAATGAAGGATTATTAGGCCAAGCAATTATATTACACATTGAGATAAGATAGAACTTAGTGCTACTTGTCTTGAACAAAAATAATTTGCTTGGTTTGCTTGGGACATGATTTCTCACATATGAACCAGTTTGTTATGTCGATTCTTCTTCCTTTGTATTAGAAGATATGATTTCTCACATAAGTTTGCCGGCAACTACGTTCGCTGGCGTGACTCCTTCCTCCTTGCTCTCCGCAAGTTCTCCCTCCAAGACCACGTCCTTTTCGACGGTCCCGATGTCGCCTATCCAAATAGGGTGCGCATCAACTGCACGATCAAGTCCTGGATCCTCGGCACGGTCTCCGACAATCTCGCCGAGGCCATCTCCTCCAGCGGCTCCACGGCACGCGAAGCTTGGGTTGCCGTCGAGTCCCAATTCCTCAGCAACCATGAGACTCGCGCCCTCTACCTCGATGCTCAGTTCCGGGGTTTCTCTCAAGGTGATCTCTCTATTACAGATTACTGCAGGCATCTCAAGCGCATGGCCGATGATCTCGGTAACCTTGGCGAGGTTGTCGCGGACCGCACCCTCGTCCTCAACCTCATTCGGGGCCTCAACGAGCGGTTCGCCAACATCGGTCTGCATCTCCGCCGCGGTCATCCTTTTCCCTCCTTCTTGGAGGCCAAGGATGCGCTGCTTCTTGAGGAACTCACCTTTGAGCAGCAGACTCTACCTTCGACTGCCTTCGTTGCCTACTCCTCCACCCAGCCGGCTGGTGGGGTCCCCTCCAACACCGAGAGTGCACCGGCGACCAGCACCTCTGCGTCCAAGAGCCGCCGCAGCAAACGTGCAGGTAAGAAGGCCTCCGCTGGGCACACCAGCGCCAAGGGTGCCAGGGCGCTTGTGGTCAGACCTGGCCCACGATCTACAATCCGTGGACCGGGACGATCCACGTGTGGCCCGGGCAGCGACCGCCCTTGACGCCGATCCCTCAAGTGCACCAGCAGCAGCAGCAGCCACCTCCGCTGCCCCAACAGCAGCAGGCCTTGCTGGCCTACCAGCAGGCCGTGATGACCGCCCCTCAGCAGCTGCAGGCACCCTCTGCTCCATTGACTCCCACCGTCGCCCCCTCCGGTCAATGGTATGCACCGGCCCCAGGCTACTACAACCCCATTTCTGGTCTCCCAACTTGGGACCAGCAGTCGCTCACCTCGACATTCAGCACTATGATGCTGAACCCACCACAGAATAATGAATGGTACTTCGATTCAGGCGCTTCTTCTCATATGACTTCTCGTTTGACAGCCCTGTCTCACTCATCACCACCTCAATCTCTTACTCCACCTTCTATTGCCGTCAGTAATGGTTCACTCCTTCCCGTCACCACTACGGGCACCACTTACTTACCTGGCTCTTTGCGTCCTAATAATGTTCTTGTTTCCCCTCAGCTTATTAAGAATCTTATTTTTGTTCACCAGTTCACTACCGACAATAATTGTTCTGTGGAGTTTGACCCGTTTGGTTGTTCTGTGAAGGATCTCCTGTCTCGGAAACTGATCGTCAGGTGCAATAGCTCCGGGCCCCCTCTACCCGCTACACCTGCCTGCTGCTGCCCACTCCTTGGTCATCACCACCGCCTCTCTCGGGAATCGCCGCCTCGGGCATCCAGGTCAGGTAGCTCTCAGCAAGCTCACCTCCGTCCTTCTGGCGTGTTCAAGTGATGACGAGTCTTCTCTCTGCCATGCGTGTCAACTTGGGCGTCATGTTCGTCTCCCTTTTAGTGTGTCGTCATCTCGTGCGTCTGTTGACGCAAAAATCTGAAGAGATCTTCACGTGCTAGCACACAAAATCGGTTATGACCATGGATGCAGGGCGTGCCAGTCAATCTGACATGTTGAATGACAAGGAAGATTGGACGTTAGTAAACACAGCGAAATCGGCTGGATTTCCGATTTAGCGATGAAGACGAGATCGGCAGTGGATTCCGATCTACAATAACGAACCAGCTAGATCAGCCGATTCTGATGCAAAGCAGAGTAAGATTACTAAAACATAACCTACCAAGCTAAGCAGAGCAACACTTAGAATAGACCTAAATGGCTATAATATATCCGATAATGAATAGCAAATAAGAGCCGAATAAAGCTAATTCTAAGCTGGATAAAGGTTGAATAAAACCTAAACGAAGTAACAGCAATGCGCCGGTTACTAAAGCCTAGATATTTACTCGATAACTATCGAATAACTCCAAACAAAGCAACAGCGATGCGTCGGTTGCTAAAGCGTGGACCTTACTCAGTAATACGGGACTTATAGGCAAGCCTTGAGATCTGATCACCCTCGACGTGCCCAAAAGAACTCGCGGAAAAGAAGAAGATGAAGTCGTCGACAATGTATGAAAATAGATGCGAAAAAGTGTAAAGGTTTTGTTGTTGGTGGTGTGTACAGACTTCCATGACCACGCAGGGCCGCTATTTATATCCTGATAACTATGACTCCTAACTCTTTATGACAAATTACTTGATGCAAAAGAAAAGACTCTTTTACAACCGTCTACGACTAAAACTGTAAAGATAACCGACTCTTTATCTCGGCCCTTCTATAAGCTTGATTGGTGGCTTTTCACCCAGGATTTCCCACGTCATCCGCCTTCTCCGATTCTGACTCGAACCGGCCTATTCCATCGGTTTCTGATTCCGATTTTGAATGAGTCTGCTCTCTTCCTCTTCTTGGATTCCGATTCTGATTTTGCTTCATTTGGCACTGAGGCGACCTGTCAAAATCCGGTGTCAATACATGCCCCCCTAGTTTTGAGATAGAATCCGATTTTGACTCGAAACTACTTAATCCTTATCCTTTAGACTCCAGGTCAAAACTTTTCTCTCTCTCCCCTGGTGAAACCTATATAAGGCCGGCCCTTCTTCTTCCTTGTCATCTTCCTTACGGAGCCGCCGCCACTTCTTCTCTGCCCTCTTCAAGAACTCTCAGATCCCTTCGGTCAATTCGGACCAATCTTTCCTGAAGCATCCAGATCCAGACGAATCTTACTGCGCTTCTCCTCCAATGGCGTCTCTTACGGAAATCCCCGAGGTAAAGATCCATCATCTCTTAGATCCATGTTTTTAACATAGTATATTTATTTTTACTTACAGTAAGAACTCTCGTTTAGGCTCTGCGTGATAGCATTATCATTCCGGTAGAGAACAAGCGGTCTCACCATTCTAGGTCCAGTTGGCTCTCCAGATCCCATAGATTTCATTAACCAAGAAACACAGAGGCTACCTTTCAAATCTCTCCATCTAGAACATGATTGGAGCAACACTTTTAGCTCTTGGCCATCCCTTCCTCTCGGATGGAAAGCATGGTATCAAAGGGTAGCTAGGGTAAAGAGGAATGAATGGGATACTTATTATATTCGTCAGTGCATAACTCTCTCCTTGGCTGATATGTATCGGAATGAACCTCTGTTGGCAGTCGCCTCATATTTCTGATCAGATGCCCTAAATGCTTTTCTTTTTGGTCATGGCCTAATGACACCCACATTGGCCGATGTTGTCATGCTTACCGGACTCAATATATCAGAATCGGACACTTCCTTTGCTCTTCCAGACAGGGCCACCTATAAGATTGATACCAAGCAAATTAGGGGTTGGAAGGGATATATAAAGAAATATACCAAGAAAGAGGGAACAATGGACATGAGGGAGCACTCTGCTTTCCTCAACATGTGGTTAGAACGCTTCGTCTTCTGTGGGAAAACAGTAGGCCCAGCAGTTCACTACCTCCGATTGGCGGAGCATTTGGCCCAAGGGAATAATTTTGAAAGCAGCTTCTTGGGTCAGTATACAATCTCCTCCATGAAGTATCTGTCTGATTGAGAAACAAACAACAAATCGGACATCTTGGAGGCCCATGGTGGTTCATCAACCTCTGGCTGAATATGCATGTGCAAAAATTACTAAACAGCACGGTGACCAGCAAAGTCTTTCCTGCCGATGAAGGAGAAACTGATGATGGCCAGTGTATGTTATTTGGCGAGGTTGCCTCAAGCTTTCCTGGTGACCGGCTCCCCTCTACTCACACAGCCGAGTTCTTCAAAGGATTCTATAACGGCCTCAGAGAGGAATCTATGCCCTGGCATGTATTTGAAGACGCCAATCATCATTTTGAGCTCCCTTTCAAATTTCGATTTGATGATATTGACACAGATGAGGAGAGCCAGAAAAACTTAAAGGAAATCATTACTCCTCAGATACTTCCATCAGATATGTTCTTGGGCAAGAAACATCAATCTTTTGAATACTATCATCCAGCGATAGCTGCTCGTCAAATCGGATTTGGCCAAGGACCGATTTCCTTATATCTAGCTGATCTGGTAAAACCCAGAGAAATTATTCCATCGACTTTGGCATACAATAGATTGCAAAACTTATCACCTCCTCGGGATTCCATAGATTTATCTTCTTGGAAATTCTCAAGTTTCACCACGGTCTCTTTCAAGGCTTGGTGGCAAGAATGGAGGAATCATCTCTTCTGTCTGCCTACTCAAGATTACGAGACTAGTGATCAGGTATAAATCTTCAACCATTAATACTTATTTTCTTTTTGTTTAATAAAAATCGGACTTCCACTATTCTTTCAGTGGTTAACCTTCACCTTTGAACATAGGACGTAGCTATTAATCCTCCTTCATCAAGCAACAGTGGATTTATGATTCAGTACATGTCGTCATCGGAAAATTCTCATATCGGATCTTCAAGCCCATCTGTAAACGATGTTGCCACTGGTCGTAACAAAAAACCATCTAAGGATATTTCTTCATCTAGGAAGGCCACACGGAAGGAGACTGAAACCTTTTCCAAGAAGTCAATCCTCAAAGATGAAACTTCATCTGCTAAGATCACATAAGGAGGAGCTGAACCTTCCAATCCCCACGCTGTAACTACAGTGGTCAGGGAGAAACACAAAAGAATATTAACGAAAACCCTTTCAAGAAAAGTCCCAAGGGTGGTCACTCGTAAGGTATCTGCCAGCGAAGCAGCTAGGCGCCTGGCTCAAGTATCGAATTCAACCGCTCCTCAATCAGGTGAAAAACCTTCTACCATTCTGCCAATTCTATTCTCTTTGTTTCCTTATGTCAAAACTGACCCTTTATTCTCATATGGAACAGGAACAAACCCTGAAGTCAATCCGATTCCTCCAGAGAATCCACCAGAACACACTGAATTAGCTTCAATGATTCAGGTAATTAAGTAACATTTTAACTTTCCTTTATCTATATTTCCATGTTCTTAATTTCCTTCTTATGAAGATATCCCCACAAGATAAAATTCCAGAATCGGCCTCGAGACTTCAACTTGGAAGCAATTTACCAAACCTTCAGTCTTCGTCAACTCCGACAACGGCAAATATCCTTCCTCAATCAGAATCAACGGCCCAAATTCCAGAAGCAATCCAAGAAACAACAGCTGTGGTAATTATCTTTTCTTCTGCAACCACTTTTATCCACTTGACCCTGCTTCTTAAATCAGATTCTTTTTAACAGAGACAATCGGAAGACACCTCCAATGGAATAACAATGCCCGATTCAAGGGAACCTTCTCGGCTAACTCATTTTGATGGAATCAATCTAAAGTAGGTAAAATTTTCTTCATTTCCACACCTTCAAAATTTTTGCACGACTAATCCTGATTCTTCCTTAGGCACAAGATAGCCCTACCCAGAGCGCTCTTGAAGCAGAAAATGCATGTCTTTCTACAGCAGAATCGGCAGGAAACTCCAATCCGATCAAGGTACAGCTTCAAGAGATGTTGAAACTCTTGAACACCGAAATCAGACAGCTTGTGATGAACGCTGATCCAGTATGATCGGTCTTCAATAGCCTGCAAGCCCAATTGCCAGAATCGGTCAAATAAGCTCTAATCCCAGCTGCATATATAGAATTTAACCGATTTCAAGTGGTGAAGGCTCAAAAAAGGTTGTCCGATCACGCTGCATGTGAAAAATCTTCCAAGGATCAAGAACAGTTCAAAGAAGATATCGATAACATTGACAACCAAATCGTATCTCAATATCAAACCAGAGAAAGCTTAGAGAAAACCAAATCCGATTTGGAATCTAGACGTGAAGCACATGGGCAAGCAATAGCCAAAATTGACGCTGAACTCGTCACTGACAGATCCGAACTCTTGCAGATCCCTGGGTCCTTAGCAACTTTTGAAGAAACCAAGAAAACTCTTGTGCTAAAGATACATCAACTTGAGAAGAGTTTAAAACTGATACAGGGTTCACCTGATGAAGATCGGAAAGCGATTTCCGATGTAAATGCTATTCGCCTGCGTGTGATTAAAGCGATCCAAGACTTCCTTGGCTCCTTGTAAACATTTGATCTTATGACTTCGCGACTTCCCTTTTGTAACATATGTCTTTAAAACTGTCACGTTCTCTTGGACGTATTCAAAGTTGAATTTTCTTTGACCAAAGCTTTCTATTCCCCATGCGCTTTCATTATCTCTTCAACCGATGCGATCGGCTTTTGCAACGTATCTTCTGAAAATAGCATCTTTGACCAGAACACCTTGGTCTTTGCATCAATTCGTATCTCATAATTGAATGTCTTGGACTGAGTAGGTGAACTATCTGCCTATAAATAGAACCGTAGGGAATACATGAAGCATCACTTCCACTTACTAAAAATCTTTCCGCACGGCTGGCTCTCTCATGGCCTCTTCATCTAACCAAGTATGAAATAGATTGCTTCTTTCATTTACTTTGAAGACGAATTAATCCTCTCTATTTTTTTTCTTTTCATAGGTTCAACAGATGTTGGAATCCATCCTAACACAGCTTCAATCTGGTCTCCCACTTTCTGAAGATCATCGACTTTTCTTATCTACTCATAAGTGTGAAATCATGAACCTGCTTCCTGATGGCATTACCTTGGTGTCATCTTCTATTCATGATCATGGACTCCCAAGAAGCGGAATGTCTAGAGTCCAGCACCAGATAAAAAACCTTGAAGCCACCCTTGATCTGGAAGAAACTCGTCTTGCCAATTTGAAGAACAGGAGAGATCAGCTCATCGGAGAACTCAATGCAATCAATAGGTCAATAACCAGATCTCAAGTCAATATCGACAATACTCATGCTTCCCTCGTGTCTAGAGATCAAACCGTAGAATTTCACGAAACGTCATGAGTCTCGTATGCGAGCCATTCAGATGATTCAGAAATTTCTAAACTCTTTGTATTTTTTAATATTTTTGCCCAGCCATGTAACTTGTGATTTATAGCCTGATTCTTATCGATCGGCTAATGAATAAAGTTTATTACTCTCAATTTTGTACTAAAGGCGATACTTTGTATCGACTATGTGAACACTTCCGATTTTTTCTTGAACAAAATCGGCTATGCATCAACCCAAATACTGGGATAATACTTCTTTAAGTATTTTCCGTTTAGAGCTCGAGGAAATTCTACTCCTTCTAATGTTTCCAAAATATATGCATTACCTAGAGCACATTGGCTTATACGATATGGCCCTTGCCAAATTGGAGACCATTTACCGAATTTAGAATTTTTAGATCCGATCGGCAGAATCAGCTTCCATACTAACTCTCCTCGAGAAAATTCTTTAACTTTAACTTTTTTGTTATACCATCTAGCAATGCGCTCTTGTAACACCCAGATTTCCAAGAAAATCCGAATGCTTCCATATGTGTGCCCAGGATGTCCACAGAACACATATAGATTACAAATATTGAATCACAGAGAACACAGTGCTCGAATAAAATAGTTTATATCAGAGTTTAACACAAGACATAGTCTTAAACAGATAACACAGCAGAAGTCTAAATATTATTAAACGTCTTAACTACGTAGAGCCTCAAATCCATAGGGACACCGACTGGTTGAACACAGCTAGAAGTACGGCAGATCCTCCGGAAACTCAGCAAGCGACTGATCATTCAATGCTCCATCTGTTACCCATCCGGGATTTTGTTGAATAGTTGCAAGTGTAAGTAAACCATCTTACTTAACAAGTATAACACGGGTTATGCAAGGACAAAAGGCTTGACACGGTTATACTGCATTAGCACTTTTAGTTGATTCATTTTATTATCATCCAACTTACTACAAATGAGTAGATCCCAAGTATAAACCCATTAATAAGGTATAAGTGATTATAGAACAAACCAACATCAACCACTATTATCATCTTCTAATCAAAAAGGATCCAGGCCGCTCGTGTCCGTGAGCACGGCTATCATGATAGATCAACACTCTGCAGAGGTTTCGCCCTTTACCCGCCGGCACATAAATCCAAAAGAACTTATGTTACGAGGACTTTCACAAAACACCCTAACAAGCACAGTAGCCGTTTTGGTTCAGCATAGGCAGCATAACCCGAGGCATCGAGATTGACGTACTCTCAGGGCGCAACGTGAGGGGGTCAATGGCGTCCAGAGCGAGAGCGCATTCATCGCAACGTGTGAAGCTGCCGTACATCGGGCGCTTACATCACAGGACTTTGCCTAACGGGGCATAGCCAACGGATAAAACCGTCCTCGATGGATCAAACTATACTCTCACCCATGCACCCCACATACGCCTTTCGGTAACCACTGGCAAGCTAGAGACGTACAAGCTAATTATCCAAGACCAGAGCCATTATAGTTCCAACGGCGGCGAACAGGTTCCTGGGTTGTCGCTTTAAGAACCGGACCTTATGGAGAGACATTAGAACAAAGCACGAAGCACATGCTCTAATTCCCTAGATCAAACCTTATAGAGACACTAGAACAAAGCACACAGCACATGCTCTAGTTCCCCGAACCATGTTGCTAAAAAGCATCTTTTAATCATCATTGAAGTGAACCATTAATTCAATATTGACATTAAAATTAAATATTGGTTGCAGCACGTAGCATAGACTAACCATAATGCATAAAACCCTGGGTAACAAGGAATAGGGTAAAGACTAGGAACATCCTTAGTGGCTAACAGTATTAGACACATGCATATGATTTATGTGGTTAATCGGTGTATAGGTAACAAGGATGGTCCGTGTTATACTTGCCTTCCTCAGAGAACTGTTGCTGCACCTGCTCTTCGGGAACGGGATCGTCGGCGAACTCGAACGGCTCGGCAACTACTCACATCGATCATCACACAAGCATCCACACATACATGCAAACAAGATATTTAATTAGAACAATACACCAAACATGAATAAAAGATGAAAAGAAGGCTTTAGAGCTAATCTACGCTTCACTACAAACACGTGAGCGCGAAAATCACTCCAATCGGAGTTAAAACGAAGAAACTACGCTTAAAACGGGCTCTAGGGCCTTGCTGGTAAAGGTTTTAGGCTTCCAGGGGTGTTTTTGAAAGAAACCAGGGACCTAAAACATAATTTCGTATAAAAACTCGAGGGCTGCGGCGTAAAAACGACTTTCAGGACGGCGGACACTATTTTTCAAAAGAGCAGGGGCTAAACCGAAAGAAAAAGGACTAAACTGTAAATACTTTTGAACTGCGCTAGACCGGGGTTGATTTTCAGAAAACAGAGGGGCTCTTTTGCAAAACAGGCACGGCGACGGCTGGAGGGCTGACGTCGGCTGACGTCATCGTGGACCGGACCGTGAACCGGCCTTGAACCGCGGTTCACTTTTACGGTGAACCGGCTCGGTTTAGATCGGTTTCCAGATCTGGCCGTCGGTTTCGAATCTAACGGCTCAGATTAGATCTTGGCGCAAGGGTCGCCGGGGACAGCGGCTCGCGGCGGCGCGCGGCGGCGACCTCGCTGGAGTTGGCTCGGCTGGGGGCTAGGGAGCTCGGTTTCTCGCCGCGTTTGGCTTGGGAGAGAGAGGAGACAACGGCGAACCCGTTTTGGGGGTCAACATCGAAGCTCTGGCGGCGTAGACGGCTGGCGACGAGCGGCGGCGCGTTGACGGCTCCGGTGAGGTCGTGCGAACGCGGGAAGGCGAGAGAGAGGGGGTAAAGGGGCTCGGCGTGTTGCTTACCCCGCGGCGAATCTTCTGGTGCGGCTCTAGGCGGCAAAGCAGCGGCGAGGCGATGGATTGGTGGCGGCGGCGGCTTGGCTAGGGTTACGGCGACAGCGGTTAGGGTTTGTGGCACGGCTCGAGAGGAGGGTTGGCGGCGGCTTATATAGGGGTCACGGGCAGCCTCGGCGTGCGCTCCAAGCAAAGAAGTCCGGGTGCAGCACGGCGGCGCGAGGCGGCGGATCGGGGAAGAGTCCCGGCCACGTACGGCGAGAGGTAGGGGACGGCTCTGACGCGTGGGGCCAGCACGTCAGCGACTCAGACGAAGGAGAAGCGCGCCGACAGAGCGGGCCCACTGGTCAGCAGCTGCGAGGGAAAGAGAGGGCGCGGCGCTGGGCTGCGGTGGCACGACTGCTGGGCCGGGCTGCTTGCTGGGCTGCACTGTTGGGCTGGCCGAACTGCTGCTGGCGGGCCGCGCGAGAGAAAGGAAAGAAGATGGGCCGCGTAGGGAAAGGAAGGGTTGCTGGGCCGGCTGGGCTGAAAGAGAGAGGGAAAAAGAGAGAGAAGAAAAGGTATTTCTTTTATTCAAACACTCATTTGAATTCAAATTCAAATTTGAATTCAACAATCAAAAATAAATGCACCAGCATGAATGCAACAATAATGTTTCTATACTCTATATTTGCTTTTAATTATTCAAAAATTTTATTTTCCTATATTATTTATGAGCACTTGAATATAATAAGAGCCAATTAATTACTAAATTTTAAATAGGGCATTTTTAGGGTGTTACAATATTAGCCTCCAAATTCTCAAGAGCTTTCAAACGATAGTTGATCAAGTCTTCCGATTCATCTTTCATAATAATGGAATATTCATCGGCTGTTAACTTATTTTGAAACTCAACACGTATAGGGCCGATTTTTAACTCCCAAAGCAGTACAACTTCATGTCCATAAACCAACTGATAAGGCGACATCTTCACTGCACCGTGGCAAGCCATCCGATATGACCATAATGCTTCATGTAATACATCATGCCATCTCCTCGGAAATTCATCAATCTTCCTTTTATCAATTTGATCACACTTTTATTAGATGCCTCCGCTTGACCATTAGCCTGAGCATAATAAGGAGAAGAATTCAATAATTTATTCTCCATACTTTCAGCAAATTCCTTAAACTCTCTTGAAGTGAACATAGTCCCTTGATCGGTTGTAATTGTTTGAGGAATACCAAATCGATAGATAATGTGTTCCTTAACAAAATCAATCGTATTTGCCGATGATACAATCTTCAAAGGAATCGCTTCAACCCATTTGGTGAAATAATCGGTCGCTACTAATACAAACTTATGACCCTTACTCGATGCAGGGTTAATTTGACTGATTAAATCAATTCCCCATCCTCGGAAAGGCCAAGGCTTCAGAGTTAGATTCATGGCAGAAGCAGGAGCCCTCTGGACATTACCAAATTGATGGCAATCTTGGCATACCTTATAATACTTGAAACAATCTTCAAGAATTGTTGGCCAAAAGTAACCATTTCTCCTGATCATCCATGTCATCTTAAAGGCCGATTGATGAGCCCCACAAACCCCTTCATGAATTTCCCCCATTAGTACTTTAGCTTCTTCCGATCTAATACATTTGAGCAGAACTCCATCAATCGTCCGATAGTAAAGGTCATCTTCAAGTAAAACATACTTTACTGCCTAAATCCTGACTGTTCTTCCAACCTTCTTAGACGGATCTTTTAAATACTCATAAATCTCCTTCCTCCAATCACTAGCATCTAACTCCAAACTTGAAATTTCTCGAATCAGACGATAACCAGATGCTCCTTGAGCCAATCGGTTAGCTTCTTCATTATGATGTTTGGGAATATGCTTGATCTTGATAAGCCTGAATTCCTTTAATAACTGGAGGCATTCATTATGATATACTCTTAAAACATCATCATTGCACTCATATTCACCCGTTAATTGCTTCACCACGAGCATAGAATCTCCGAATATTTCAATAGCATCAACCTTAATTTCTTTTAGCAATTTAATACCTTTAAGAACAGCCTGATACTCTGCCTGATTGTTGGTGGCTTCCTTTTCGATCGGAAAGAAGAATTCAAAGCTTGCCCCCCGAGGCGAAATCAACACAATTCCGATTCCTGAACCAACTCCACAAGAAGAACCATCAAAGAATAAAGTCCATGGGGGAGGCTCTACTAAATTAATCTCTGTACCATAATGATGAGTAACAAAATCGGCAAGGACTTGTTCTTTAACTGCTTTTGCCGATTCAAAGCGCAAATCGAATTTCGATAAGGCTAAAATCCATTTTCTGGTTCTACCATTTAAAATCGGCAATGAGAGCATATATAATGCCTGAGTTTGGTACAAGAGAAGTACAAACACAAGCATAACTTTTCCACAGGAGAATACCTTGTTTTGGCATCCAGAAGTCTTCTACTCACAAAATAAATGACACGCTCTTTCCCTTCAAACTCTTGAACAAGGGTCGATCCAATCGAAGAATCATCAGCCGATAAGTATAATTTGAATGGCTTATCTTTCTGAGGAGGAAACAAAATTGGTGGAGACACCAAATACTTTTTGATTCTTTCCAAAGCTTCTTCTTGCTCTTTTCCCCAAACAAACCCTTGATCGGCCTTTAGCTTTAATAAGGGTATAAATGGTTTAATCTTACCAGAAAGATTAGAAATAAACCTTCTAATAAAGTTTATCTTGCCGATTAACAATTGAAGTTTCGTCTTGTCTTCTGGAGCAACAATTTTGTTAATTGAACCAATCAAAGTCTGGCTAACCTCAATTCCCGTGAACCATAAACCCCAGAAATTGACTAGCAGAAACCCCAAATGCACATTTCAAGGGATTCATCTTCAAACCATGCTTTCTTGTACATTCCAGAGTCTTGCGTAAATCGGCTAGATGCTGCTCATAGCTTTCCAATTTTACCACCACATTATCAATATAAATTTCAAGAATTTTACCGATAAGCTCATGAAAGATATAATTCATAGACGTTGATAAGTAGCTCCAGCATTTTTTAGACCAAAAGTCATAATTACCCATTCATATAAACCAACATGCCTAGGACAACGGAAAGCAGTTTTATGAATATCTTCCTCAACCGTAAAAAATTGGTTATAACCAGCGTTACCGTCCATGAAGCTTATGACTTTGTGTCCTGCTGCAGCATCAACCAGCAAATCGGCAATGGGCATCGGATATCCATCCATCAGCGTTGCCTTATTAAGATTCCTGAAATTAATGCAAACACGTAGTTTCCCATTATTTTTATACACAGGAACCACATTAGAAATCCACTCAGCATAACGACACTTCCTAATGAATCTTGCTTCATTCAACTTAGTAATTTCGGCCTTTATATCAGGTAAAACCTTTGGATTACATCATCGCGGATCCTGCTGATGTGGCCAATATCCTGGCTTAATAGGCAACCGATGTTCAACAATAGATCGGTCAAGACCAGGCATCTCATAATATTCCCAAGCAAAGCAATCTCTAAACTCTCTTATTAAAGAGGTTAATTCTTTTTTATGCTCAGGATCTAATTTGGCACTAATAAACGTCGGTCTTGGTTAATCACCATCCCCTAAATCTATTTTTTTCTAATACATCGGCCGATGTAAATCCATATCCTAATTTTCCTTCATGATCTTTAAGGAATTTATCCATGAGGATGATTCTTACGAGCCGACTGCTTGGATCGGCTGTAGACCGAAATCGGCCACTCTAAGAAAATTGGTATCCAAAGCTTTGCCTGATATGCACATTACTTGCTCATAGTTCCATGGTTGCGCCTCTGCAATAGAAATGTTGAATGATGCATCCACCTTGAGAACTTCCACTGAATCTCCAATCCATTGGATTAGGCATTGATGCATAGTTGATGGAATACAACAATTGGCGTGGATCCAATCTCTTCCCAGTAATAGATTATATGAATCCTTGCTGTTAACAATAAAGAAGGTGGTAGGCAAACTCTTACTTCCGATTGTAAGATCAACACATAGTGCCCCCCGTGCTGGAGAGATCATCCCCTCATAATCTTTGAGCATCATGTCAGTCTTGATCAAATCATCTTCACTTCTGTCGATTTTACAAAAATCGGCATATGGGCATCAGATTAACAGCAGCACCACTATCAACCATCATCTTGGTCATCGACCTTCCATCAATATGTCCTTTTAGAAACAAGGGCTTCAAATGTATATGTTCCTCCTCCTCTGTCTTCTCAAAAGTTGCTTGCATAGGTTTTAGATTCAATTGAGTCATTGCTTCCTCAACTTCAGCACCTTCCTCATCACTGTCCGATGCCATGAACTCCCTCGGTAGTATGAACACCATATTAACATCTGCTGCAGAATCACCTTGATCATGTTGCTTAGGACGCCATATCTTGGACGGTACCTTTTTGCTCTTCGCTAGCTGAAGGGATTTTTCTTCTTGAATTTCATCATACCGTAGTCTCTGTAACCTCCTTTTTTGAGATTTGGTGACCCCATCTGGACACCATCTTGGCTGAGGCGTTTTAACCTCACGGTGCATGTTCCTATCCCCATTTGGCAAAGGCTATTCATCAGAAACCAAATTATTGGCCCGTTCTTCCAGCTCTCTGCTCATAATCAGTTTGCCCCCCAGCCGATCATGTACGCTCTGTCTGCCTCCGATTCTTTCATGAACTGGAGTACGTCGATACTCTTCATCTCTGTCTTGAATAATCGGCCGACGTTCACTGCTATCAAATCGGGGCCTTTTGTATGACCTATCTTCTCGATAGCATCCATTGCATTCTGAGCAATTATCTGGAGATGGTAACTTGATCCCATCTTCCCAGCAATAAATGAAAAAAGGACATCTCCAATGATCTTCATGACGATGCATCCTTTCTTCTTGCTGCCTTGATTTTTCTTGTTGATGTTGATATTTCCTGATCAACCCTTGAGAAGTCACACGCCTTTGAAAGCCTCTCGGATATTCATCCTTTTCCCATTGCTTCTTACCCTTCAAATCGGCAGTAGAAACCTGTACTCTAGGATCAATTGTTCCTTATTCTTTTTCCGATTCTTTTTCCGAGTCTGCAGAGCGTTTCCTTTAGCTGGCTCCACCATATTCACTAGGAAAGGATGTTCATCAATCTTCATTGGTTTGACGGGTTTAGAAGGAATCTCAAATTGTTATCTTCCTTGCTCAATTGTTGATCGAATCTAGCTTCTGAACACCTTACAATCATTGGTGTTATGAGACGTAGCATTGTGCCACTTGCAATATACCATCTTTTTGAGTTCATCTGTAGATAGAAAACTATGATTAACCGATAATTTAATCATCCCTTCTTTGAGTAATAGATCAAAAATTCTATCGGCTTTAGTGACATCAAAACCAAATCTCTCTGGCTCCTTTTTACCAAACGGACAAGAAATTGGCTTTTTATTCTTAACCCACTCTGCCAAACCGATTTCTTCTTCACGATCGGAATTGGAATCGGAGCTATACTCAACATAATTTATCTTCTTATGATAAGTCTATTTTTGTTCATACGGCCGATTCTCATGCTTGGACACTCTCTGCACAATATGACTCAAGCTATCAAACTCTTGAGAGTCATATTTCTCCTTCAGATATGGAAGTAGTCCATCAAATGCTAGTTGTGCCAACTGGACATCGGTCAGATTCAAACCAAAGCACCCTATTCCTTGTCTCCCTGACTCTCTGAATAAAGTTTGCTACTGATTTATCATTCTTTTGCTTCATATTTGTCAAATCAGTAATTTTCTTCTCATGAATACCAGAAAAGAAGTATTGATGAAACTGTTTCTCCAGATCTGACCAATAGATAATAGAATTCGCTGGCAGTGTCATAAACCATGAGAAAGCTGGTCCAGATAATGAACTTGAGAACAATCGGGCCCTTAATGCATTAGTTGCTGCAGCCTCTCCACATTGCACCAAGAACCGATTGACATGTTCTATTTTGAAGTATCATCATTTCCAGAGAACTTGGTGAAGTCAGGGATCTTGTATCGATGAGGATATGATAGTGAATCATAAGCTAGTGGATACGGGGTTCTGTACATCACATGCTGAGTTTTGGGTTTCAAATCGAATTGATTCTGAATCACATCAGCTATTTGAGAAGCCCAATCTGTTTGAACAGATCCTTGAACCATCCTTTGTGCTGACTGAGATATATTCTCAGTTTCCTTATTTGGTTGAATCGGCTGTTCAATTCCTTGTGATGCCGATTCTAATCCTAGCTTAATTGGACCGGGCTGTTCAACTTCATGAATGTATACTGCTCCATGACCTGAAGATGGATTTTGATTAACCATCTGCCCTTGATTCATTATAAATCTTTCTTGATGCACTTGTGATTGGGGATTCTGATATATTTCCATAACAGAAGTAGTTCCCACTAATGCATTAACCCCTTGACCTTCTGGTTGAATCAGCATAGATCTATTAGGATTATTTACCGATTCTTGCCTGGAAGACAACATTCTTTGCACTATTCCTTTTTCATCCACCAGTGACCAAGTGAATCCATTAGCATGTGGCATCCAGACCATCTTAGAAGGATCAACTTGAGTCTGTTGAGCAGTCTTTGGAGAAGAAACAAAATATTCATGAGGCATACCCAAACCAGTTTTAGGATCATATCCCTTGAAAAAGTCTGCTCCTCTTTGCGCCGATATTGTCGGCGATATTGGTGTGACTACCACAGAACATGACATTGGAACTTGGATTGGATGTATTTTAAACTGAGGTGGTGTTGTGAACGCTCATGGCATAATTGGAACTGATGCCGATTGATGCTGTCCGATTGGCTGGGATGCCGATGGATTGGTGAAAACCTGGGAATATGCAGTTTTTCCAGCAGCTGCTACAGTAGCTCCTGATGAAGCAGCAACGTCTATAGGAGGAGGTTGCTGATATGTTGGGCCTCTGTATTGGAAATCACCTTCACGTAACGTGTGAACCACTTGATTATGGAATTCATTACTCATCACTTTAGAATGGTTGGAAAAGGCTTGATGAACTGCTTCATTGACCATCTCTTGCATTTTTCCAGGCGCTTCAGCTATTGTGATTTGACGAGGTGCAGGAAATTCAACTTTCTTTACAGCTTGACCTCTTTTGGTGGTAGTGAACGACTTGAGACATAGGAGTTCATATTCTTCCAACGCTCTTTGCCAACTCACGCTTCTGTTCATCATTGAGATCATCTTTGGTGGTGTCAATAATGTTATGTCCTCCAACCTCAGAACGATCATCTTTTCTTGTCATGGTTGAAACTTTCGTGTCCCACTGGGCGTGCCAAAAGTATGTTGACGAAAAAATCGGAAGAGATCTTTACGTACTAGCACACGAAATCGGTTATGACTGTGGATGCAGGGCATGCCAGTCAATCTGACCTGTTGATTGACAAGGAAGATCGGACATTAATAAACATAGCAAAATCGGCTAGATTTCTGATTTAGCGATGAAGACGAGATCGGCAGTGGATTCCGATCTACAATAACAAAGTGGCTAGATTAGCCGATTCTGATGCAAAGCAGAGTAAAATTATTAAAACGTAACCTACCAAGCTAAGCAGAGCAACACTTAGAATAGATCCAAACGGCTATAACAGATCCGATAATGATAGCAAATAAGAGCCGAACAAAGCTAATTCTAAGCTGGATAAAGGTTGAATAAAACCTAAACAAAGTAACAGCGATGCGTCGGTTACTAAAGGCTAGATATTTACTCGATAACTATCAAATAACTCCAAACAAAGCAACAGCAATGCGCCGGTTGCTAAAGCCTAGATCTTACTCAGTAATACGGGACTTACAGGCAAGCCTTGAGATCTGATCACCCTCGACGTGCCCAAAAGAACTCGTGGAAAAGAAGAAGACGAAGTCGTCGACAATGTATGAAAATAGATGCGAAAAAGTGTAAAGGTTTTGTTGTTGTCGGTGTGTACAGGCTTCCATGACCATGCAGGGCCGCTATTTATATCCTGATAACTATGACTCCTAACTCTTTACGACAAACTTACTTGACGCAAAAGAAAAGACTCTTTTACAATCGTCTACGACTCGAACTGTAAAGATAACTGACTCTTTATCTCGGCCCTTCTATAAGCTTGACTGGTGGCTTTTCACCCAGGATTTCCCATGTCATCCGCCTTCTCCGATTCGGACTCGAACCGGCCTCTTCCATCGGATTCCGATTTTGAATGAGTCTGCTCTCTAACTCTTCTTGGATTCTGATTCCGATTCTGCTTCATTTGACACCGAGGCGTCCTGTCAAAATCCGGTGTCAACAACGTCAAATAAATTTGAACTCGTACAATGTGATTTGTGGACCTCCCCGATCGTCAGTGTATCTGGTTTTAAATTTTATCTTGTGATTCTTGATGATTTCTCTCACTACTTGTGGACTTTTCCTTTGCGCCTTAAGTCTGATGTGTATCCGACACTTTCTCACTTCTTTGCTTATGTGCACACCCAGTTTGGCGTCCCCGCCAAGGCCATCCAGTGCGACAATGGCAAGGAGTTTGACAACTCCAGCACCCGCACGTTTTTCCTGACTCATGGTTCACTTGCGCTTGTCCTGCCCCTACACCTCTGCCTAGAATGGTAAAGCCGAGCGCGTTATTCGTACCACTAACAATGTCATTCGCTCCCTTCTGTTCTAGGCGTCTGCTCCTCCCTCTTTCTGGGTGGAGGGCCTTCACACTACCACCCACCTCCTCAACCTTCTACCAACCAAAACACTCGAGTCCTCCATGCAGCACTTTGCCCTTTTTGGCATCCCAGGCGCCAACCTACGACCACCTTCGGGGTGTTCGGGTGCAAATGCTACCCTAACCTCTCTGCGACAGCCTCACATAAACTAACTCCCCGCTCAGCTTTGTCTGTTTTCTTGGGGTATTCTGCTCACCACAAGGGTTATCGTTGCCTTGACCTTGTCTCCAATAAGGTCATCATCTCTCGACATGTCGTCTTCGATGAGTCTTCCTTTCCCTTTGTTGAGCGGCAGTCCCAGCTTGTCGCACCCGTGGACTATGAGTTTTTGGATTGCTCTAACATTGTGCCGGCTCCCATCGGACCCTCACAACTCCCTCTCCTTTCAGGTACTTCCCGCTGCGCTGGCTTGAGCCCATTGCTCGCCGAGCGCAGCTCTGTCTCCCCGTCGGACCGCGTTGCTGTGGCACCACAGCCTGCTGCGCTCCTGTGCGCTCTGCCACGCGCGGCCCCTGCCGGTTATGTTCCTTTCGCTGGGACGTCCGTGGCTTCTGGCGCCCCTCCGACACCTGCCCCGACGGCGTCGCCCGGTACCGCACAGCCACGTGCAACTGTCTCGGTTTCCCTCGACGCTCCTCCTGCTGCTGCGCAGCCACGCGCGGTTGGTCCCGCGTCGCTGGTCTCTCCGCTACAGCACTTCTACACCAGGCGTGCTCCTAAGGTCCTGCCAGGATTCTCACCTCTGTCGGACCTCTCCCTGCCTGCGCCCCTGCCCGTGGGTGCCGTTCCCACAACGATCGTCTCCAACAACCACTCCATGCGCACTCGTGCCAAGAGTGGCTTCAGGATGCTGCCACGCCCCATGCTTCACGCCGCTCTGCTCTCGCCGATTCCCAAGACCTACCGCAGCCCTCTCGCTATCCCCAATTGGCGGGGCGCTATGGAGGAGGTTCGTGCCGATAGCTCCCTCAAGCGGTACAAGGTCCATTGGGTTCTTCAGGGTTTCTCTCATTGTCCTAGTGTTGATTTTGACAAGACTTTCAGCCCTGTGGTGAAGCGTGCCACCGTTCGCACAGTTCTGTCGTTGGCTCTCTCGTCAGTGGCCCATTCATCAGTTGGATGTAAAGAATGCCTTCCTTCATGGGACTTTGACCAAGACAGTGTATTGTGCTCAGCCTGCTGGTTTTGAGGATGCTGGCCATCCTGACTTCATTTGTCGTCTGCAGAAATCCCTTTATGGCATCTAGCAGGCACCTCGTGCTTGTACAGTCGGTTTGCCAGCCATCTGCTCAGCCTTGGATTTGTTGAAGCTAAAACAGATACCTCGTTATTCATCTACCGACATGGTTCGGACACTGTTTATCTTCTTCTTTATGTTGATGACATTGTTCTCGCCGCATCTTCAGTTGAGCTCCTTCGGCGCATCATTGGAGCTCTTCAGCGGGAGTTTGCTATGAAGGATCTGGCTGAGCTTCATCACTTTTTGGGCATGCAGGTGGAGCGTCGCCCTAAGGGCCTGTTTCTTTCACAACGACAGTACATGGTTGATATCCTTCGTCGAGCTGGTATGGTTGATTGCACTTTGCACGCCTGCTCATCCAAGATTACCAGGCTAGTACTAATGTCAGTCTTCCAGATTGTCATCTCAGCATCCCTGCCAGATTATGAGAACCGAACCTACCAATTTCAGATCTAGCTAGTTCACAAATTCTATTCCAGTGAATGGCTCCCCTGAATGAAGCTGTAGTGCAACATCACCAACAATCTGCACCAGACACAAGGCAAAGAAAAATTAGTAAGCCCCTACTCAACATTAAGAATTTTAGAATGGGAAACAATGTATCTTATAATGCTCCATAGTAAGCCCCTAACTCAACTCTAAAATGCATATTGCTCAAATCTAATTTGATTTATGCAAAATAGATGAGCATTAGAGAGTTTTTATCAAGTTGACGGTGCTTCAGTGCTGCTAAAGTTTAACGCATTGTTAACTTATCGTTACATGAATATAGAGATGGCTTGTCGCACAGTTCATATTGCATACTTTGCTGCTGTTCTTAAAGAGTACTCGGTGATTCCAGCGACATGGGGTGTTATAAGAACATTCGAGAATTTTAGAATAGGATCCTGTGGATCAAATGGCTCCATCCATGCAGCATCAATTCCTAAACCATTTAAATGACCTGATTCAAGGTGACTAAGCACAGCCTTGTAGTCCAGTAGGCGTACTGTAGCAATATTGACCAGATATGATCCCTACTTGAAAAGGAGGAATATTACTCCATTAAGGCACCAAAAATATAGTACAATACCGAATACTCTTTTACATTAATAAAAAAATAGGGTCAATGAGTGCACTTACCTTTTCATTGCCTCGAGGAACTTATTGTCTACAATACCAACCTGTAAATTCATCACATAGTAATGAAAATAAAATGCAGGCTGTCTCTAGGAGATACATGAAGCAATGATAATGAGAAGTATGAAAGCATCTAGGCCCCTAGTTTAGTTTTTTGGCAATTAATGACAACACCTTGTGGACTAACAATTTCATTGAGCACATGAATTAAGGTTAGTCACAAGAATGCGCTATGAGATGCCATGATGATGGTTTTGTAAAAAGCAAGAATGCTTCCGCAAAGAAAATTTAATAAGAAGTGGCCAAAGACTCAAGGCAAAGGTTTAAGATAGAATTTTCATTTTGTCGGTCAAGAGATGATTAGAGAAGTAAATTGACCGAATTTGTAGGCTAGATAGTCGTACTATCAAGAGGGATCAATTTACAATTGCTTGCCACATTGCTCAAACACTTGGATTGCATGCATATAGATGAGAGTTGTCGCTAACTGAAAAATATGCTGAAAATGTGCACGATGGACGGTCCGCCTCTATAGGAAAAATCATGTAGAGGTCGGGTGCTCTCTGGTGGATTTCATCGTCAACTGCGGACGGTCCGGCCGGGAGCGGCGGACCGTCCGGCGTTGAACTGGTATTTGGACTGAGGCTCGGCGCTCTTTGGTGGATTAGAAGCATAACGGCGGACGGTTCGGCCTTGTGGCGCGAACGGTCCGCCGGCTAATTTCAGGCTTGTCCGATCGGCTGGCAGTTCTATGTGAATTAAATTTGTACGGCGGACGGTCTGTCCCTGGAGGCGGACCGTCCGATTTTTAAAAATCAGTCAACTCTAACACGGTTTGATGTGACATAGCCGTTGGTTTATAATGGCGGACCGTCCGGTTCTGTAGGGGCGGACGGCCGCGAGTTTGCAGAAAACATGGATTTTGAACATAACGGTTGGATTTGTGATGCCCCTCTACAAATAGAGGAGTGGCGGGTGTGTGGAGCTCCTCTTGGCCATTCCACTCACTTGAGAAACACATTTGAGCTCTCCATTCCCTCTCTCTCACTCACATAGCTTGAGATTGCATTTTTGGTGAGATAGATAGGCATCTAGTACTTGCATTCATGTTTTGAGCTTTGGGCACTAAGAGTTCTTCAAGCAAGGTGATTGATTTGTTGCTCTTGGAGGTTGCCGCTTCCTAGACGGCTTGGTGATTGGGTTTCATTGAGCTCTTCAAGAAGATTGTGAAGAAGTCTTTGATTCATTTTTGTGAAGAGGTTTTTGAGCTTTGCGTCACCGAAGTTGTGAAAAGTATCTCTAGTGGAAAGAGGTTTGGAGAGGTTCGTTGATTCCAAAATTGGCTCATACACCAAGTTGAAAACTTTGAATCCACCTCAACGTGGATTAAGGGTGACCGGCAAGTCATCGACACCACGGAAAAAAAATGCTTGTGTCTTCGGTTATTTCTTTCACTCAATTACATACAACCAATTTACTTTGAGCATTTTATTACCTAGACTTTGAATTTCACTAGTTGTAGAATTTAATTTATGTTGCTAATTAAATTTATCTAGTGTTGTGATTTTAGTTTGAAACCACCTATTCACCCCCCTAGTCGGTAATCCTCGATTTTACAAAGTATTAACTGTTTCCATGCATGTTATAACAATGTCTGCTTCTCCGGCAAATTCATACATATCTTCTAGGCCACCTTTCTTATCAACTAGTACTTCAATATCTGCATTTACAATTCTTGAAGCATAGGAACACAGCAAAATGTAATCATAACATAACCATAAAGAATCTAGACTTACCACAAGGCACTGTCTTCGATGACCAATTTCTTTTGGTAGAAAGAATTTTGACTCCAAATACCCTTAGCCTTTTGGCAAGTTCGTAGCCAATGGCTCCAAAACCCATTATAAAAATCTAAGAAGTACATTGCACATACAGTGCAAAGTAGCATAGAAAACAGAAATGAGACACGTGCCATGCAAATTTAAACTGATCAAATAAATGAATCAAACTTATATAATATGAGCATACTGTTCTGCCATATATTGTTTCTCCAGCTGGAATGCCTAGCTCTCCCTGATTAACAGCACGATCCATCTCCTTCTGCACGGTAATACTTATAGTCAAATGTTGATTGGTATGGGAATATCAAACTTCATGTTGACGACCAAAAATGGTTTAAAGCCGATCAGGCTGGGACAGCCAGTTAAGGGTGGAAAAAAGGCTCGGGCTCAGCTCGGGCTCGCCTAGCTCGGCTCGGCTCGATTCCCAAACGAGCCAAGCCCAAGCCAGCATTTTGGCTCGTTTGTGAAACAAGCCGAGCCCGAGCCGGCTCGTGAGCAGCTCGCGAGCTAAAACAAGCTCGACGGTGAATTGCAAACTAACTAGTACATATCTTTTATTATATTAATATATTTTTGTGGATGATGTAAAGGTTGGACATATTTACTTGGATGCATGGAGACTCGTGACATGGATGAGATTTGAGTCGTGTGCTATTTAAACTTGCTTTATATTATTATTTATTATTTCGCGAAACAAATATTTATATTTATTTTACTATTCTAAGACTATATTATTATAAAAACATATTTTAAAACTTTAACATAGGTTGAACATGCTCTAGAACCTATTTTGAATGACATGCAATGCAGATCATGTTTTTTTTTGTCAAGCTCGCAAGCCGGCTCGAGCTGGCTCGAGCTCGTAAACGAGCCGAGCCGAGCCTCAAGTTTGGCTCGTTTATTTTCCCAAGCCGAGCCGAGCCGAGCCTCCACTGCAGCAAGCTTTCACGAGCCGAGCCGAGCCAGGCTCGGCTCGGCTCGTTTCCACCCCTACAGCCAGTCTAGACCGCCTGTGCAAGCGATTAGACCGGATGTGCCCTGTAGCCGATCTGGCAATGTGCCAGGCTGTCTAACTGCCTGTCACAGGCGGTCTGACCGCCTGTCCCCGAGTCCGAGTAGAATCAGGTGGTCTGACCGGCTGCTCCTGCTACAGGCGGTCTGACCGGCTGCTCCTGCTACAGGCGGTCTGACCGGCCCCTACAGGCGGTCTGACCGGCTGCTCCTGCTACAGGCGGTCTGACCGGCCCCTACAGGCGGTCTGACCGGCTGCTCTCAGGAGCTCCGGCGAGGAGAATTCGACGACCGCGCGATCTAGCGCTTTCGTGTGTTGACCAGAAGTGCGTCAACACTTCAGTTTATTAGAAAACTTATGGTAAAGTACTAAACTTTCATGAACCATGTTTAAGTTTGATGGCATAAACTTTTATGTACTATGGAGCTCGCTTGAAAGAAAGAAAAATGGGTCTAATACGTCATCATGCATTCTCTACCATATTTTTACATATTTTAGAACAATATAATCTAATGCTCCCTTATTTTTAAATGTTTGACATCATTGACTTTTGAATACGAGACCATTTATCTTATTATAAAGACTATAGTTGGTGTGACTTTTTTTATCATTTGAGTTACTTTAAGCTTAACTTATATTTGTTTTGCATATTTTCACAATATTTTGTAATAAGATGAGTACTCAACCGCAATGTTCACGAATCTTGGTGTCAAACACTGAAACATAGGGAGAGTAGAATACAACAGTCCAGGTTGCACGACAAAGACAATAAAAGTCGACAAAATGATTATCGAAGGTAGTATTAGGCTTGCTAACATGGAAAAGTATTGCTTTATAACTATTTAAAATCAACAGTGGATGCGGTTGAACGAGAAAAGTAATGTTGTGAGTTGATCAAAGAGATCTTTATGAACTGTAGTACTTGAGGAGCATTTTGATTTTCCATGTGGTGTAAACTGGAAGGAATACAACATACTTGCTTTCGCAGAACACCTAGTGTAAGGTAGATTGTCATTTCTGCGCAAGCGATGGCATTTCCTGTAGTACACCCAGGTATCCTTGTAACTTTAATATTGTGTTCCGTAGCAGCTCCGATGTCAACACCTAGGCAAAATTGTGCACTTATAAGAGGATCTAGTCATTTCGAGATATTATTAAGGGGATCCTATAGCATCATACTTATAATCACCTTCTAACCCGACACCATTCTGCATTATAATCTTCATCTGCGTTGCTCTTGCAATGATATCTGAATCCATGCGTCGATTCCTCGCTATACATATATGATAGTTTTGAATAACACCAGGAACCTCCTTGAGGCCTACTTCGTCAACCTGTAAAATGAAAAGAGTCACATCTGGCATGCCCCTTATTTTTCTTTTCATTTTTTCAATAATCAACCTCAATACTTTAAAGTAGGAACATATATTGTTCATGGTCAAAGTACTACAACAGAATATTAGGATCGATATTTATTTCTGTAATTCATTTGCATGAACAATGAGATACCAGCCAAGCCAAGTCTTTATTTTAAAAAAAAATCTTTACCATGTGAAAAGGAAACCCCTTGGGTTCGCCTTATAAAGGAGTGGAATACTGAACTGATTTAATCTAAATCCTTGAAATAACATTTTTAAGGGAACGGGGAAAATAAAGATTTCATCAAATAATTAATTATTCCATTATCTGATAATCTGAAACTGTTGACTTGGCAACGGGTAATCTTCTTCAGAGAGGGTGGACAGCCACTATCAGTGTTACTACTGTTGCAGAGAAGAATCAATTCATAAATTATTTCTCAAATGTCCAAAGCTTGCATTTTTTGGCGTACAATTCTGCATTGTTACTTGGAACAGCACATTCTCTGATATGGGAGTACCACGTACTCTGTTTTGGGCATCACACGTTTGCTCTCATGGTTAAACTATATATGAGATGGTTTAACAAAACCACAGTCATCATGGAATTTCATGCATTATTATACTACTACAAGAGGAGGCAATCTAGGACCTGTGAGATGCAATGTTAGTATTCAGTTGTATTAAACCTACTGCTATAAATAATTTAGTATGGATGACAATGAGTTGGGCTAGCATACATCTTAAAAACAATAAAAAGAAATCATTCATGTTTGAACTGCAACTCCCAAATAATATATTCAGATGCATTCTCAAATGTAACACCTTAACCAACCTGGATAAATGGATAGTTCTGTAGATAGTCCTTGGTATAAACAGTGGAATCAGGCCAGTAAGGGCCACAGACTAGCACCCTTGTAATAGTTTTGCAGCCATCGCTTCCCATTGCTTCAGGCATTGTTTTAACCTTCGACGGAAGAGCACCAATGTGTGTAAAGTGCAGGGAAAAAAGACATAAAAAAACAAAAGGCAGATGAACAATAAACTGTGCTGGAAAAAAAAAAGACATACAAAACAAAAGGCAGATGGACAATAAATCAAATGGAGATGGGGCAGCGTAGCCTGCTTCCATAATCCATATTACTAGCCTCGACGCAGATTCATTTATGCTCATGATCTCTGTCCTAACCCATTTTTTCTTTCTTATTGGAGCACTAAACGTAGCGATCCTAGTGAATGCTTTTCTTCTGAAAACACATGTGCCTGCAATACTACAATCAAAAAAAGCACTCAGTGCCGGTCCTAGTGACCAAACTGGTGGGTGTGAGAGTAAAATGGGACACCCTTTCTCGTCCTTTTACAGGTTACTGTTTTTTTAGATAATGGAACATAAAAGGTCCCGGCCTCTACGCCATCACAGATGGCGTACATAGCGTCACGAAACAATTTGAGCACTCAGGCTCAGTGACAAACTCCACAGGGATACAAAGAAACATATCAAGGCTCTGCCAAAAGGACAAGATACGACTAGGTCGCTAATCTATTGGAGAACTTCCACCCAAATTCGCGAACACCTCCAGACAACCGACTCCAAGATACGACACGCGCGCTTCAGATTTTCCTTTGCCTCCGCATCCTTACACAACAGAGACCAAGTGCGTGTCCAGTAAGTCGCCCTGAAAATAGCCTGCATAAAAGTGTTAGACTTAGCACGATTGAACACCATATCATTTCTATTCAACCAAATGGCCCAGCAAATAGCTGAAAGACCTACACATATCTGATCTCTAAGTGTTGGTTGTATGCCTGCAAGCCAAGAACCAAACATATGGGCAATGCTAGTAGGAGGTTGAATTCCAAAGGTGATAAAGATTGTGTTCCAAATGAAACGGGTGAAGTGACAATGGATGAAAAGGTGTTCAATAGTCTCAACAAAACACAATGAGCAACAACTTAGGTTTCCTTTCCAGTTTCTTTTTGCCAAGTTATCTTTGGTGAGGGTGACACCATTCTTAATGTACCACAAAAAGATTTTAATTTTTAGTGGTACCTTAATCGTCCATATAGGGCACTTTCGGGGGACAACCCCCTCACTAATCAAGGCCATATAGAGGGAGCGAGTAGAGAACAACCCACTCTTGTGCAAAGACCAGGTGAACACATCCCTATCACCTGAGAGTTTTGTGCTTAGGATGCTTGCAACTAAACTCAACCAGGACGCTAGATTAGGGCCTGTTATCGCTCTTCGAAAATTCATGTTCAAAGATATGGTACTTAGTACCTCAGCCACCGTTGCAGCCTTGTTCTGAACAATCTGATACAAGTTGGCATACATGGTTTTAAGGGGCTTATCCGCTACCCATGTGTCTTCCCAGAATCTAGTTTCCAGACCACTATTGACTTTGAACCTGCCGCATTGTAGGAAGTGATCCTTAACCTTCGTAAGCCCAGCCCAGAAATGGGAATCCCCCGGCTGTTTTTGGACTTGGGTCAAGGTTTTGTTTGACAAATACTTCCTCCTCAGGAGGTTTTGCCAAATACCATCCTCGTTAATTAGTTTGAAAAGCCATTTACTTAAAAGACATCTGTTTTGGATTTCCAAGTTCTGGATGCCTAAGCCACCACAATCTTTAGGCCGACACAAAATGCTCCACTTAGTGAGCCTGTATTTTCTCTTGTGGTCATCACACTGCCAATAAAATCGTGAGCGATAATAGTCAAGCTTCTTGAGGACTCCTTTCGGAATCTCAAAGAAAGATAACATATACATCGCAAGACTGGTAAGCACTGAATTAATTAGGATTAGCCTGCCGCCCACGGATAATAACTTTCCTTTCCAACTACTAAGCTTTTTCTGAAACTTCTCTTCAATTAACTTCCAATCATTATTTGAAAGTTTGCTATGATGCATAGGAATACCCAAGTATTTGAAAGGAACACAACCCGTTTTGCACCCGAAAAGACTCGCATACTCAAGGTTAGACTCCTTTGCCTTCACATAGCAATAAAGTTCACTCTTATGGAAAATAATCTTCAGACCCGACAACTGCTCAAAGGTACTTAACACTAGTTTAAGATTTTTGGCATTAGCAAGGTCATGTTCCATAAAGAGGATCGTGTCATCAGCATATTGCAAGATAGAGAGGCCACCATCTACTAAATGCGGGATCAAACCGATGAACTCACCATTATCCTTTGCTCTCTCGATTAGGATAGCCAACATGTCAGCAAATATATTAAAAAGGATCGGCGACAAGGGGTCTCCCTGCCGAAGTCCTTTCTTAGTTTGGAAGTAATGTCCTATGTCATCATTAACTTTGATGCCAACACTACCCCCTCTGACAATTTGGTTAATCCAATTGCACCACTGAGGCGAAAAGCCCTTCATTCGCAAAGCTTGTTGGAGAAAAGACCAATTGACCTTGTCATAGGCTTTCTCAAAGTCGAGTTTCAGGATGACGCCGTCGAGCTTCTTCCTATGTAACTCGTGCACTGTCTCGTGCAATATGACCACTCCTTCCATAATATTCCTGCCAGACATGAACGCCGTCTGGGAAGGTTTAATGACTTTCTGTGCTACTAGAGCCACGCGATTAGTCATTACTTTCGTAAAGATCTTAAAGCTCACGTTAAGTAAGCAAATTGGTCTAAACTGCTGAATTTGTTTGGCTTCCTTAAGTTTAGGGAGTAAAGTGATGATGCCAAAGTTAAGACTAAATAGAGGTAAGTCCCCCTTATGGCAATCATGAAAGAGAGGTAAGAGGTCCTCTTTGATGACATCCCAGAAGACTTGATAAAATTCAGCCGGAAAACTATCAGGTTCTGGAGCCTTATTGTGTTCCATCTCGAAGATCGCTTTCTTGACCTCATCCATCATAAATGGCGAGGTAAGAAAATCATTTTCCACATCCGAGACCTATGGAATATCCTCTCTAATCGCTTCATTCATGGAGAAGTTATTTGATTCCGGTGCTCCGAAGAGCCCCTTGTAATAGGTGGTGATAAAACACTTAAGATTCTCATCCCCCTCAATAATGCAGTCATCCTGCTCTAACCGGAATATCCTTGTCTTTCTATGTTTCCCGTTTGCAACAAGATGGAAGTATTTGGTATTACAATCACCATGTAACAACTTAGTTGTCTTGGCTCTTTGGTACCACTTAATTTCTTCATCACGTAGCAAATGGGCCAAACGTTGCTTAAGGCATTGCTTTAAATCGAGTTCATGTGCAGTAAGTAACTGCGTCTCAGCCTTCTTATCTAGTTCGTCGGCTTTCTTGATTATTTCCTCCTTTTCTTTTTTGTACGCACCACTGGTGTTTTCGCCCAACCCCGTAGGAATTGTCGAAGTCTTTGTATTTTGTACTGCCACCTCTGCAGTGGGGTCTGTCCTCTAGTCTCATTTTTCCAGACTTGTGCCACCAAATCCGAAAAGCCCTCTCGCAAAAACCAGCCAAGCTCGAATTTAAATAATGGCTGTTTATTGGAGTGGGTCCCGCTACCGGTGCTCAAAAGCAACGGAGTATGATCGGATATGTCCCTAGTCAAGGCTTGGACCATTGTCAGTGGATATTTTACCTCCCACTCGGTAGTAACCAGTACCCGGTCCAAGGTCTCAAAAGTAGCTACACTCCTAGAATTTGCCCATATGAATTTTCGATTCGACAGCCCCAATTCCCGGAGATCCAAGCTGTCTATGACAGCATTAAAAAGGAAAGGTCATCTATCATTATACTTATCATTGTTATTTTCCAGTGGATTTCTCATGATATTGAAATCACCTCCAACAAGAAGGGGCAAGCACTCTTTGGCACATGTTTGCACAAGCTCAGTGAAAAAGGCTTCCTTGAATTCACATTGAGCAGGCCCATAGAGCGCCACTAAAATCCAGGTAAACCCATCATCCTTATTCCGTAGGCGAAACTTCAAATAGAAGTCACCTACTTCAATACTCCCAATGTCAAAAACTTCCAGATTAACACCTAGGAGGATGCCTCCGGATCTACCGTGAGGTTCCGACCAATGCCACAGAAAATTACGTCCAGCACAAATATTATTAAGCGTGCTTTGTGAAAAATCATTCTTTCCGGTTTCTAGTAAAGCGATGAAGTCTAGCTTCTCCTCTTTACTCGTATCAGATAGGAATCTAAATTTAGCCAAGTCTCCAAGACCTCTGCTATTCCAAAAGATCCCTTACATTTGACACCACGTTTATGTTTTTTAACCACCCTAATCTTGGCATTTCCTTTCTTTCTCGAGGAGCATTTTGATTTATTTTTCTTGAGGACAGTGTGAAAATCACAACTTAGGTGATCACTGTCCTCATCCATCACCTCCTCAACATAATCACCGCATAGGTGACCAAGAGTGATATTTTCAAATTCATAATTCTCCTCATCATCATTTTCAAACTGATCACAATCCATATTAGAAAGATCCATGCTAATCTGAGATACAGAAACTGGAGAGTCTATGCTATTTAAGAGAGCGACGGATTCACAAATTTGAATAGTATTAGATCCCAATTCTACACCTAATTTATTAACCTTAGAACAGATAGCATGACCAAAAGAAGAGAGACAGGGGACTGAATTAGTACCTTCGTGGTCGAGGTTCTTCCACGCAGTCCGAAGCTTTGCCCTCTCCAAGACGAGCTGATCAGCAACACCGGTGAGTCTTGGACTGGAACACGTGGGCGGCTGCACCACCTCCCTAATACCAGCAGCAACCATCAGATCGCCGGTGGGGGGAGGAGCAGGTCCTCTGGACCTAGCAACCGGCGGCGCCGAGATGGCCGAGCGGCCACCAGACCCACGGCACATTCCCACGCGCCCAGGCAAGCGCCCCCTCCCTCCAGGATCGGAGGACAGACCACCAGCCAACACCACCTCACCACCAAGAACAGAAGCCACCGCACCCCCAGAAGCAGCAGCCTGGGCCGGTGCAGGCTCCGGGGCAGCAGCGAGGTCGGCCCGAGAAGCCAGCACAGTAACCTTGCCGCCCAAGTTTGCCACAGAAAAATTATCAACTGAGTCATCCGCCAACAAATCAGCATCATCTTCTGCCAAGACCTTATCAACACAATAATCAAGAGCCATATCAACCACCATGTTCATAATCTCAGAAGCCATTTTTTTAATTTTTCCATCCACATCCATTGCCTTTTCCAACGGCCGAACCAGGAAGGCCTGAGCACCATCAAGTCCATCCCCATCCATGGCCCGCGAGGTGACCATTCCCAGAACACTAGCAGAAGGAGCTTCTTTGCATCCAGGGGCTCCAGTGCCATTACTCGGCGTCATGTCCTTGCCAAGGTCAGTGGAGTCATCCCGCTCAGAGTGTTTTCCCCCCGGTCTGAACCCCCTCCACCATTAGGGTCATCTTCCTCCATCGGCTGATTACCACCGTTGTTACCATCCTCAAACTTAAACTGCACCTCCTCACCATTGTCATCAAAACCGGTTCAGCTTCGAACTTGAGCTCGAAGTAATGATCTCCAATGACAGTATCTAACTTTGAAGGCAGCAGTTTGGGATCAAGGACTGCAACTAGAATGCGACCAAAGTTGTTCTTCCGTGTGGTTTCCATATCAACCATCTGAGTAGAGCCAAGCATAGACCCAATAGCCCAAAGGTTAAGGAACTCCTGTAGTTTTTTCCTGATACCCGACACACGGATCCAAACCTTTGGCAATAGATAACCTTCCTCCTCTTCGTGCCATTCCTCAAACTGCAACCTCAACCCAGGCGGTACACCAATGTCACGAACATCCGCCCCACCGAAAGCCATAGCCCGTTGCAGCTCATTCTTAGATGGAAAGGTAACCACAAAAGAGTCCTCGTCATGAGGCACTGGAGCCCAACCCCACTTGCTTGAGACAACACGCTTCAACTGAGACGATACCTGCTCGACAGTTAGAGAGCCACCAACAACCTTGACAAGAGCGGTCTTGGAATCTTTCTTCCGAGATAACGGCGGATGAGGGATATGGTAAAACCCCAAACCCTCCACCGCGTACCCCACTGCGTGCGCCACTGGACGCACCTGCTTGAGGAGAGGGCACCGGTGATTGACATGGTTATGGCCATCACATATGACGCAATACACAGTGGCCGTGCAATCACCAACCAAGTGTCCCTTCTGGGTGCAGCGGCTGCATACCTTGTCCTTCTTTGCAGCCACAGGAACCACCTTCGCGTCCAAGGCTACCTCCTCCTAGTACTGGTCTGGACCTGCACCCTCCTGGGTAGGCCCTTGAGGTGACGCAGCGGCGGGGACCGAGCCACCACGGCCATCAGTCCTGCCCCCGCGTCCCCGTCGTCCAGCGAAACCGCCACGCCGTGGAGCGTAGCCCCCACGGCCGCGGAAGCGACCACCATGCCGCGGCCAGCCACGACCACAGAAGCCACGCCCATCATCATATCCAGGGTCGAACACTAGGCCTCTCGGGAGGCACCCGCCATCAACGACCTCGCCATGGCCAGCGGCGAAACCACGGCCGCGAGCGGGAGCGTCGCGCATGTCCATCCCGTCGTGGAGGTCCACAGTCCGGCACTCCGCCACACACTCCGCCGCCCCAGCCACAGGAACCTCGCCGCCAGGAGCACCAGTCGCTGCACGATGGAGGTGGATGGGAACCGAGGCGTCAAAAGACGACTGCATGCATGCCTCCCGATGGAAAGCCCTAGGCCTTCCCGTCCGAGCAAAGAGCGCGCAGAGGCCTGGCGAGAAAGAGAAATGGGCCGTCGAACCGCCAAGCCGGGCCTTGAGCACCTTGACCGGCCCACAATCCACCGCCCCGACATGTAGACTAGGCGAGCCGAGATCTCGCGCACGTTGTCGGGGGCATCGGGGATTCAAAATGTCGGTGGCCAAGCATCGGTGGCGGCCGTTGTCGCCGGCGGCTGCGACGGAGCCTCTGCGGCGAGCCCCATAGAAGCCCGGACAACTCCACCATCCCGAGCGACGCGCCGAGCGCCGGCTAACGCATCACCCAGAGTGAACTCTGGAGATGAGCGAGCCGGCGGCAACGGTCCGCGCCAAGGCCGCCGCCGCGATGGCAGCAGGATCCCGCCGACGCCAGGCCGACCGCCACCACCGCGAACCTGACCTGCATCATGGACAAAACACTCGTTAGGGGTTAGCACGTTCGCCGTAGACGAAGCAGGCTCCGCGCTCGCAGCAAGGGGAATCCCTAGGCTGGAGTCAAGAGCAGCAGCATCCTCCTCGTCGGAGCTCAACTCCTCCGCCAGAGGCCAAAACTTCGAGCCAACACTACGAGCTCTGCAACCCTCCAGCGGGTCAGCTCGCCGCCGGGCCTCCTTGCCGAAGGACAGGGAAGCCTCCTCGCTCCAGTGTACCACTTCTTCCCAGTCGTCGACCACCTCCTCAGACCGCAACGTTGCCGGAGTTGGAGCCAGCGTGAGGCGGCGGGCCGCCGGACGGCGGGGCCTGAGGCCCATTGCCGTCGTCAAGCCATCACCGCGAGAGGAGGAGCCAGCGCCAGTAGCTCCCTTGCATGAATTCCTGACTGAACACTGACTGACAGGGATGGGTTACTGTAAAAACGATGATAATAGGGGTTGACATTCCACACAGTGAGTGAAGACGGTATGAACAGAAGACTAAGGCCCTGTTTGGCTGCTTTGTAAGTTTATTCACCGGTAATTACTTTCCGTTTGTAATATCTTGTGCACAACAATACAGCTGCAATTTTTTCCCTTTGTAAAATAACTGTTTGGGTAATTGCTCCGCAAAGAGACATGCAAGCGCTGCGATTGCTCCTCGCATCTGCACGCTCAATGCCTGTGCAGCTGGTGCCTTCTCGCCGGCTTTGCCCATACAACGAGTTTGGCCACAAGTATACAGCCAACTGAGCCAAGCCGAGCCCTCTACCACCGCATCTGAGACCAGCATGACACCAAGGGAGATCTAGATGTAGAGTTGCAGAATGCAGACTGAGATGATGGCGAGCTCGACGGGAAGCTGGCAGCCGAGGGAGATGACCAAGATTGTGAAGCTCAATCACGTACTTATCCGAATCACTCAGGAAGCACCAATCAAATTCAACAGCCTGCAAGCTGCAATTGTGACCTCGTGCCTCAGAAACTCGACAATTCTTACGAGTCGCGATGGAATCGCCGCCCGAACTCCATCAACGATTCGAGCTCACTGCCATAAAATCGCAAGCTTCATGGCACCAAAAATGAATCCTCGTTGATGGTGGATAGCAGATTAGAGGCCGATGCACCAGATTTGTGTTTGGGCTGCAGATCTACTTGATGCCGATGTGGGTCTGCTTGCCGTCTCCGTCGATCCAGTCGTTGATGTCGCAGATCAGCTTGTCACTGGTCGCCGCAGATCAGCTTGACGCCGGTCGCCGTGGCCCGTGGATCAGGTTGTCATCGCCGCAAATCATCCGCTGCCTCCGCCGGAGTCTTTCGAGTCGACTCGCTCGCGAGGACGCCAAGGAGCGAGGTGAGACACAATATTTGTCGTGTTTTTTTTTTCAGGCATGAGGAGGTCATTTTATTTTTCTGCCAGTTTTGGCCCAAACCAAGGGTAAAGAAAATAGGCTCACCGGTCATCCAAACACTCATTCTAGCCCACGTCGGAAAAAAAGATGGGCCTGTAATTTACAGGTGTTTCGGCCCAAATACCAGGCTTCCAAACAAGGCCTAAAGGGATCTGAAGGATTGTGGATGGTTTGAGCGACAAGCCGACAACACGATCATTTACCCAGCCTTTCAATTGCTAGCTGCCTCGCGCATTAGAGATCACCACATCAACAGCCCGACAAACCAGGCTAACAGGGAGGCGGCCAAACCAAGCAAATAGGGAGGCGGCCAAGAAAGAGGTAGGATCATGAACACTGAGCAGGTGTCCATACCTTGCATGAGGAGAAGAGAATCTCCTCGTGGACAGTGAAACAGAATTCACAGCGTTCGTTTTCTTTCAGATAAAAGAGAACAACCTGCTAAGATAGATGACTCTAAACTAGTACTAGTGAACAAAGAAAGGTGCTCGATATCAATTGCAGCTCCAAAGATGAGCTCCACGGCAGGTAGCTGGCCAAGAACAGAGCAAGAGAGAGAGGAAAAATGGCGCTCTCTCCAAGTGACCCCTGGGCATCTCCAATGGCGATCTCTACGTCTGATCTTCTCCTTCTACTCTAGATCACTCCCGTGGTCGTCGTCTTGAGGCCCATGTACAATCCCTTTTTGGATCGTCGGTGACTTCTCAAACACCCGATGATTCCACAAGTTTTTGGCTTTTGGGTGCCCTTAGCCGTTCTCGATTAAGGCTTTCTGCCCCCAATGTTGGACGCATTCTCCAGTCTATATTGGGTGGAAGAGGATGGGATTTTTAAGTTTTCGGTATATTCAAAAGTTGTTGGCCTTTTCATTTACAAGCTCAATTTTTTTTAGTGCCAGTCCTTCAAAGTGTTCTTCCATCTATGGAATGAAAAGGGGCTTGCTTTTGCAAGGGATTCTGTTCAATCAGACCGGGGACCCAGGTATGACTACCAAGAGGTTAAGGACAGGCGTCGCATGCCAAATGCTTCACCGATCCCTTTTGAAAGGGTGTTCAAGCGCATCCTGTCAGATCTGAAACACCCAAGCAATGCTCGTTCTCAACCTGAGTCATCTATTTTCTCTTGGTTGTATTTCAGTTCTGTGCCGGATGAACATTTACAGCCAAGAACCAATGTGCCGTTTCGTCGTATTTGGAAGCCTTGTGTTCAACCTTCTCCGAGTTCTTCGCCTCCTGATGAACAGGACATTAATCTTTCCCTAAATCTTGGCACACCTCCCTCCCCACTTCAAATTCAAAAACGATCCTATGTGCAGGCCATAAATCTAGGCTCTGCATTCATTTTGACAGGTGCCAATGTTGTCCCGGTCGGGCCGGCACCTAAGCAAGCTGCTCATTCGGCCCAAAAGAAATTTCGGGGAATGGCTGGCCCATGTTCGAGATGCTTCTCAAGTAAAACATACGAGGTCAGCCTGCTTGAGCCGTATAAGGTGCTCTTCTTGCTTTAGGCTTCGACATGCCGTTGATCACTGCAACTTCCCTCCTGGTTTCCCGGGATTGTCCAAGTTGGCCTTGTTCTCCAATCAAATCACCTTAACTCATTGGTGTTAGAAGGAGGTTGCTCTCTGGTTCAAGGGAATTCGTCGTTGACGAGTAGGCCTCCCTACCCAGTGACCCACAGTTTCAAGACCCTGCTCTCTATGCTTAACCCAGCAAAGCAACCCCCTTCGTCTTCCTCATAGAAAGCCCCAGCGGAGAGGGATTCTGCCTCCACCTTCCCATCAGTGCCCCCTGGTTTCTTGGAAGCTAATCGCGGTAATCACGCGGTTCCACCTTTCCTTCCTCCTCATTCGGGGTTCCCGTCATCTCATCGACTCCGCATCCATCGCCTGAAGAAACCCCAGCTATAGTGTTTTCGCCCTCCTTGCTTCTTGCTCCTTGTGATCCGCCCATAATGCCGCTTCGATTCATCGACCCCACGCCGTCATCCCCCATGGCTTCAACGGTGTGATGATCCAGGGTCGTCGCTCAATGTCCAGGGTGATTGTGGGAAGCCAGCCACGAAGGAACAATGATCTTGCTACCGCCATCATCGAGCCGATGCCTAATCAGCATGTATCTTTTACTAGTATTCACAACGTGCTTGATGATTTCTTGAGGGATCATATGGGAGTTCACTATAGATCAATTCAGCCATACCTTTTTGGTCAAGCCTATGTCAGATTTAATAGCTATTATGATCGGGATAGGCTTATCCATGACAGTCCCCATGGATTTGGTAATGTGTCTTATGTCATTTATTCCCCATGACAAAGCTTGGAATCACAAAAAGGTCACGATGAATTATGAGGTTTGGTTGATGTTTCTGGGTTTCAATGTTGATCATTGGAATAATTACCTAGTGGACAAAGCTTTAGCCGATTGGGGTCGGTTGATTACATGGGCAAAAGAACTAGGCCATTTATCTCGTATTTTAGTCAAATGTAGAGTAGTTGCTCTGGAAGAAATTCTTTGGTTTGTTTTCTCATAAGAAGGAGATGACTTTGAAGTAGATACATGGATTGCCCAATGTGAAATACTCCAAACTCAAATGTCTGGAGAGCAGCCAGCTGATGAAGATGATCCCCCAAATGGTCCTGATGATGTCAACCCAAACTTCTTTGATTTCTTTGGTTATGGTTAGACAGGACATGCTTCACTCCCAGAGCCACAGGACCCCCAAGATGCTCTAAATGCTAAAGGTTGGAGATTATGGCCAAAGCAGCCTGACCATGGGCCACAACAGCAGCAGCAAGATTTACATGAGCCTAATCAAGGTATAGCTGGGGAGGCCTTTATGGAGCTAAATGATCTGCAGCAAGAGAACCCTGGCCTTCTAGATCTTAACATGGTGCCTGAAGATGATCTTGGGGGTGCGGATGATTTGATGCAGCCAAATGATGATATGGATGAAGATTTTGTCGACACAGATGAATCATGTCAGTTTCGATTGGGCCAAGAGGTTTCTCTCCTAACCAGCATGGGCCTTCTTTTCAAACCCTGCAGTGGCACAGTTTCCCTTTGTGCTTCCCTCCAAATGTCCCTCTGATGCTAGCACTTCTTATTTGATGGGCACTGGTCTGAATATGGTTAGTGTTTTAGAGGATCTGGAAGAGGCCACAACTAATGTTGAGGTTGGTTCTGATGATTTGAATGAAGATGCAGTGATCCTAGAGGAAGAGGTGCGGCATATATCATCATCTAATGGCCCATGGTCTACTGAGCTTCTGAGAAAGGCTGGAAAACTGAAGCTTATTGATGAGGACTCTGGTCTGCGTAGAAGCTGCCGCAAAAGAGCAGAATAAGGGTTTCAAAGGTAAAGGTTGTATGGAGAAGCGATATTTTTCTTGTGACACTGAACCCCCTATAATCTCCCCATCTATAATTAAAAATCTTGGCATTACCTTTTGTAATGTAGAGAAAGAAAAGTTTAGTGAGCCTGCTTTGGCCAAGAAAAAGAAGCCTTCTGCTCCTAGTGAGAAGAAGAAGCCAGTCACGAAGAAGAAAAGAAACGTGGAAGATGATACTTCCCCTAAGAAGAAATCAAAGAAGTGAGCAGCGCTGTGCTCAGATGCTTATTTTGTTGTTTCAGTCACAAACAAGGATCTTTTGTTTAAGGAAAAAGTCCATTTTTTGTCATCCAACTCTTGCCTCAGTTTGATTTTGGCCATCGAACTCCAAAACCGGGTATCTTTGGACATCCAACTATCAAAACTGTTCAAGTTTGGCCATCGGGCTGTTTTCATAGTGGTTTTAACTTTTTTATTTATAATTTAGTCCTTAGATATTAAAATGATTATTACTTTTTGCCCATACCACCGATTTAGGTGATTCTTGTGGTCACATGTTCCTAACGGTGAACACTATATTTTAAAGTGATCTTTATACTATTTTATCACTATTTGTTATATTATTTTTTGTCGTTGTGTAGAAAAAAATATAAAAAAAGTAAAACAAATAATTGTTAAATAATATAATCAACATTTTAACAAATAAAGTTCATCGTTACGAATGCATGGTCACTAGAATCACTTAAATCAGAGATAGGAGAAAATAATAATAATATTTTTAAGATCCAATGATTAAAAATGACTAATTTAGTGCTCTTTCATCCTTGATGTTAAAATGATTACTATTTTTTTTCTTGCATCTCCAATTTAAGTGATTCTAGTGGTCATGCGTTCGTAACGATGACCTTCACATCTTAAATGTTGATTATATTATTTTATAATTATTTGTTTAATTTTTCTTATATTATTGTTTCTACAAAATGATAAAAAATAATATAACATAGTGACAAAATAATATAAATATCATTTTAAAAAATAATGTTTGTCGTTAGGAACACATGACTACAAGAATCACCTAAATCGGAGGTACGGGCAAAAAGTAATAATCATTTTAAGATCTAAGGACTAAATTGTAAATAAAAAAAAGTTAAAATCACTCATCAAAACAGCCCGATGGCCAAATTTAAATGGTATATGTGGACTTAAATGTTGTTTTCTCCTTCTTAGTATGCATTGTCATAATGCCATAATCCAAACAATCATAAATTTTCTCTATGAATATATTCGTGACTGGAAAATCTTGTGTTGGAATGTTAGAGGGCTTAATGCGGATACTAAATGGAATTCTGTCCGGGACAAAATTGTGGAGAGTGCGTGTGATGTAGTTTGTCTACAGGAGACCAAAAAAGATCTTTTCGATCTTAACTTATCAAAAACGTTTGTCCCCCGTCCTTTGATGATTTCTTTGTTTGCCCTCTATTGGTGCTTCTAGGGGTGTTATCATCATCTGGAGGTATGCACTTTTGGAGGGTCAGTTGGCTTTCCAGAATGAGTTTTGGGTTTATGTATCTTTCACATCGAAATTCTTGGATGATGAATGGTTGCTAACAAATGTATATGCTCCCTCAACACATGATGACAAAAGAAATTTTATGCAGTGGCTGAAACAGATCCAAATGCCGGATCATGTGGAATGGTTATTAGTGGGTGATTTCAATCTAATGAGAGGGCCAGAAAATAGAAATAGTCCTGGTGGGGATGTTACAGAAATGCATCAGTGCCCTAAGATTGCTTGAACTACCCTTGAATGGTAGACGTTATACGTGGACTAACAAACAGGATCTACCACTGTTAGAGAGATTGGATTGGTTTTTCCGTTCAAACTCTTGGACACTGGCATATCCTCAAACTGCAGCATAGGCATTAACAATGGAAGTTTCAGATCATGTTCCATGTGTTATCAAAATTAAGACAACTGTTCCAAGGGGATCTGTTTTCAGATTTGAAAATTATTGGATGGAGCATGAGGCTTTTATATCCATAGTCCAACATGGGTGGAGCTTGCCAACAGGAGAAATTGATAAGGCTAAGAATATTACTGCCAAATTCAAAAATCTTAGAAGAATTCTAACCGCCTAGTATTTACAATTATCTAACTTAAAGACAAATATTGCCAATGTGAAAATAGTCTTGCCCTTTCTTGAGTTGTTGGAAGAACACAGGGATTTGTCTATCCAAGAATGGAATTTCAGAGAGATACTTGTTGACAAACAAAGGATTTATTGGAAACAGCGAGGAACACTTAAATGGGTAAAGTTTGGAGATGCTGGAACTAAGTTTTTTCACGCTAATGCTACAATCAAACATCGGTGAAATATTATCACTGCCTTGGAGGATAAAACGGGCACCTTTCAGTCGAACCACCGTGCAAAAGCTGCCATCTTATGGGATGCATATAGAGAAAGGTTGGGAGTCTAGGATTTTCAATCAATGCTCTTTGATTTGTCTGCTCTTTTTGGCCCACAAGTGGATCTCTCCTCAATTGAAGAACCGTTCACGCATCAGGAAATTGATCAAGTAGTTGCCAGCTTACTTTCAGATAAATCTCCTGGCCTAGATGGTTTCAACACTTATTTTGTTAAAAGATGATGGCAAATTATTAAGGGGGATTTCTTTAAAATGTGACATGCTTTTTATAGAGGGGATCTATGCCTGCAAAGTATAAATGGCTCTTACATCACTCTCATTCCAAAGGTGGACGCTCCAACTCAGGCCTCGCATCTTCGACCAATTTCGTTGCTTAATATTTCGGTGAAAATTATCACTAAGCTTTTGGCAAACCGACTCCAACGGGTTATTACTTTATTGGTTCATCACAACTAGTATGGGCTTATTAAAAGCAGAACCATTCAGGATTGCTTGGCCTGATCCTTCGAATATCTTCATCTGTGTCACACGTCGAAGAAGGAAAGTATTATCCTCAAGTTGGATTTCGAGAAAGCTTTTGATAAAATTAAACACGAAGCCATGTTACGAATCATGCAGAGTAAAGGTTTTGGCGGTCGTTGGTTGTCGTGGATGAGGATGATTTTCTCATCTGGCACCACATCCATTTTGCTCAATGGAGTGCCTGGTAAAACCTTTCACTGCCGATGATGAGTAAGACAAGGTGACCCACTTTCACCTTTACTCTTTGTGCTAGTTGCTGATTTGTTGCAGAGTGCTCTGAATGAGGCCTGATCTAATGGTCTATTGAGTTTGCCAATTTCACTCAGCTATACTCAAGATTTTTCTCATTTTGCAATATGTGGATGACACACTTATTATTATGGAGGGATGCTTGCAGCAACTACTTCATCTCAAGTCAATTTTGCAAACATTTGCTTCGTCCACTGGACTAAAGGTAAATTATTCCAAGTCAATGATGGTTCCGATTAACATGACAGAGGATAGGTGTCTCCACCTCTCCTAATCATTTGGTTGTTCAGTTGGTAAATTAACTTTTACTTATTTGGGGTTGCCACTTGGATTGACAAAACCAAAAGTAGAGGATTTTCTACCTATGGTGTCAAAATGTGAACGGAGGCTGGTTGATTACAAATGACAAGTGCAGTGTTTTCAGCTTTGCCGTTCTATCTTTGCAAGTTTGTTGTGGCAAAAACAGCAATTAAGCAAGTGGACAAATATTGGAAGCATCTTCTGTGGAGGGGAGTGATATTAATGCAAAAAATCCCCCAAAGGTTGCATAGGAAATGGTCTGTGTCCGAAATCTGAAGGAGGCCTAGGAGTTTGAAATTTGAAAACTCAAAACGAAGCCTTGTTACTGAAGAATTTGCATGAGTTCTTTAATCGAGCGGATATCCCTTGGGTCAGTTTGGTCTGGGAAAAACATTATGCAAATGGCAGATTGCCTAATCACATCAAACGGGGCTCATTCTGGTGGAGAAATATTTTTAAGTTATTGGATAAATACAAGTGAATGTCAGCAATTGCATCTCTAGAGGATGGACGGACATGTTATTCATGGACAGATCTTTGGGCACGACAGGTGCCTTGTCAAGCATATCCAGAGCTTTATTCCTTTGCAAAGCAAAAGGCTACATCGTTACATATGGTGAAACAGATGACACATTTAGACCACTTCTTTCATTTGCCTCTGTTGGCTACTGCCCATCTCCAACTGACTGACTTGCTCTTTCGCGTTGAGCGCTCGGCAAATTCTGGAGACTCTGATGTTTGGGGATACATTTGGCGATCTCCTTATTATAGCGCTTCCAAGGCATATAAGCAGCTATGTGGGACTCGAAATGTTCACCCTGCATTCTCTTGGCTGTGGAAGTCATCAGTGCAGAATAAACATAAAGTCTTCTTCTGGCTTTTGTTAAAAGACCGTTTGAGTACTAAAGGACTGTTACGACGAGGACTGTTACGACGCTGGAATATGGAATTGGATTATTACAATTGTGTCTTGTGCATGCATTCTCTTGAGGAAAGTAGAGACCATTTGTTTCTGGCTTGTCCCTTTGCGCGAAATTGATGGCAATTGATACATCTGCACGTTTCAGATCCAACTGATCCATTTCAGGTGTTGGTGGACTTCAAAGCCCAGCTTCGAGTGTCTTTTTATATGGATATTATAATTCTCATGGGGTGGGTAATTTGGATGGTACGAAATGATTTAATTTTTAGAGGAATCCAGCCATCTGCTGGGGTGTAAGGATCATTTCAAGCAAGAATTTGCTCTTGCTACGCTTAGAGCAAAGCGGGATCACCAAGATTTACATGCATAGAGGCTATGATGTAACTGTTTGGATTTTCTTCATTTCCTTTTTTGTTTCGTAAACTTGTCTGTACTTCTTTTATTTACAATTTTATAATATAAATATATATGCAATAGGGGGAACCCCTCCTGATTCCTAAAAATGGGGAATCTCCTCGTCTCCGGTGTGGGGTGCCATCGATGAGACCATGGAAAAGAGGTGGATCGGATCACTGGATCAGTTGTTGGGCTAGGTTCGTGTTTGGTGAATAAATTGCTCTGCATGCGAGCATGCAAAACAATAGGGAAGGGTGGAACAGTGGAAGGTCATTTGGCTTTCGTCTCACATGTGGCAAGCAACGGCAAGGGAGTCAGGGAGATCACAGATAGATGGATTTGGATCTTCTATTTGTTCCTAAAATTAATTTTAACAATGTATTATATAGTATTAATATAATGTAATCCAATATGAGTATATTTTTTTTTTTGAAACTGTTGACGACCAAAGATGGCTTAAAGCGGTTAGATAGGCTATGCCCTGTAGCCGATCTGGCAATGTGCCAGGCCGTTAGGCGGTTTAACCGCCTGTCACAGGTGGTCTGACCGCCTGTCCTCGAGTCCGAGTAGAATCAGGTTTTTGCACGTTTTTTAGATCTGTACAAGGACTTCCTTGTGGGGCAAGACCTCCCCACCCTATAAATATGAGGGTCGTGGCCGATTGAGGACCTCTACCCAATCGTACAAATCATCGTTCTACTTTTTATCTCCAAACCCTAGCTTTTCCAACCCCCTTGCTTTCCTTCTTCGTCTCCGCGACGTTTTAGGACGTTCTAAGTGGCCTTGCCGACCTTAGAACAACCCTAGGTTCACAGCCTCCGACGGGGTCCCTCCCGAGGTTGTGATCGTAGGCTTTCGCGGCGCCTCTGCTACAGGCGGTCTGACCGGCCCCTACAGGCGGTCTGACCGGCTGCTCTTAGGAGCTCCGGCGAGGAGAATTCGACGACCGCGCGATCTAGCGCTTTCGTGTGTTGACCAGAAGCGCGTCAACATATTTTGGCGACTCCGCTGGGGAAAAGAAATCTGGTTTTTGAGGACCGATCTACTATCCCTAGCACTATGGGCTTAGACGTCGGAGAAGACAACATCCTGACGGCCTCGCTTGAAGATCTTACTGTTGAAGATCATGAGAGGTTCATGGTGCTCCAGAAGCACATCAAGGCGGAGTTCTTGAAGACGTTTCGGAAGGGTCGTGAAGATCGTTCGGCGAAAAGTGTTCGAAACTTCGTAATGCCTTCCTTCAAGATGAGTAAGGGGCAAATTGAGGTAATTGACAATGTAAGCACTTCTGCACCTCACCCTACTGCATCTACTCCTACAACTTCAGGTTTTTTTCGGATCGTGATGCATTATTTGTACAATTATTGGAACGACTCGAAAAACTAGAAGGAAAATCTATAGATACACACGAATTACCTGATCGTAATATTTTCTATGGTATGCCACCGAATTACTTTGCTGGACAGACCCAACCACCACCCAATATGTTCAGACCGAACACGTTCAATGCAAGTGGGTCGACAGCGGTTGGATCTGCAGCCGGTCAGACTGCCAGCACGGCCGGTCAGACCGCGACAGGCGGTCAGACCGTGGCTACAGGCGGTCAGACCGCCTGTTCTGGTGGTCAAGCAGATTCGACTAATGCTATGGTATTCTTGCCGAAACAACCTATGCCGCTGGCTACTGTTCCAAACTCGGTCTCCGCTAGCCGTGCTGGTCTAGTAGCTACAGCAGGTGCTACTTATTCCACGACTATGCATACGGCAAATTCGGGTGGTATTCCCGATGATGTTTTTAATGCACATAGAGATATGCCGAATAGGCAATCCCCTCACTTGAATAATATGAATTCTATGCAATCTTCGGCTAGACTTAGGGAGGAATTATCTGATGTGATGAGAAATAAGCTAGGTGTTGATTTTGGTAATACTAGAATATATCAAAAGTCTTGTCATTCTAGCTTTGATACTGTTCCTTTTCCCAATGGGTGGCGCTTGCCTGATTTTGTACAGTTTAGTGGAGATGATGAGCGCACCACTTGGGAACATGTTAGTCAATATGTAGCTCAACTAGGGGAAGCTGGAATTTATGAAGCATATAGAGTACGTTTGTTTTCATTGTCACTTACTGGTACTGCTTTTGCTTGATTTTCTTCGTTAGCCCCTGGTTCTATCACAAGTTGGAATCAACTAGAGCGTAAGTTTCATGATCATTTTCATAGTGGCAATCATGAGATGAAGTTAGCAGATTTGGCATCGGTTAGACAGGGTCGGGATGAAACTGTCTCTCAATTTATGAGAAGGTTTAAAGACATTAAAAATCGTTGCTTTAATTTGTCTATTTCTGAAGTTGATCTTGCTGGCTTATGCTTTAGAGGTTTGAAATCTTCTATTAGAGAGAAGACAGATAATTGTGATTATTATTCGGTCGCACAAGTGCATATTAGAGCTGAAGTAATTGAAGGCCGAATGAATAAAGAAAAGGAGAGTTTTAAGGCATGTCGGTCCAATGTTCATATAGTTGATTATGAATCCGATGATTCGACCGATGATGACAATGATGTTTATTTAGCAAAATTTGTATGGCCTGCTAATAAGAAAAATTTGGCATGTTCATCTCTTAAGCCGATTCATAAGAATCGGCAAGAAGACATAAAGTTTACTTTTGATGTGTCCAAACGTGATCGTATATTTGATGAATTGCAGAAGTTTAGTTACATCAAGATCTCTCATGTCATACCACCCACGGAAGAATTGAGGAAGCGTGTTTATTGTAAGTTTTATAATTCTTTTTTGCATGCTATTAATGATTGCAATGTCTTCCGTCGACAGGTTCAATTGGCTATTAATGAGAGCCGTTTGAAGTTTCATGAGATGCAAGTTGATGAGACTCCTTTTCCGGTTAACACCATGGAGTTGCAGTAGCCTAAGGTCTTGGTTCGGCCGCATCAAGCCGAATCTACCAAAGGGAAGAACGTGGTGATTGGAGAAGAAAGACCGTCTTCGAAAGAGTCGGTTAGAGAAGTGACTTATGAGAAGACGGTTGATGGTAAAGAGTCATTCAAGGTCACTGTGAAATCCTCTAGACAAGGGGGGCAAGGGTTGGTCACTACTCCTAAACTGCGGGCGCCCGGGGTCTAGTCTGCTACAGGCGGTCAGACCGGCTGCGCCAGGCGGTCAGACCGCCTGTCCCCATGGACGCCCAAAGATGCTAATTCCGAAGCGTCCAGAAGTTGGTACTTGGAAAATGAACGTGGCAAAGGAGCGGGGTGTTCAGAAGCCCAAAGTCACGTTCGATATGCTCTTTGACAAGTACACCAAACAAAAAGCCGTTCCGAGCGATCGGCCGTTAAAAAAAAGAATGAGATCGCCGATTCAGCATCAGAGGATTCCTTCGCCTCTGTTGACGGTCATTAAAACCATTCGGTGACCGTCAACATTTCGGGAGAAACAAGGGTTTCATGCCATGTTCCATACATAAAATGTTTATTACTAACAAATTCCAAAAGTTTTGGATGATTTGTGCCTGCAGGGACCTAGTGGTGAAATTTCACCCAATTTGGGCTCAGACCCAGGCCGACCGGCCTCCCCTAGGCCGACCGGCCTGGTCCTGGCACATTTGGGTGTCAAACTTCGTCCATGCAGAGGAAACACAATGAAGATGATCAGGGACGTTGATTCCAACGTCGGTTTGATCAAGGGACCCGAAAGGCCTAGGATGCTTTGTACAAGGATTGAAGCGCCCACCTACCTAACTTATCGACCGTAACCGCCAGAGAAGCACACTTAACCGTCATTGGGACGTGATCATGGCCGTCCAGAGCGAAGGCGGTGGCCAGAGGCGCCAGGTGGAGACCGATCGGCCTCCCCTAGGCCAGCCGGCTCCCCTCGGCTCCAATGGCCCACCTCCTTCTCTCAAGGGACGGTTATGACGGTTAGGAGGTGGGGCCAGCTGCAACCGACGTCCAAAGGCTATATAAAGGCCCCTCCTACACACTACACACACTACACACCACTACACATTACTCCACTTGAAGTTTAGGAGCTCTTCCATTTTTCCCTTTTCTTAGTCTAGGATTAGAGTTGGGAGTAGAGTCGAGTCGAGCTAGTTCCGGAGTTCCTTGGAGTTCTGGTAAAGCTCTTGTATCCTTTCCTTCGTTTGAAGAGTTTAATATATATATCTTCTATAAGACATGACCGATCGGCTTTCTACCAATCTGGTCCACGATGTTGGACACAGGCGGTTAGACCGCCTGTTGCAGGCGGTCAGACCGCCCGTCAGGGTCAACTGCCAAAAGCTCCTTTGAAGCAGGTTTATCGACCCAAGAAGAAGGAGGAGGTGTAGAGCATGGATGTGGACTCAGAGAGGACTACTGAATTCGATATCATTCAAGTTGGAACTATGGATGTTCCTATTGGGAAGAGTCTAGCTATGAAGCCGACTTCTAGTGAAAAGGTAGTGGAAGACCAGGGGTCTAGTGCTACCAAGACTCAGCAGCGCTTTCTTCCAAAGTGGTGTCCCGATGGGTTGACTCGTACTCAAAAGAGGAAGCTCCATAGACTTCGTTTTCGGGAGAAGCAGAGAAATGAATTCTTCAACCAAGTCAAACCCATGATTCCACAGAGGAAGGAGTGGAAGCCGAAGGAAGGACCACAGGCGGTCCAACCGGCTGTACAGGCGGTCCAGACCGCCTATCATCCAGAGCCCGCACCCCAGGCGGTCAAACCGGGTGACGCAGAAGCGCCCGGTGTTTCTTCTTCCAGTTCTTCGGCTCGAGATGGCAAGTTGACATCGGTTCCCACTGCTGAGGACGATGAAGAGCTTGTTGATTACAGTTCTTCTTCGGAGCGCATGAATCTTGATGTGAATGTGCTTCATATGTCCATGAATGGGGACATGCTTTCAGAGGAGGAGGTTGCTCATCTCGAATTTGGTCCCAAGGAAGCTATATTCCAGAAGCCTAAAGTTGAAGACAATCACTTGAAGGCTTTATATCTGAAGGGACATATCAATGGGAAGCCAATCTCGCGGATGTTGGTCGATGGAGGGGCTATTGTGAACTTAATGCCCTATTCTTTGTACAAGAAACTTGGTGGTTCAGATTCGGAGCTGATCAAGACCAACATGACTGTGAGTGGCATTGGAGGAGGAGAGCATATTGGTGCCAAGGGGGTAATTTCTATGGAGCTTACTATTGGGAGCAAGACCTTGGCCATTGCTTTCTTTGTCGCTGAGAATCAAGGTAACTTCAGTTTAATCTTGGGTCGTGATTGGATTCATGCAAACGAATGCATTCCTTCTACTTTGCATCAATGTTTAATTCAATGGGTAGATGATGATGTAGAAGTTGTGCATGGTGATACTTCTGCTTGTGTTGCCTTAGCTGATAGCTCTTTGATTGGCATTCATGATGATGTTAGATGTTTGTCAGGCTTAGATATTTCTGAATTTGAGTTTATCAGCTGTACTAAGAATGGCTTCATCCCTGCTGTCATAAAGCCGATGAACAATCGGTTGAATCATCTCATATGATTTAATGGATGATCGAGAGTGGTTGCAGCAGAGACTTGAACACTATCGGTCGCATCAGAACGATATGTGTGAAGCCATTGAAGATTTTGATGATATAAGCAAGCTAGGATGTGGTTTTACGTCGGCCGATCCTCTTGAGGAGGTAGACATTAGTGATGGTTCTTTGCCCAGGCCAACGTTTGTAAATAAGAATTTAGATCCTGCTTTTAAATCTGAATTAATAAAGTTATTAAAGGAGTATGTTGATTGCTTTGCTTGGAATTATCATGAGATGTCTGGTTTAAGACGAGAGCTTGTTGAGCATTGGTTGCCTATTAAGTCTGGTTTTAGGCCTTATAAACAACCAACTACAAAGGATGGGAAGAGTGTCAAAAGTTCGGGAATATTCAGATTGCACCTGTTGCGTTGATGCATCCGATCATTAAGCCATGGCCTTTTAGTGGATGGGGTTTATATTTTGTTGGTAAGATTCATCCTCCTTCATCCAAGGGTCATTGTTTTGTGATTGTGGCTACTGATTATTTCACCAAGTGGACTGAAGCGATTCCCCTCAAGAACATGACACATAGGGAGGTGATTGAGTTTATTACTGAGCATATTATTCATAGATTTGGGATTCCTCAAACATTGACGACGGATCAAGGGACGTCGTTTATTTCTAAAAAGGTATGTGAGTTTGTTGGATCCTATGGTATTAAATTTCTCAATTCATCTTCATATTATGCTCAAGCCAATGGTCAAGCCGAGTCTAGCAATAAGATTTTGATCAAGCTCATAAAGAAGAAGATTGAAGATCATCCTAAGCGGTGGCACAAGGTATTATCTGAAGCATTATGGGCGCATCGTATTTCTAGACATGGTGCTACTAAGGTTACTCCATTTGAGCTCGTCTATGGTCAAGAGGTTGTTTTGCCCGTTGAGGTAAATCTGGCTGCTTATAGATTGGCTAAGCAAAATGATCTTGATGCTAGCACATATTGTGCTTTGATGATGGATAATATTGATGATGTGACCGACAAGCATTTGGAGGCCTTGGAGGAGATTGAAAAGGATAAAAGAAGAGTGGCTCGAGCATATAACAAAAAGGTAAAACTCAAATCCTTTCAAGTTGGTGATTTAGTGTGGAACACTATTTTACCTATAGGAACAAAGAGCAACAAATTTGATAAATGGTCGCCAAATTGGGAAGGACCATATCGTATTGTGAAGGTTTGTTCTGGGAATTCCTAGATGGTGGAGACTTTGCAGGGATTTCAGTTGCCAAGGGCACTCAATGGGAAGTACTTGAAGAAATATCATCCAAGTGTTTGGCAACATGCTTGAAAGGATATGGTCGATACGTGATATCGCCCTTAGGGAAAAAATGGCCGACACTAGAGGGTCGCCCTTAGTCTAATTAAATGTTTTGTGGTAAACTAAGTTTTACAAAAAAACAGGGGGGCATATGTTGACGACCAAAAATGGCTTAAAGCCGATCAGGCGGGGACAACCGGTCTAGACCGCCTGTACAAGCGGTTAGACCGGCTGTGCCCTGTAGCCAATCTGGCAATGTTCCAGGCGGTCTAACCGCCTGTCACAGGTGGTCTGACCGCCTGTCCCCGAGTCCGAGTAGAATTAGGTTTTTGCACGTTTTTAGATCTGTACAAGGACTTCCTTGCGGGGCAAGACCTCCCCACCCTATAAATATAAAGGGTCGTGGCTGATTGAGGACCTCTACCCAATCGTACAAATCATCGTTCTACTTTTTTTCTCCAAACCCTAGCTTTTCCAACCCCTTTGCTTTTCTTCTTCGTCTCCGTGACGTTTTAGGACGTTCTAAGTGGCCTTGCCGACCTTAGAACAACCCTAGGTTCGCAGCCTCCGACGGAGTCCCTCCCGAGGTTGTGATCGTAGGCTTTCACGGCGCCTCTGCTACAGGAGGTCTGACCGGCCCCTATAGGCGGTCTGACCAGCTGCTCTCAGGAGCTCCGGCGAGGAGAATTCGACGACCGCACGATCTAGCGCTTTCGTGTGTTGACCAGAAGCGCGTCAGCAGAAACTTAGCATTTAAAATGCCAATGCAACATTTTGGTATACATGCTCAACATATATGTGATATACTGCTTCAACATTTCCAAAAAAAAATTATGAGTAAGTTTATTGGACCTGTTGAGCTAAGGTCAAAAATATGTTCAACATAGTATTCTATAATGTTGGTTATGTTTATACTATAGTAGAGATGCACGTGTGGTAGGCGTGTGTTTTTCACAAAACCTAGTAAACAAGATTTTAATATTGATTAAATTGCACGCACCATACAACAACTTGTCATGTATGTGCAAATAAGTTCACTAAGTTGTAAAATGCTCGATTTAGTGTAACAACTTGTGAGGTACGTGCAAATGTCTAAGCAATGAATTCTATGCTTTCAAAATTTTAGCCAATTGAACTATTCACTTCATCTGCTACATGATAGCGAGGAAACAGAAACAATACACTTGTATAGCAAACATCATTATCATCTGTCTTCCAACAACAACTCATTTTCTTCCATTAACAACTCTTTCAGGTTCAATTTTTTACTCATAGTTGCACGATGGACATGTATTCATAGTAGCTATGTGAAACAGACAAATCATTTCAAGTATTACTCGGCGGAGGAAACCCAATGAGCATGACATAAGAGCAAGTCTCATATTTCTCGTACGATAACGTTTCCCATCATACTCCACACCATCAACCCCGTCCAACTATACCTACTACAAAGCTCCACTGACCTAGAACCCAGACTGTGTTGTGACAACTACTACAACCTTCATCTCTTCCTCCAAGTAAAGGTAGAACTGACATTACTGTCTCGGACCTTCGAGGTACATTAGTTTAGCAGTTCCATAAAGTCACCATGTCATTGGTACGTTCAACACTTGTCCAAAAGGTACACCAGACTAGACGACTTAGTCCTTTGTCGATTTCATCTATTGCAGACAGGGGAAAACAAACATTGTGCCTCACACATCCAAGCCCCTACCAACAAATAACCTATCATGAGATCCAAACTTAAATATTGGTCATGTACAGTGTTTATGGGGAAGAAACACGCCTCCAACAGCTGAGCGATAGTAGAGACGCATTTTGGGTTCGACGGGTCTCGTGACGCAAAAATAGCTATTTCTCTCTTCCTCGACCTGTCTTATATGGCGTGCGCTCACCAGAGCCTGTGCTCGCTCGTCCGCACCGTCACGTGCGCTTGCCCGCCGGAGCTGCTGCGTGCTCGCTTGTCCACGCCACCCACCGGAGCTGTCACGTGCTGCTCGTCCATGCCGCCCGCCGAATCCGTCGTGTGCTTGCTCGTCCACGCTGCCAGAGCCGCAGACGGACGGGGGACTCCAACCCCGGCAGCCCGAGCTACCTCCACCTCCGCGCCGCAAACGGGGGACTCCGACCCGGTAGTCCGAGCCACAGCGCGAGGTGCCCCTCAGCGCCTACCCCGACAGCCTGAGCCGCAGCAGGAGGTGCCCCTCGGCACAGCTGGAGCATGCCGACAACGAGGAGGACGCGGTGGCGCCAAGGCCGATGTAGTCGCGCGCCGAGGCCGATGTAGTCGCGCACCTGAGGATGATGGGTTGGGGAGAGGCGTAGCGCAGCAGCAGCACGACAGGGAAGCAGCAGCAGCTCTGGTGGCCAACGGTTCGCCGGCGATTTTGCCCGCCATGATGCTCTGCTCGGCTGGTGAGAAGAATTTGGGTTCTCTGTTGGAGCAGAGAAAAATTGGGGCGGTACCCTTTTTACTGTGCATGACTCATTTCAGTGAATGGGTCTCCTATTTGGCTATCCATTGTTGGAGATAGTCTAAGCTCCATATTTTGAGAGCAAGAACCCATATCTCATGAATGGTAGGAAACCACTCAATTTGTAATGGTCCTAATTAGCAAATCTTGGCTACTCAACTCCTATTGTGCTAGTAAAAAAACTCGGATCCTATGGACAATCTTGGCTACTCAACTCCTATTGTGCTAGTAAAAAAACTCGGATCCTATGGATTAATGCATATATGGTTCCTAACAACACCTTGACCTTAAATCAAAAGGCATAAAGATTGGACTCGAATGATATTTTCAAAGTGGGTTATACTCGGTGCTTGCCTTGCGACAGGGTTGGCTCTGCACAACGGTGCATGTCTTGATTGGATGCGGTGGTGAAGATCGGATGCTGGATCGGCTGGTCAAGCATCAAATCAACTGCAGGATTCACAGCTTGTAGACGCCGTCGACCAACTCATGCTCTATACGGTGATGCACTACAATGCAGAGTGAGTCACAAGAACATAATCAGCCTATGTGCAACACTTTTCTATTTGGCAAGAATACAACAGACAACACAAGAACATGTTTATTTCTACTTTCAGCGGAAGTTATCCATTGAGTGTTGCAACAAACCTGCAAACTCAAAGGGCAACTGGCCGAGTGTTTCTAGGCAGAAAATGGATTTATTATACTTGGGTCAGGAGTATTTCATGTTATTGGCATATATTCAACTAATGGTGAGTTTATTTAACCATTTTTAATGACATGCAACAAATCCTTTGATCAAAAATAGAGGAAACATCAGGAACGGGATTAGAGCAAGATGTGAGAACGACCAATTCGAAGGGGAATTTTTACCACAAACTATCTTTAACGGGGACGATTCACATAGGGGGAAAGGGGCTAGGGGAAACTAGTGTAAACTCTCAATCTTAGGAAAAGGAAGACTTTGTTCTTGCTACATTGGAAACAAGAACATGGAAGGCAATGGAGCTAGCACACGTGAAGGGAAGAGGAGGCACTGGCTTGGCTTATAAAGAAAAGGCAAGAGAGCTTTCGATGGAAGCTTGGGGCGACCAGTTTAGCATAGGAAGGCAAATGGGCACTGCACGGGCAGGACGGATGAGAAAATAGGGAGTGACGTGGGAGACATGTCAATGAGCAGGAGGAAAGGAGTTGACACACTTGGGAAAGGGAGGCAGGAATAGGGAGAGTATCCTTGCGGCGAGATATGGTTCCAGGGATCTCATGATGATTGAAACTGCCAAATACTAGGAGACAAAACTATTAGTGGAGAAAGATATATTGACATAGATTCAATTGACTTAGGGTGCTCACTAGTGGAACAACACATCAACGGTATGTAAGGAGGCAAACCATAGATTGGAGAGTCGTGGTTATTTCGGTTGGTGTACTTTGCATGCATTGGCTGAGGGGTATGGCATTAGCTGCAATAACACCAATAGCCGATGGGGTGGTTAAAGAAGTCTGATTGGCTGGAATTCCATCCGGGGCTCAAGCAAGGGGACTAGTCGATAGGATGATTTGATCAAGGTTAGGTGCAAAAGACAAGCATAATAGAACAAATTGGATGAGCTTGTCCTGGGATGGATAGATCATTCAAGAACTCAGTCGAGGTCAGGAAGAGGTCGGCTAGGCAAGATGAGTTGATTGAAGAATGAATTGGCTATCCACAAGGTCGGCTAAGACAAAATTAAGGTCGGACCGAAGACGAGGTCAAACACAAAGATCGGGTGAAACCAATTTCGAATCGGATGCAAGATAGAGGTCGAGGTTCCTTAGCCAATGGGAAAAGAAGACTAGGTAAGCTAAGAACAAAAACAAGTCCGATGAGCAGATGAAGATAATGAACTTCGTGAAGTTAAACAAGGTTGATTAATCGGTCTTCTTGGCATCCAATAATATTGTGGCACCACTAATTATTATTATGGCCGCACATTGTAGCACCGACTATACTGCGGTAGCATTGAATAACACTTTGCAAAGCAACTATGGTCATATTTTGATAATTTTTTTTGCATCGTTTCTTCGTGGATTTTTGTCAAGATTTTTTTCCTTGGTAAAATATTAAAGAACATTTTCCAATCATTTGTATGGCTTCAAAATCTTCTTGAAACCTAATAAAAAATCTACCAAGATAAGTCTCCACAATCATGTTATTCCTAATGGCTATGTTGTTATTATGTTACCAAAGTCGCAAACTATGACCTAGGGTCATTTTTCTTACACAGTGGCAATGGCGGGGCAACATTGAACTTCATATCTAGGTCCATATTTGACACTTTTGGATTTGGAAAAGTGGTGCTGGGCCAAAATAAAATGTAGCATAAACTCTATGGAGTTGGGCTGCTCCAAAACATTGTGGAGTTGATATGTTTGGCTGGCTCCATCTAGCTATAGCCTAGGCCCGCGTGTTGGAGCCATGCCAAACAGATCATATACGTTGTGTGAAGCTATTTCATGTATGAATTATATTCTTTTGATTATGCGACATTTTAAAAATATGAATATGATTTTTTTTTGAAAAAATAAAATATGAATATGAAATGATCTATTGAGAATAGCCTTTTGATGTGGAAGTATGTTGGAGTTTTTCTTTGTGCCGTGACTTTTTTTTCCCTGTAATAAACATTCATGGCCCGGTACGTAACCGCATTTATTGTGATGGAATTCTGCAAAATCGAATCTTCGCTACTCGCTAGTATCTTTCAAAAAAAGAATCTTCGCTATTGGCAGAAAAGCCGCAGACGTATTGAAACTGCCAAACATCAGCAAACTCTGTTGCAGCAGCCAACAAGAGCCTGAAATAGCGCCAACTGAACCTTCGCATTGGCAATGGCAGAGGCAGACAGCCTGTTAAAGAACTAAACCTGTGAAGTCAGAGAGAATTTGATATGGCGCAGTTGGCACGAGGACTCGAGGAGTCAGCAAGCGTGGGAACCAACAAGAGAGAGGCGCTTCCACGCCCACCTTCCCTGTTTCCTCCTTGAACGAACGGCCGGCGCCACCAAACACCGTAGACACGCAACGGATTTTTGTGGCCTCGTTTGCGCTGGGTGCTTGGCTTTTGAATCGTCTGTGCTAGTGGGCGTCGGCTCAACAACCAAACCATGGCTCCAATTTGTTTTGGGTATAATAAGGAAGCTGTAATATTCTAGTTAGCAGGAATTGTAGTACACACTGGTGGGAGTATTTTATCCAGGTGGCTGCCCCGCCGGTGCATCGGTCTGGGCTTACCCCGGTTTCACGTCGTTAACCTGGTCTAGCGAAGCTTCGCGCGCCACTACCAAAGTAATCATCTTGCCAGAGTTTAGGTTGTGTTGGCGGCCACCAGATCAAGCGCACCAATTCAATCACCCACCATACAAAGCTGGCCTCTTTGGCGTGATGCGATTCAGAGAACAAGCGCATTGTTTCACGTGCGGTTGGTAGCTGCACGCACGTGGAGTACTATCGCAATGTCGAAATGTTCATCCGTCCGTGAACGTTTCTTCCATGAAGAGAGCAGCCAGATACGATAGTGGGCACTGGTGGTGCGTCCGTGACGCGCACGAGTCGTCATACAAACTCGCCGTGCTTCTCAAGGATAAACCCATGATCCGTCTCACCGTACACCACCACACACACCAACACCTACAGGCAGCAGACAACAGGTGCTTGGTTCACTGCAAGCTCGATCTGACTATATGTCCGATGGCATATATTGTATCGAGATTCCACAAGGCATTGGTTATGCTTGAACCGTTGAACGTGTTAGCATTATTACTTGATGCGCACCCTGTCACTGCTATTTGATTATGCATGGCTGACACAATAAGATCAGTGGATGGATTAGACCTTCCACAAGTTGCAATAAGTAACCCAGCCAAGCACACAATTAGCTGGATCAACGAGCTGACTTATGGGTGCTCTGACCTGCGGGCTGCGGCCCAACCAAAATGCTCGATGCCAGGCACTATGGATGACCCGGCACAAAGATACAAAATCCGTCCCTGTTTGCGAGATATGAAATGGCGATGTGTCGTCGTAAACAAAAGTGGATGGTGGGGCAATTATACTCTTCTACTAGACAGGCCCGCTCCCCGCACCAAGTCAATGGCTTGGCTCCGACACACAGACCGTACTCAACCGGATCACCTACCGGAGAACAGGTCTTCCATCTAGCTCCGTCAGGACTCAGGCATGTTACCGCGGTATACGTTAGCTGCTGGGCTGCGGAAATCGTCCACCATTTGACGTGAAACAAGAGAGTTTTCACGTAGCACATGATGTTTTATGCCTTGTTTAGATGAGGAAGTTGGTGAAAAGTTGAATGTGTAAATAGTGCATTGGTAAACGTGTCTGTGAGAAAAGATGTGTCTCGATGTGACTGAAAAGTTGGTGAAAGTTGGCGAACTAAACAAGACCTTTCTTCTGTCCAATGAATTATTGGATGCTCCAAGTCAGAGTTCCAAATTGCTTTAACTTTTTATTTCGGAAAACGTTTGAGTTGCTTTAGAAAACTCTTTGGGGAAATGTCAAAAGGTCTTGCTCGAGTTAAGACGACAACCATGCAGAACCAGAAAAAATGTGCAATTCCTAAAATGAGGTGTAAACATTACTTTATGTGTGGGAAGTGGGAACTGCTCATATCAGCTTTATCGTGCTCAAGGATCATCGAGATTGGTGATCCGATCCATGACAGTGACCATGTTAAAAACAATTTGAGCCACTTCAGGCCCAACCTGGCTGGCCATGCTCTCCCACCATGAACGTGGCCACGGAAAAAAAAACCAGAATCGAACGGCTTACTAATTTGGGTGGGGAACGCATAATGAGGAATTTAACTTTTCAATGAAGAATGTTGCTATGGGATTGGCAAACTGTATCCGCTCTTCACGCGGACAGGACAAATCCTACACTACTGCTCTTGGTCCTGGCTGTCGCGATAGGTGCGGTGTGCGAAACTAGGGGTCGTGTTTATTTCCACCAGAAATTTTTCGGACTCTAATATTCATCTCTCTCAGAAAACACGCTTTCCAGAAAAGTTTTCCTTTAACTCCTTTCAACTTTCCTATCCATCCCTCTTACAGAACATGTTTTCCAGAAAAGTTATTTTCCTCCCCTGGTGACTGATCGAACACGAACCAGATAGTTGTAAAGTGGGAACAATGCCTTGCGATTTCTGATCCCTACTAGGTGGCACATGAATCCAGATTTGAATATATGGTCGTAAAACAACCACTAGACAAATGCTGCAACAACAGCGACATTCAAATATGAATCAGACACAGGATACAAGTCACACGTGTGATTCGAGTGTGTTATGCAATGTAATCCAAGAAACAAAAAAATATATCATATAGGTATCCAGAACCAAAAGAAGGAGAGAAAAAGAACATAACAGTACCAGAATTCTTGCCCGTTTCACGTCACGACTAGACCCGGGTTCACGGGGAGGCTGTATACATATGCATGTAGCAGTACATTATTTGGGACGGGTGGCGAACAAGCCACCAGGAGGGGGGCACCGGGGCAGGGCCGCAGGGGTTGCTGTGCCACCAGTACCAGCCCGGGGGCGATGCCCCGGGACCAGGCAAGGCACTCTCTCTGTCCTCACAATGGGTGGTTGGTGGGGAGGTGACACGTGAGATTAGTTGAGGTCAGGAGAGAGGGAGGAGGGTAGGCCGGGCAGCCCTGACCGTAGAGACGAGCGACGTGGACGCACCGGGAGTCAGACAAGAGGCCAGTGCCGGAGCCATGCTTTTTTTTTTCGAGGAAGTGCCGGACCCATGCTCGTGCTTGTGTTTTGTGTTTAGGTCAAAAGTGTTTTAGAGTTTACTATTCACCTCTATTAGAAAACACGTTTTTCAGAAAAGTTCTCCTCCAACTTTCTCCAACTTTACTATTCGTTCCTCTTGCAGAACACGCTGTCTAAAAGGATTTTTTTCTCCTCCACCAGCTAAACACACCCTTGTAGCAGGGAAGGAACGAAAGGGAAAGGGCGGCGCGCGAGCTGCAGGAGCGAGCGCCGGGGTGGGGCAGGCAGCCGCAACGGCCACGCAGCGCACGCGGCACGCGATAGCGACGGGTGTAGGTGGACGCCCGCGCGCAGGCCGGGCGAGGCGACGCGACGTTTTGGCTGCGGGTCGCGGCCTCGCGGGGCGGCTCCCGCTCCTCAACGGGAGGCGCTAGTGCCGCTGCTGCTGCTGGAGTCCTACGATCCGGCACATGCATGTCGCTTGGGCCAACCATCCCGGTGCGAGAACGTGGAGGTGCCTGCGTCCTGTACGTGGACGCCGGCTGGCGTACCATGTTCCGACGTGTCGCCGTCCGATACAGCTTTTTTTTTTTTCGAACCAGTTCCGTCAGATGGCATCGCAAAGAAACATCATGTTTGAAACAGCAGGCCTACTTTTGAGCCGATCTCGGCTACGGACGAGTGATGGCGTCTTTTTTTTAAATACATGTGATGGCGTCTTGTATTCGCAGACCACAACCACAAGCCGCCCGGCAGGATCCAGAACCGTGCAAGTTTGACATAGGCAAAAAGTTACAGGGCGACCGATGCAATGGGAGGGGTAGGTGGCCCTCGATCGTGTTATTTTAGTCGTCCATGCACATTACTCCAACGGGATAAGCAGCGCATGCACCGTGTCAACTTCTCGCGTCGCATAGGCGACGATATTGCCCATGTTCCAACAACCCCCCACTTTGACCGCGCTGCAATATATGTGTGCATGCAGATATGTTAACCACGTATCAAACGACCTTTTGACTTTTGAGTAACGCACGGCCCGTTGAAGTCCAAAGGCGAGTGGCAGCCTATTATAGTAACAAATTGAGCTGGCAAAATTTCTCAAATTATTCTGTAATAGTTCCATTCTATGTTGGATCAGTGAATTATTTCATCAGAATGGTTTTTTTTTTTTTTGTACTTGGGCTCATCTGTTCACCTGCCACCATTGAAAAATTATCGTTCTCATGAAAAGACATCATCATGTTATTTCCACTCCTCCTGAACTTTGGACCACAAACGGAAATCAAGCCATAAGTTTTTAGTCTTGGGTAATTTGTAAATTATGCGAATCATCATCTTTGGAATGTGATGAGATTTCAACTTTATATTGAAAATGTGAAGATTTCACACTCACTTCGAACATGAAAAAGAGATTGGTAATTATAAAATTGTGCTTTCCTTAATTATAATTCTTTAAATTTTTAAAATATAAATAACTCCTTTCTCAACTTTAGCTAGAGCCACAAGATTTTCAACCTTCCTATTATTATAAAGGAATGGAGTGGGAACACAATCACGCGGACACAAATCAAGAATAACAAGGAAGCATGCATAACAAATAAGGAACAACAAGGATGGACGCCCAGCATCGATCACAATCTAAGTGTTGGGCTCTACCAGTGGTACATTGAGAAGAAGGTTGATTTTGCACTCATGAAGACAAATCCGATTGTTCTCGTATAGAGAGGATTGGGGCCAAAATGCAGTGTAGGTGGGTTCCCATGCGCCAATCTCATATTTTTGAATCAACACATTTAAAAAACTAGACCGGGCAGGTAAGAGAGAAGGGAGACCTTCTCCAACTCTAGAAAAATCACCGCACGCTGGCTACGCCGACGAGGGGATTTTTGTTTTCAATAAAACCAGCACTCATAAATCCACTTTTGTCATGAGTTGAACCTAGGTTGGTGCGACCATACCACCTATCACTAACCACTAGGCTAGAGGACCTTAGGTTAACCAGCACATTTAAATTGAGCCATTTAGATTATGTATTCTTTTTAACCATGCCCCTTGTAATGTTTCTCTTTCCATAAAACCAAATCACAAAATTTTGTAATATTTTTTCTATATAAGTTGCCAATTTTTTGAACATTTTTTTCTCTAATTGAGGGATCATAGTTCGCTTCAACCTTCCAACATAACATGGTTACAATGAACATAACATGTTTTTTTAATTAAACGGTAGGGGTTTCCTGACTATATATAGATATTAAAAAGTTTTACAAGAGATTATATAAAAGCAATTACAGATAATCTAGACATTGTTCTATGTGAGGAAAGTACACATGTGTTGCTCAATGCAACATCAAAGCAATACTTTTCTTGAAGAAAATCTTACTGTTGGCCAAACTTGGAGCAATATTCTTGAAAGGATAAAATACATGAATGGTTATTATACTTGTTGGTTTGCTTCAATTTGGTCATCGTACTTTAAAAAGTCTAAATCGTGGCCATCAAGGTTGCTCAATTAAGTCGATACGATCATTAGTTCTCTATGAATACATATTCGGGTGATGTAAATAATACTTGAACATTTGATGATTGCTAAATACATGAGTCCCCTCTATATATTTGATGATTGATGAAATAATACTTGAAAATTTGGCAATAAGCGGTGAGGGGAACTTTGAAACACAGAAGGTAAGTGAAAGTGGAAGATAAAAAGGCACGTCATAACATGTGTTAGTTAGAAAAAAAGTAACGATGAGGATTTTGTGTCAGGTTGGGAAAATAAAACTTGGTAGAATCGACTCAGTCAAGCAACCTTAAAGGCCATGATTTATACTTTTTAAATACAATTGCTAAATTAAAACAAGCGAACAAATATAATGGTCATTCATATATTTTACTCTTCCTGAAAATCAAGTCATTTGGAGCCATCTGGATAGTCCTGCACATTAAAATGGTAACTTCCATGTGCCAAGGCACTGCCAACTGTTCCTTAAAACTTACTAAAGTTTGGCATGGGTCATCACTAAATGAGACGTGAACATAACATGGCTACAGACAAGATCAAGGCAATTTTTTTTAAAAAAATAAGACGAGTATAGATGTACGGCTAGTGTCAGTAAATGTTGTCTTTCGCATAACCAAGATCAAAGGCGGCTTAGATCTAGCAGATCTCGTTTCATGGTCCTTGTTTCGAGCTTATCGCCCCATGATTTACAATATTTTATATACTACCGTAAATTCTCTACTTCAAACTAATATTTTATATACTGCCGTAAATTCTCTGCTTCAAACTAGTAAATTCCATCCCAGAGTTTACAATATAAAACTACCATATTATACTTGTCCATCAGCTTCACGTGGCCTTTAGCCATGCTGCAGCGGGAGGCCGAGATCTCCACCTACTACAACAAACACACATCAACCACGAATACGACCCTATTGGCAATTGGCATTGGCCCCTTCCCTGCTGCCCGCAATAATGTTCCCTGCCCTGCCAAACCCAAAAATGTGACCCTCACACTTTTGCCGCTTTTGTGGGGCCCACCCCCGGAGCAGCGAAACCGTACCAACCCCCGCAATGCAAAACCAAACCAAGGCTGTGTTTAGTTGATGAAGGGAAAAGATCTTTTGTTTCTGGGATGCGTGTTATGTGAGGGGGATGAATAGGAAAGGTGAAAAAGGAATTTTAGGGATGCGTGTTCTGTGAGGGGAATGAATAGTAAGTGCAAAAGATCTTTTGCATCTAAACACAACCCAAACAAAACTCGTGTACCCAAATCAGACTCGTCTTGGACTCTTGGCTACCTCCCGCACTTCAACCTCCAGGCACGAAAGCGCTATAAAATCCCCGTCATTCCCCTCCCCCGTTTCCATCGCCTCCTCTAGACTCGACGGGCGATTGGGCAAAGCAAACCGGAGCCACACACCCCACCTACCCCGGCAGGGACTCAGGCCAGCGGAGCCGACGAAGTCCGCCATGGACCTCGCCCTCCTCGAGAAGGCCCTGCTGGGCCTGTTCGCGGCGGCGGTGCTGGCCATCGCCGTGGCGAAGCTGACGGGCAAGCGGCTCCGCCTGCCCCCCGGCCCCCCCGGCGCTCCCGTGGTGGGCAACTGGCTCCAGGTCGGCGACGACCTCAACCACCGCAACCTGATGGCGCTTGCCAAGCGGTTCGGCGACATCTTCCTCCTCCGCATGGGCGTGCGCAACCTGGTGGTGGTGTCCACCCCGGAGCTCGCAAAGGAGGTGCTCCACACCCAGGGCGTCGAGTTCGGCTCCCGCACCCGCAACGTCGTCTTCGACATCTTCACCGGCAAGGGGCAGGACATGGTCTTCACCGTGTACGGCGACCACTGGCGCAAGATGCGCCGCATCATGACGGTCCCCTTCTTCACCAACAAGGTGGTGGCGCAGAACCGCGTCGGGTGGGAGGAGGAGGCCCGCCTCGTGGTGGAGGATGTGAAGAAGAACCCCAAGGCGGCCACCGAGGGCGTCGTCATCCGCAAGCGCCTGCAGCTCATGATGTACAACGACATGTTCCGCATCATGTTCGACCGCCGGTTCGAGAGCGAGGACGACGCGCTCTTTAACAAGCTCAAGGCCCTCAACGCCGAGCGCAGCCGCCTGTCGCAGAGCTTCGAGTACAACTACGGCGATTTCATCCCGGTGCTCCGCCCCTTCCTCCGCGGCTACCTCAACCGCTGCCACGACCTCAAGACCCGCCGCATGAAGGTCTTCGAGGACAACTTCGTCCAGGAGCGCAAGTAAGTCTGCCATTGATTGCTGCTGATGCTACTATTAATTGATTGATCTGCCAGCCATATATTGCTATACTACTAGTCATTCGTGAACGCGTTGCATTTGGCAATTTGCATCGTTCCGTGAGCTGGACCGATGGGGGGACTGCACATGCTGCATAGTCCTCAATCCCTTTCCTTTAGCAAAAGCGGAAAATGGCTGGTGCGATTCAGGAGACCCGTTGGCTCCGAAATCAATGCCATCTGCCGATCGACAGGGACACATAAACAAACAGCCAAAGTCGATTTTCTCTAGCCGCAGGCCGCTCGGCGAGGTTTGACCTGTGCGCCGGCTTACAAATCGGAAACGGTTCCTCGGCAGATCATGTCAACGGAAGCGGCCAAAGTAGATGACCAGATCATGTCCCCGTCTATAGCTTCTTGCTATGGATTTAGGCCTATAGCATAGGGGATCTAGAGTCTAGACGCCGTCTTATATTTAGTTATTGGAAACACGTATATAGCTGTAATACGGGTTAATTGGCAATCGACTTGTCGGTTGTCACCGTCGACGGTAGAAAAAAAGTGTACTTTCAGGAGATAACACAAGAGGTGGTAGGTTTTGACTTTTGAGGATAGAAAACTGCATGAGGGTATGTTTAGATTCTAGGAAAAAACACTGTAGCATAAGAAAAACACTGTAGCATTCGCTGGGAAATGTGTTTTTTGAGGGAGGAACAGTGAAAAGTTGGAATGAATACTGAAAAGTTAGAATGAATAGTGAATAGTTGGGAATCTGAACATGGCCTGAGTAGAGTTGGTGAACCGCACTACTCACTCATCTCGTCACTGGCGCAGTTGTTTACGGAAACGGGGCTCGCTAGATTTGGCTTGCTTTGCTTTCCGGGCAAGCCGCAATGCTTATGATCCCGGCAAAGGTTCAGTTAGCTACGCGTACATCGAAAGGGATGTGAATAAAGAGATGGAAAAAGGGCATGTCTTGAGCGTTTGGTCTGTGTCTGGTCTCTACAGATAAGTGGTGGTTACATGGATCATTTGGCATGCACTTTGCCTCGTGATGGTTGGACTGCCTCGGCATGCCAATAATGAACTAGTTTATATTTGTTATAATCCCCTAATTGGATTGGGTCGATGAGACTCCATCGTGCCCACCCACGAGTGAACGTGCAGCCTGTACTTTTGACAAATGTTGTAGGCTTGGTAGTCCCGTGGAATTCTTGCGATCTTGCTGACTCGGGTAGCTAACCTGCTCGGTCAGAAGGACGCTTCTGATTCACTTCGTTTTGATGGAAAGAAACCAAACCTTACTGACATGGTTGCGTGAGCAGGAATGTGATGGCCCAGACTGGCGAGATCCGGTGCGCCATGGACCACATCCTGGAGGCCGAGAGGAAGGGTGAGATCAACCATGACAACGTCCTCTACATCGTCGAGAACATCAACGTCGCAGGTAATTACAATTTACGTCCAAGTACTCTTATTTCTCCTGAATCCTCCTAGTAGAAATGTCTATGCCCAACTCATTCTAGGTACCACAACAGAGTTTTCGAAAGCAGAGTATGTTCTGTTTCTGGAAAGGCAGCAGAGTATGCTCTGCTCTTGCTTCAAACAAATATGTTTATTTTTTTCAGAACACATCACATAGCGGCGACGTGCCTATTTCTATTTGCACCATAAGTAGATGTAGGGTCCAAGGAAAAACACTTAATGTAGCCTGCATAATGTAAAAAAAAAGAAGTCAAGCCTATTGGTTGTCATGATGTTGTGTCCCACTGTTTTAAAAATACTGGTACGCACGATATGGCACGTCTTAATCCGCCATTGTTACACAACTTTAGTTAATTAAACGGCGAATTAGCCGGTTCAACGGGATGCCAGGCTTCGCTTCATATTCATTGTTATTCCACCAACGTGCTAGGAGTATATTGAAATGGTGGTTGGAACTGCCGCCACGTGAACGTGATACGCCTCAACCTGTTTTCTAGCTCTTGTTTACAAGTCAAACTGCCATAACCAGTCGGTGCGATAGCTAACCTTGTCGGTCGCCATTTGTTGTGATTTTGTGCACCTAATCACGATATATCATGTGAAATCAGCTTAGGAAAAGACCAGAAAGTTTACAAGTATACTGATGAATCTTTTGTGTTTTGCTTTGCACATTGCAGCCATCGAGACTACCCTCTGGTCGATCGAGTGGGGCATCGCTGAGCTGGTGAACCACCCTGCGGTCCAGTCCAAGGTCCGCGAGGAGATCACCTCAGTGCTGGGCGCCGGCGTGCCGGTGACCGAGCCGGACCTCGAGCGCCTGCCCTACCTCCAGGCCGTAGTGAAGGAGACCCTCCGCCTGCGCATGGCCATCCCGCTGCTGGTCCCGCACATGAACCTCAACGAAGGCAAGCTCCACGGCTACGACATCCCCGCCGAGTCCAAGATCCTTGTCAACGCGTGGTTCCTCGCCAACGACCCCAAGCGGTGGGTGAAGCCCGAGGAGTTCCGCCCCGAGCGGTTCTTGGAGGAGGAGAAGGCCGTCGAGGCCCACGGCAACGACTTCCGGTTCGTGCCCTTCGGCGTTGGCCGCCGGAGCTGCCCTGGCATCATCCTCGCGCTGCCCATCATCGGCATCACTCTGGGCAGGCTGGTGCAGAACTTCGAACTGCTGCCGCCGCCAGGGCAGGCCCAGGTGGACACCACCGAGAAGCCCGGGCAGTTCAGCAACCAGATCGCCAAGCACGCCACCATCGTCTGCAAGCCGCTCGAGGCCTAGAGTCCTGGCGTTCCAGAGAGAGGCCACCGATCAAGCACTATCTATTTTGGTTTTTGTGTTTTTTGTACTAAGAGGAGACGCATTTCTTGTGTGTTGGCTGTTGGGCGATATGGTGGTGTGTATGTGGCTGAGGTACGTGTACGTGTACCGTGTCGTAGATTCACTTGGTTATGTTCTTGCAAGCTTATCCATAACTTATAGTGCTATATAAACTCAAATCTTAGACCCACTCTCTGGTGTCGAAATTTCACTCAAGGGCTATTTTGTTTCCGAAATTACCAAAGTTTGTTGGAGGAAATGAGCCCAAACCAAGGAAATCAAGCATCGAAACAGAGCAGAGAAAAAAAACGCAAAATTCTACAACACATGTAAAACTGACAGCAAACCATAGCTCACGTCCGTTCACAGTGAGCAGAGTTATACGTGGACCAAATCGCAGCCCGAATTACGGCTCAACTGATGAAATTGAGCTTGGCTCATGAATTCAGAAGACACAACCTCACAAATAAAATTGGATCCAAAATGGTAATTTTAATGCCGTGGAGAAATCAAGAGGGTTGCAAGCCTCATGGTACTCCCATACTCCACCACTAAAAAAGCACAACAAAATACTACATGAAAAATTAAACAAAAAATTGGATAGACAGAGGACGCAAATATCTTTGCTTACACGGTTTGCGATAAACAAAATTTCATAGAAGGAGAGCAAAATAAACACTAGTGTAAATTTATCGACCCGGCAGTAAGGGGTTGGAGCATATCTAGATGCGCCCCATGCATATAGTAAAATTGAGAAGCATATCTATCATTGGTTTCCAACAACTAAAACCAGTTCACAGAAACAAAATATCAAACAAAATGAGACAAATCCAAACATTTTAGCAACCCTTATGAAATTGGAGGGGCCCAATAGTTTTTTTTCTTTTTCAAAGGCATATTACAGTTCAAATTCGGCATACACAACACTTTGTATCCGCTGTGACTCAAGACTCTGTTTTGGACTCACACCTGGTTAGAAGCGAAACCCCTCTGCTCCCAATACTGTGTACTATATGAATTATATGAAGATAAAACAATTACAGTAAACAATCTTGTGGAGTAAAATGGCAACATTACACTTAGAAGGTGGCTTCCTGATGTATTGTATGACCAGTGGGAAGAACTAAGACAGAAGGTGTTGAACCAACATCGACTCAACTCCCCAGATGACATCTCTTGGGGATGGAACAAAAATGGCAAATTCTCGGTGAATTCTACTTATGAACATCTCACAAAAAACGACTTTGAGAACTCCTATAGTAGAATATGGAAAGCAAAAATACCTTATAAAATTAAGATCTTCCTTTGGTTGTTGGAGCCGGGGCCACTTTAACCAAAGACTATGAAAAAGAGAAATTAGATAGGGGATACATACTGCCGATTTTGTGAGGATGTAGAAAGAGTAAAGTACACCACCGGTCCTTAAACTTGTATCATTGTGTCATCCCGGTCCCTAAAGTCACAAATCGACCATTTAGGTCCTCAAACTTGTTCGAATGTGTCATCCCGGTTCCTAAGCTTGAAAACAACCTGTTTAGATCCTCAAACTTGCTCACTTGTGTCATCCCGGTCCTTAAACTTAGTTTATAATATCATTTGAGTAAAAACAGGACCATGTAAAAACTTCATATCAAAAAACAATTCATAACTTTTTCATACGAACTCGGATGAAAACAAAATTTATATCAATATTGTAGATCTCGACATGATCAACAACTTTGAAAATTTTTTGAAATAAAAATGTTAAGGGTCTCAAAATATTATTATATGGTTACAGATTTTGAAATTTAAAATTAAATTTTAGGATAAAAAACGACTTTAAATGAAAAACTTTTTAAGTACAAAGTTGTAGATCATGTCGAGGGCTATAATTTAGATATATATGTTTTCTTCATTTGAGTTAATATGAAAAAAATTGTGAATAATTTTTTTGATATGAAATTTTCAAATCATCCTGTTTTGACTATGATGAGACAAAAAATTAAGTTTCAGGTCCGGGATGACACAAGTGAACAAGTTTGAGGACCTAAGTGGGTGGTTTATAAGTTTAGGGACCGGGATGACACAACCGAACAAGTTTGAGGATTTAATCGGTCGATTTGTGAGTTTAGTGACCGGGATGACACAACAGTATAAGTTTATGGACCGGTGACGCACTTTACTCCTGTAGAAACTACAGACCATCTATTTTTCCAATGCCCAATTGCAAAAGTAATATGGGGATGTGTGGCCCACTACTTTGGGTAACTACTATTCCCAGCAACAGTATTGGAAGTTGGTTGACAAATGCCTGCCAAACGGCAAGCAAGTCTATACACTTGGCTTGGCAGCGCTATGCTGGGCAATCAGGAAAGCACGCAATATAGCATGCTTCGAGCACAAAACCATCAAACATCCTGCTGATATAATCTGTCATGCTTGCGCTTTTATGAACTTTTGGGCAGGGCTGTACAAGGAAGACTTCCAAGAGCATATTGCCGAAGGTGCGAAGATACTGCTCGCATCCTGGCGACTCAGCGAAGGTCCCCCCCCCCCCCCCCCCCCCCGCGCCCCAGACCTTGCAAAACTACTGCCAGCCAATGATGAAGACGACGCTCAAGAAGAAGATGATTGAAGACAGCGTGGAGAGTGGAGGATCAGCTCGTGCTCCGTTGATCATGAAGTGCCACCCTTGTGTTCCTGAGTTGTCGGGTTCAGTCTTAGTTCAGTGGATGGTTGTTCTGTACCCCCTAGTTTGTTAGCCCCTTTAGAGCATCTCTAATGGGGGCTCCTAAATGAACCCCTACTCTAAATTTTAGGAGTCCAACAAAAAAAACATCCTCCAATGGGGCTCCTATCCCACCTCCTATTTTACATGCCCTCCCAAATTCCCCCTCCAAGCCCTCAGATCTGGGAGCCTCTCATCCCCCTCCCAACCGTAGGTCCCACCATTTTCTTTTCGTTTTTCTTTTTTTTTATTTCCTTTCTTCCCCACAACAGCGTCCATCGACGCCGACGCCGGAGAGGAGGCAATGCAGCGCCCGACCTCCTCGTCGAGCGGGAAGAAGACGACCAACGCGGCGAGGATCTCCTCCATCGCGGCGGTCAACTCCGGCGGCGTCCGGTCAATGGCGGCGAGGTGGGAGAACACCGATGAGAGGGCCCGCGCTGCTCCGGTGAACACAAGGCACCGTCAGTTGCGCTCGCTGTCCTTCCCAAGCGCTCTAGCTTTAGCAGCCAGCTGCTTACACGCCGGCGCATCGTCGCATCGCGTCGCGGCGGCGAAGGACACCACGGCGGCGAGGAGGTCGTCGGCGTCGGAGACGGAGATGGGGACGCGCTCGACGCCGAGGGCGCGGTGGGCGACGCACCAGTCCTGGATCATCCGGCGCGTGGCGTGGTTGGGGATGAGGTCGTCGGCGCAGAGCGGGCGGGAGGCGACGGGGAGCACACGCCGGCGTCGGGGTCGCAGGAGCAAGATTGGATCGGTGGAGAAGGGTTTTCATATGACTGGTGGGTCCCACAGAAATAGGAGCCAATATAGAGGCCTCCACTGGAGTTGAGAGCAAAATTGGGCCCCTAAATTTTACAAGTGGGCTTGTAAAATAGGATTTAGGAGCCCAAATTTACATGCCCCAATGGAGATGCTCTGCTTTAAATTTAAACTTCCAGGTGGGAGGGCATATTGTCCTCCGAGGCCAGTTCCAGCTGTTTCACCTCAATCATGCTGGATAGCTAGGATCCTCTTCCCCCTTCTCCCCTCTCTATCTGTTTCAAACCTTGTACCTGGTATTTCCGTTGAGAAATGGAAATGGAGAATGCTTCGATTAATAAAAAAAGCCATATCACAGTTCAAATTAGGCATACATAAAACTCCGTTGCCATTGCCATAGAAGAGTTCCCAAACATGGACAGATTTCCGATGAGCCATCAACTCGTTAATTAACTGTTGGACGTCGTCATACGAAGAGCCGCCCTTCTCTATTGCGTTCCAGGCCTTCGCACGGAGCTCAATAGCCTTCTTCCTAATCTCCTCGGCCTGTTCACCATCACCCATCACTCCGTCAATGGCTTTGGCGATCTTCTGGCCGCTGATGACCTCACCACGGTCCTCTATCTTCGATGCGTAGGCCCCAGAACCGACGCCAACCCCTACCTTGAGCACCTCTACGAGCAGCTTCTCATTGTAGAACTGGTCAGCGTGCCGAGGCCACGTCACTAGTGGCACTCCAGCGCTCAAGGCCAGCACCGAGTTCCATCCACAGTGTGTCACGAACGCACCGACGGCGGAGTGGCTGAGGATGAGTCTCTGTGGAGCCCAGCCCCGGAAGATGATGCCTCGCTCGTCGGGATCAACGAGCTCGGCGAAGCCTTCAGGCATCCACCGTGATGCGTCCGTTTCTTCTCCGGTCACGACCCAAAGAAAATCCCTTCCGGATCGCTGCAGACCGCACGCCACCTCCCGCAGCTCCGCCGCCATGAAATGCGCTAACGTTCCGAAGGAGATGTACATGACTGAGCTGCCCGGCTTCTCGTCGAGCCACCGCAGGCACCTGTTTGCGTCAGGCGCGTGCCCACCTACGCCGCCGCTCGCCGCCTGCAAGACCTTGTTGGCGGCGAGGGCCACCGGGCCAATGAGCCACACGCGGCGCCCGAGCACCGTGCGGTAGTGCTCGACCTAGTCAGGCTCCAGCTCGGCAAAGTTATTGAAGATCTCGCCATAGCTCCGCTGGTCCGCGGCGTGCACGAGCTTGTCGAAGTTCCACTGCAGCTCGTCCTTCCTCGGGTCCATCACCTGGCTCCTCCTCAAGGCGACGCGATGCGGCAGCCCCGGCAGGGACACGGGGTCATCTGGAGCAACGAGCCCCTCCAGCGGGTTGTTCCGCAGCAGGGAGTCGTTGCAGGCCCGGGCGAACATGCTGGTCCCAAGGAAACGCAGCCGCGGGATGCCGTGCTCGGCGGCGGCTTCGGCTGCCCACGAATAGAAGCTGTTGACGATGGCGGCGTCCGGGCGGGATGCCGTGCTCGGCGGCGGCTTCGGCTGCCCACGAATAGAAGCTGTTGACGATGGCGGCGTCCGGGTGGTGCTCGGCCAGGAACCGGTTGAAGGGCTCCGGGAGCAGCCGGACCGCTTCTAGTGACTTGAGGATGTCGGCCTCTGACGAAACGTCTGCAACGCTCTCGACGCCCGGCGGGAGTCCGACGTCGGGGAAGGGGACGGTGGAGATGTCGATCACCGGGGCGCCGGTGCCGCGGGAGGCGTCGTTGGCTTGGTCAACAACCGAGCGGATGACGGCGGCGTTCACTGGGGTGGTCAGGATTGTGCACCTGACGCCGCGAGAGGCGAAAAGGGCGGCCATGTCAGCGACCGGGATGAGGTGGCCCGGTGCGATATACGGGAAGAAGAGAAGATGTAGTGGCCGCTGCTCATCGCCGGAAGCCATGGCTGCTTGTTTGGCAGCGCCGTTCTTCTTCGGGATTGTTGGGGAGACGCCCCTTGGAATCATATTTTCTATTTTCGCAGGCGAGACTGAAGAGGTCAAGACGAATAAGACAAGCGTGAAACTAATTCTGTTGTAACACGGTTTTTCTAGTATTATAACAGTGAGAAGATTACAGTTGTCTTCCTTTTGTCTCTTCCAAAAAACATCATCCCGCACAATTACTGTTGACCTGCTATTTATAGGGGCCAACCTCGTATGTTTACAAGACCGTTACTTCCCGCCAGAAATCCTATAACTATCTTAGCTTTCAAATGACCGTTGCTTCCCGCCAATCTCCGCCTTAGCCTCGCAACAGGAGACGGATTCGTCTTGACAGTTCCTCGTCTTGTGACCAGCCTTGTGCTATTGTCTTCTTCGCCTTGACTTGTTCAGTCCTGCTCGAAACTCTAACCTCTTCGAATTAGATTCGCGCTCGTCATCTTCGTCTTGACCTCTTCAGTCTCGCCTGCGACTCTAACCTCTTAGAATTAGTTTCACGCTTGTCTTCTTCGTCTTGACCTCTTCAGTCTCGCCTGCGAAAATAAAAATATGATTCCAAGGGGCGTCTCCCCAACAGTAGCCCCTTCGTCCTTGGATTCGAGTTCATTGCTTTTCGACCCTCGAACTCCTGGGACGAAACCCAAAAGGCGTCCCCTTGGAAAAATTTGGCGGTTACTTTGGCGCCCTTTCACCTCCCAAACGGCGCGGTCTTCGAAACTTACTGTGCCTATAAATAGTAGAGGTTACCCCCCAAAAAATTACCTTCGCTTTCATCTCTGACTTCGTGCTACTGTCTTCGCTTTGCTCTTATTGTTGCTGCCTGTCGAGATTCTTGAAGTGCTTCGTGATCAAAAAGAGGTTAGTTTTGAAAAATCTTCGTCCTCGTTTCTTGTTTTGTTATGTTTTTAATTGTTTTTCGTTATTAGTTTCGGGAATGGCTCATGTCAAGTCTGCTGCGATTCCAACCTCTGATGCGGAGAGAGAGGACAGCCCTCTAGCCTCTAACCCGGGAAGCGAGGATTTGGAGGGGGTCGAGGCCAATGTAAATGAGCTCGTTGGAGAATCAGCTCCCAAAACCCTTCATTTCGGTCGGTCCTCTGTTACCGCTAGCATGATTTCGTCCTATGAACAGAATGGATTTTTCCCTGCTGGTGTTGGTCGTGCTCCAGGGCGCGAGACTACCCCCTGATCCTCAGTTTGCAGAGGCTGTCGTTTTTGCTGACTTCTTTACTGCTGGTCTTCAATTTCCTTGTGATCCTATGCTACCTCAGATTTTTGACCGATTCAACGTCAAACTTCATCAGCTGACACCGAATTCTTTTGTTCAACTATCAAAAATTTCTGGGGAGTGAAGACATTTGGTGGTGAGATTGACGTTGATACCTTCGGTCGTTATAATGAGCTTCATCTTCAGAAAAGGTCAATCTTTTTGGAAGAAGGCGGCGAAGAGCATATTGGACAGTTTGGTGTTGCTACTTTTACTTCGCGTCGTCGAAGTGCAGCCCTGAAGATTGCCAAGGTTGACTTCTCCTACGCTCAACGAAACCGTTGGGATGTGAACTGGCCGAAATCCTGGTTTTATGTTAAGGTTGGTTTCGCTGCACCGAATTCTAGTGAAGTGCATTATCCTTTTGCTGGCCCCCTTGGCAATATAGAAGTGTCTACTGTGATTGATTTCGATAAGAAATCTGAGTCTTTTAAGAAGAACAGCCCCTGCTTTCATCATGCTACCCGACGACTCACGGGCCGTGATGTAGTTGAAGAATTTTTGGCTGCCGAAATCTGGCCCTTGGGAATCGACTGGAAACCTTTTAGAATTGAGCAGAGACAGATTCCTGGTTTCGATTTACCTACCACCTTTGCTATTTTTGGACTCACGAAACCTGATGGTGTTAGTGATGATGACCTTGTTTCGAGTGTTGAGTGGGCCGCGAGGTCTTTGGTTGGTCCTTTTACTGAAAAGGAGAAGAAATCAATGATCGACTTCTTCGAGAAAACGAGTCGCTTGAATCGCCCGTGGATGGAAATGGGCGTCCAGTACGGGGACAGGGTGAAACCTTCTAAGCCCCAAAAACGTATGAAACCTGCTGGTAATGTTGGATCCGAACAAGCTGGAGTGACTCGAAGGTATAAGAGAACTTCATCGAAAATTTTGGTATCTTCGAGTCAAGATGCTCCTCAAGCGAAAACAAAACAGCTTGAAGCTCATAAGAGAAAGACTGTTGATGTGCAACAGTCTGGTTCTGCGTCGAACAAGAAACCTCGCTTGTCTTGCAAGATGGATCCTTCGCTGTTGGACAGCCCTGTGGCCGAGGCTGAGAAGGAGGAAAAGGCTATCGAGGCGGCATGTGGGCTTTTAGAGATTGCTGGCGTTGCAGGCGATGACCTCGGCTCAGCGGGATTCATGAAGGATTTGGCAGGCACTTCTGCTGCTTCAGGAGAAGGTTTGTTTGTTCCTTACATGAAATGCCCTGGTGCTAGAATGAGCCTTGCTGGCTCGATTTCGAGTGTGGTTTCGAAATCTCCAAGAGAATTTGACCCGAACTTTCTTGAGCTCTTAGAGTATAACTTCGGCTTGTATTCTACAGAACCAGCCGTCGAGGAAAAGAATGTCGAGGAGGATAAAACAGCCAAAGCTGAACACGAGGTCAGTAATTTTAGTTGTACTGTATTTGATTGCTAAATTTCTTTTATTGTTTACTTATTTTGCTTACTATTTTTAGGTCGAGGTTGTTGATGCCAAGGGAAAAAAGATCCCTGAAGAAACAGTTGTTAATCGTCCTTAAAACTTGGCTTCTTCTTCTTTTGTTGAACTTGGTGGGGGTAGTTATGAGATGCTAGGTGAGAAAAAACTCTGGCACCACTTCCTGTTTAGTTTCGTCTTTGATTCTTATATTTTGTCTTCGTTGTTATAGATTTTAAAGCATCATTGGAGAACCTTGATATTGAAGAGCTATCCCGTTTGAGCGTCTCCACAGCCCACAAGGTTCGTGCTTATTTCTACCGCTTTATCTCTGTTCCTTCCTGTGGCGGACCACTCCGAAATTATTCCAAGTTAAGTACCCCGGGACCACTAACGAGTAGTCAGGCACTTAATCCGGAATAAGCTGGAGCGCCGTCGGATTAAACCCGATTTAACCACGTACTTTTCTCGATCGAAACAACAGGCACGCCCACACGAAGGTGAGTTCCAGAGATTACAACATTCCACAAATTTAACATACATAAATAGTATCATAAAGTTATTACAAACCGAGTTTGAAATTTAAATCAGAGTATCAAATTCAAGCAGCGGAATAAAGTAGTTCATTGCAGCGGAAAGATAAACTAACGACGATACAATGTAACACCATACTGAATCCTGCCACGGTGCTACTCCTCCCGTTCCTCGGCAGAGGACGGAACCCACTCAATGTGCCATCCAGGGGGAACCTAGGTAGGCCAAGTAAGGGCATCGACTGCCACATCCAACACTGTACCTGTAACAAAAGCCACAAGCAAGGCTGAGTATACTAATACTCAGCAAGGCTTACCCGTCGGGTGAAAACTACATCACCGACATCTAGACATGAGAGGCTTTTGGCTGGTGGGTTTGTTTGCCAAAAAGCAACTAAAAGTAGATCCTTGCTTTCATAGTTTTAGCATCATATTCTAGTAGATTTAACCATTCTAGATTAGCATCCTCTCTAAGCATACAAGTGGTGCAGTACAATTTAATTCATACAACAAGTTCATCAATCTCATAATTCCACTTGTTACTAAATGCAGCAAGGCGGTCAAGCAGTTTCATTAACCGCGAGAAGCGGACAGTTCGAACCAAATTTTGCTACCTGGCCAGGGGAAACCCAACACACACGGATAATGCTTGCTATAAAAGGTACAAGCACTTCCCAACCTTTCCCATCGATCCACAATTCGGAACCGAATCCACTTCCTTAGGATAAAGGTTTACTGCTTCACTCACAGCATCACGCATATATCTACAAGTGTACGGCAGGGGAAACAAAAGTTTCCAAGGAGAGATGGCTATCGGCCCTAGCTGCTTCAATCTGGTACCGGGCTTACCAATTCCCATATATCGGCATGCATGTGGTACGTTCAAAAACTTGACACACTCAACCACACGTTTCGACCTTAAATCAATTATCATACACGGACGGGAGATCTACATCTACCATCCCGCCCGTCCATCCTTATGATTCCAACATAAGTAAAGACAAGCAACTCCTATGTCTCGCGAGTGACAGGAAATCACTCGACTTGTAACGGACCTAAAGCAATGCCCTATCGATCCTTTCATACTAGTGTTGCAAGTCATAGGTACTAGAAATGTGCAGCTAAGGTATTCAATCAACTCCTTGAAACGTAAATGCACAAGCATAGGGAATTCATAGATGCATAAACTGTAAAGGTTAGGTTATGCTCCGGGGCTTGCCTTCTTGCGCTAGCTGGGGGTTAGCCTCCGGGTCGACTGTTCCTTCGCCGGCACCGTTCTCCGGGGTGCCTTCTCCGTCGGCGGGGATGAGATGGTAGAAGCCGTCCACAACAGCGCCTTCTACATGAGATGCATAACTTATAGTGGCTGCCTAGTGATTCCAAAACTAAGGCCTTGAAGGCCATATACACCTAGACATGCTAAAGTACTACTTTCTCCTTCACAAAATTAGAGGAGGGGTGTGGAAAATTTTTACGCATCTTTGATGGTGATTGTGTACATATATAAAAGAATTTCCATTTATTATTTTGAAGTTAGGGTGCTGTTCTGGAATTTTAGACTTTTCCCTGTTTTATTTTAATTAATTATCGAAAAAGGTCTATTCTTTTATATGACTCAATTCCACCTTAATTTCTTCTCATTTTTGTTTCTCAGTTTCTGTTCATCCTTTTTATCTATAAACTTTATGACAGCTACTGGAGTATAAGAGTTAGGCTCACTCCGAAATTTAGCTTAATCTGAGCTACACAGAATTTATTAAAAATAGTACAAACTGCTGCCTACAGAAACAAGATAAATTCATATAAAATCGAAAATACATCCAAATCAGGAAATTTTCCTACCAGAGCTAGTTATGAGTGCAAGGAGGGCTCTGGCCAAGTGGTGGCTCAAAATAACCCTTGGACAGTTCTCAATAAATTTCTATCCGAAAACACATAGGAGGGCTCGAAGTAGGGCTCGACGTGCGCGTGCTCCGGCGGCCGAAAATGCGGATTTGGGGGAAAATCCGATTTCTCGCCGGACAGTTGGGGAGAGCTCGTGAGAAGTGTGGGAAATGGGAGCTAGGGAAGTGGTCTAGCTCTGTGCGTGAAGGATTTGGGAATGGTGGGGGACGAGGACGAATTTGGTCTCGAAGCTCGGCTCGGTCCGCGCGGCTGGAGGTTGAAGACGACGGGAGCGAGCACGAGGGAGTGAACTGGTGAAGTGCACGAGCTAGGGGAGAGTGTGAGTGGCTCGGTGGAGTGCTTTGGCACGCTAGAGAGGGGTCGTGCAGCCTCGGGAGCGTGCGCGAGGGGCGACAGCGACGCGACGCGCCATTGAAGCGCTCCCGAGCTCGAACAGAGCGCGCGACGGGGTTGGGCGAGGAGGATCGTGGTGTGGGCGCTGGGATACGCTACAGGGATCTTCCACAGTGCTCCGTGGCGCGTAGTGGGAAGGAATCCTCCGCGGAGGAGCTCTGCGCGACGCGCGCGAGCGCGCGGCCACGGCGGCGCTCCGCCCGCCATGATGGCGTTCGCGCGGCGTGAGGCGAAGCGTGCTGTCGAGCGGCGACGTGACGGCGCGGAAGGCTTGGACAAACACGCGAGGACAAGAGCCACCCGACGCCGCGGCTCGGCCAGCTCGGCGCGGTCTCCGCCGCTCGCCGGCCACGTGGCCGCCGAGCTCCGGCCAGGCGCAGAGCGTGCCAGGGTCGAGCTGGCAGCTCCGTGGAGCTCCTTTGCCCCTTTTGAATTTTCTCCAAAAATTTGAACTGAACATGAAAAAGTGTAAAAATAGAAGTTGGAATTTGAGAGGTGGGACACAACTTTCTATTTGGGGTGAACCTCAAATTTCAAATTTTTCAAGCTCAAACAACCCAAATTCAAAAAGGTGCTCAGAACTATTTTTCGAGTTTTTGAGGGGCTAAAATGCAAAATTTTAAAAAGTTCCAAATAGTGACTAGGCCTTATTTGTGATGGCAAACAACTTTAATTTTTGGAGATTTTCAAGTTTAGTATAAAATTCTTGAGATTTCAGTTGGGTGTCAAACAACCTTTGTTTTTGAATTTAAAATTGAATTTTGATGAATTTTTGAATTCCATCATCATTTTTTTTCCTTTTTTTAACCTGTTTCAAAGGTGTTTTCTACATTTTTTACATCAGGGATGTCACACTTCCTTTCTTTATATTTATCTCACATTTTTGTCTTCGACGTATTTTCTTAGGTTAAGCTAATCAACGCGGTCTGTGCTTCAAAGTCTAAAACTGCGGCTGACCGGCTTCGTTTCTTGGAGAAAGAGAATGAGAGGCTTCGGGAAGTTAACGATAAACTTCGCAAAGACTTGACTAAGATCGAGGACGCATGGGACAGCACCGATAGGAAATATAAAACCTTGCAAAAGGACTTTGACCAGAACCTAGTTGTGATCGATAATCTTCGAGAAGCTGTGGTTCGTGAGTCCGATGCTACTAAAGAGGCCAAAGACCAAGTAACCTCCCTTGAGCTTAGGTTAAAGGAAGCTGAAGAATCTCTAGCCTCTTCCAAGATTCTTGATGCTGAGAGGGTGAACCAGATCTTTGATTCGTATTCTAACTCGCTCAAGCAATTTGGAGCCACTCCTTATGCTCTTCCAGTGGACTTGACTGTTGAAAATTTCTTATCTTGGATTGAAGAGGAATTTTCTAGTCTCGGGGATGTATTTTCAATTGCTGGCGACAACTTTGCTCTTACCTGTACCGATGGCCTCAGCAGATTTCTTGAAAAAGAGGATAAGGAACTGCTTCTTCGGGTTTCCGGTCCTGGGATTTCGTTTTTCTGACTTCGGAGATCTGTCCTCATCTTGCTCTAAAGAAGTCGAAACTATGAAACGTCGTTTCTCGCGAGACTTCTGGAATATCTACGGCCGAGATATGGCTAAGGACTCCTCTTCGAAAGTAAGAAACTTTTCTGTATAACTTTGCTTCTTCTTTTTTTTTATTGTTGTCAAAAATCCTAAGTCTTTTGCTTCGTTTCTTCACCAGGAAGAAACTGAGGGCGCAAATGTTGAAGAAGGAAATGAGGAAGAAGGCGAAGAGGAAGAAGATGATGCCCTGGATTCGCCTCCTGATGATGACGAAGCTAAATCTTCCCAAGAAGAAGGAGAAATCTAGTTGCGAGTAGAAATTAATTTATGTAAAAAACTTATTCCAAGTGATGTTTGTGGATTCGAGAGCGACTTGAACGCTGAAATTGCTCAATATTTTGTTTATATTAGTCTCGTAATTATCTTCGATCTTTATTTCGTTTCGAAGTGCATGCGTTGGACTCGTAGAGATTCTTTTCCCTTGAAATTGTTTGTACATTGTTCTCTTTCTACAAGATCATGACCTTTAGTTTCGTTTTCGCTATGGAAAACACTTAAATATTCTTTGGCTTCTAATTCTCTTGTTAACTCGAGGGTGCCTTGAAGCGGATGCGCTCTTCTCCATGATTCCACTACTTGAGAAGACGTTGCTGTACGAAGTATATATGGGCCCTGTGCTATTGATGGTCCTTATCCTGGACAGATCATGCCGTCGAGCATTCCTGTGACTCCTGCTGCCTCTCATTTCTAGGGAAAGTTTTCTTTTTCATTTGCTTTGCTTTTCCTCTTGCTGAGGCTTGACTCCCCCTTCTCTTTTATAGTGGTCTTTCGACCCTTGAGGAGATGATGATTTCACCTAACTTCGCGTCCTTTTGAAAGTACAGTTAGGTGATTCGTTTTAATGTGTTTGTTGCTTGGTAAAAACTTGTTTTTGAATAAATGCAAATGGGGGCTTCTCTTTTTTGCCTTTGAAAAAGGCGTCCCCTCCCTCGATAGCCCCTTTGCGTTTATTCATCGCTTCTTATTCTGAGCAACGGATCTGAAAGATTACGTTCTCTTGTTTCACTTTCGAAATAGGGAAACTCTGTTGCTTTTTTCGTTTTGCGAGGTTGTGTTTCTAACCTCTACCTCAGGCAATTTTGTTCGAGATCTTTTGGCGAGGTTATATTTCTGACCTCGGCCTTGGGCTATTTTGCTCAAGGCCTCTTTTTGCGAGGTTATATTTCCAACCTCGGCCTCGAGCTATTTTGCTCGAGGTCTTTTTGCGAGGTTATACTTCCAACCTCGGCCTCGGGCTATTTTGCTCGAGGTCTTCTTTTTTGCGAGGTTATATTTCCAACCTCGGCCTCGAGCTATTTTGCTCGAGGTCTTTTTAAGAGGTTATACTTCCAACCTCGGCCTCGGGCTATTTTGCTCGAGGTCTTCTTTTTTGCGAGGTTATATTTCCAACCTCGGCCTCGGGCTATTTTGCTCGAGGTCTTCTTTGCGAGGTTATACTTCCAACCTCGGCCTCGGGCTTTTTTGCTCGAGGTCTTTTTTGCAAGGTTATACTTCCAACCTCGGCCTCGGGCTATTTTGCTCGAGGTCTTCTTTTTTGCGAGGTTATATTTCGAACCTCGATGTATTTTTTGCTCAAGTGCTTTTAGGGGAATCTCCTTTATTGATTTTTTGGAGAAATTTACATAGGTTCGCCTCGTTATAAACCTCACCTCCAGTTTCCTGGAGCCCCTTTTGTGAGGAAAAGAGTACGACCTTTTGCGATGAAAGAAAAAGAGAAGAGAGGTGCTTTCACATTTGTGCTTATAGCTCCGCACATTTACGAAGTTGACCTTTACAAAAAGAACTAAAACTTGGAGAAAACTATATACCTTTGCTTGTTCCGATTCTAGTTATAGTATTTGCGTAGTTGCTCTACGTTCCATGAGTGAGGTAACTCCTCTCCGTTTTCAGTGGAAAGATGATAAGACCCTGGCCTCGAGCTTTTTGTGACAATGTATGGTCCTTCCCATTTTTTCTCGAATTTGGACAAGTTTTCTGCATTATGCTTCCTTTTGATTACCAAGTCCCCAACTCTGATCTCTCTTATCTTTGCTTTTGGGTCGCGCCACTTTCGTGTTTGCCTTTGGTATGACTCGAGGTTATGTGAGGCAACGAGCCAATCGACTTCGATTAAGTCTTTTTCCACCATTTCTTTTTCACCTTCCTCGCTACTAAATGTTACTCTCAGAGTTTTGGCCTTGATTTCTTCTGGGACCACCGCTTCGGTTCCGTATAGCAGTCTGAATGGGGTGAACTTGGTAGCTCTGGATTCTGTAGTGTTGTGTGACCATACTGCGATTGGTAAATCGTCAATCCATTTTCCCTTTTTGTGATCGAAGAGCATCTTCCTTATAGTTGAAAAAATGATGCCGTTGGCTCTTTCGACTGCACCGTTTGACTGCGGATGATATACGGATGCGTACTTTACTTTCGTTCCCATTGTTATGCAGAAATCTCTGAATGACTCGCTGTCGAATTGCTTTCCGTTGTCTACTGTTATTTCTTTTGGTACGCCGAATCTGCAGATGATGTTATGCCAGAAGAACTTTTGTACTGTGTGCGAAGTTATTGATGCTAGGGCTTTTGCTTCGATCCATTTTGTGAAATATTCCACAGCGACTACTGCGAATCTGCAGTTTCCTTGAGCTGTTGGGAGAGGCCCTACTAGGTCTATTCCCCATCTTTGCAATGGCCAAGAAGGTGTAATGAGCTGCAACAATGAACATGGAATCTTTTGGTTGCTTGCGTTCTTTTGGCATGCTTCGCATTTCTTTGCTACTTCGTCTGCATCTTTTATCATTGTCGGCCAGAACATTTCCTGCCTGACTGCTTTTGCTGCGAGGGCTCTTGGACCAATGTGTGTTCCGCATATCCCTTCGTGTATACTTCTTAGTATTTCCGTTCCTTGTTCTTTTGCAATGCATTTTAGCCATGGTGCTGATATCCCCTTCTTATATAGCTCACCTTGTATTATCTGATATCCTTTTGCTCTTGCTGGTATTCTTTTGGCCTCGCTTGCAGAATAGGGTGTGAAATTGTCTTGTAGGTATGCCATGATTGGTGCTCTCCAATCTTCCCAGCAGATGTGCGCAAGATACTGCTTTCTGATTGAGGGGATGGTCATGACCTCGTAAATTACGTCTTCGGGTAGCTCTTCCTTCTTTGCTGCTTTTTTGGCTAAATCATCAGCTTCGTTGTTGTTGTTTCTGCGGATGTGCTCTACAGTGAATCCTTTGAAGTGTTTCTCCATTTTCCTGACCTCTTCGAGGTAATTGATTAGCTCTGGTTTTCTAGCTTCGCTGTCCTTTTCAATATGATCCCTTGCTATTTTCGAGTCTGTCTTCACAATGAAGCTTTGTTTTCCTAGCGATTTTATTTTTCGTAGCCCAAGTAGGAGTGCTTCATATTCTGCTACATTATTTGTGATTTGAATCTCTTGGTTGTTGAACTCCAATCGTGATGTGAATCTGGTTTTGATTCCACCTGGTGAAACTAGTATTGCAGAGATTGCTGCTCCTTTGCTACAATATTCTCCATCAAAGTAGACTGTCCATTGTTTTTCGTCTTCGCCTGGAGCTTCGTGTTTTGGAGAAGTCCAATCTGCTACGAAGTCAGCTAATACTTGAGACTTGATTGCATTTCGTCTCATGAACTCGATGTTGAATCCGGAAAGTTCTGCGGACCATTTGCTGATCCTATTCGAAGCTTCTTTGTTTGCGAATAGCTCGGCTAGAGGTTTGTCGGTGACGACTGTCACTTTGTGAGCTTCGAAATAGTGCCTGAGCTTTCTTGATGCCATAAGTAATGCGTATGCAATTTTTTCGAGCTCAGAGTATGACTTCTTGGCTCCAGATAATGCTTCGGAAACAAAGTAGGTTGGCAACTGCTTCAAAATGCCTTCAATTTCGATTTCTTGTACTATTGCAGCGCTTACTGCTGACTCGGATACTGCGAGGTAGAGGAGAAGGTCTTTTCCTTGGGCTGGTGGTGATAATTTGATCATTGCCGCAAGGTATTGCTTTAATTCTTTGAATGCTTTCGATTGTTCTTCACCCCAGTTGAATTTCTGTGCATGTCTGAGAGTTTTGAAGAAAGGGAGGCTTCGCTCGGCCGCTCTTGGTACGAATCTGTTTAGAGCTGCGATACTGCCTGTCAATTGTTGCACTTCCTTGACCGTCTTTGGTTCCTCCATAGATGCCAAGGCCTGTACCTTGTCTGGGTTGGCCTCAATTCCCTTTGAGGTTACAAGGCACCCCAAGACTTTTCCTTTGGTTACTCCAAAGACGCATTTTTCTGGATTTAAGCTTAAGTTTGACATTCTTAGATTGTTGAAAGTTTCCTCGAGATCTTTGTTGTGATCCGCTCTTTTGATGCTCTTTACGACGAGGTCATCCACATAAGCTAGCATGTTTCTATCAATTTGCGAGTTGAAGACTTTTTTGGTCATTCTTGAGAAAGTTGATCCTACGTTTCTCAGCCCCTCTGGCATTCTGACGAAGCAAAAAGTTCCGAAAGGTGTTATGAAGCTCGTCTTCTCCTCATCCTCTTGTTTCATCCAAACTTGGTGATACCCTGAAAAGCAATCTAGTAGAGATAGAATCTCGCTGTTGGCTGCGTCGTCAACGACGCTATCGATTCTTGGTAGGGGGAAATCGTCTTTTGGGCAATGCTTGTTTAGGGTTGTGAAGTCGATGCACATCCTCCACTTTCCGTTTTTCTTTTTCACCGGGACAGTGTTTGCCAACCATTCTAGGTATTGTACTTCTCTAATGACTTTTGCTTTCAGTAGCCTTTCAACTTCGGATTTTATTCCCTCTACCTTCTCATCCAACATTTTTATCAGTTTTTGCTTCCTTGGCTTTGTCTTCGGGTTTATGTTGAGGCTATGCTCGATTAGAGTTCTGCTGACACCCTTTAGATCTGCGGCTGTCCATGCAAAGACATCTTTATTTTTTCTTAGGAATGCTATCAAATCTTCCTCTTCTTGAGGGGGAAGGTCTGCACCGATCGTGACCTCTCTACCCTGTGTTCCTGGTTCGAGAGAGACTCGCTTGGTGTCTTGTGCTTGAATAGTTTCTTTTGCTTTTTCCACTTTGGATTGCGGTGGCCTCTTTTTGATTGATTCTGTTTGAACCTCATCGTTTGTTTGTTTCGTTTCTGTCTGCAAGAGGTTGACGTTTTTCTCGCCTGGGGTGATTCCTTGTTCGATGTCCCTTGCGACTTGCTGGTTTCCGAATATTGTGATTACTCCATTTGATGCTAGAAGTTTCATGCAGAGATACGCCTGTCGTACAATGGCTTCGAATGTGTTGAGGAAGCCTCTTCCGAAGATTGCATTGTAAGGGTAGTACATGTCGACTATGTCGAAAGTGATTGGTTCCGTTCTGGGATTGCTCAAGTCCCCTAAGGTTACCGGTAGCTCGATTTTTCCTAAGGCTCGGATTGTTTTTCCTCCGAAACCAATGAGTGGAGTTTCTGATGGTTGTAACAAGCTTCTGCTGATGTTCATTTGATCGAAGACGCTTGCGAAGATAATGTCAGCTGAACTGCCATCGTCTATCAATATTTTTGTTAACTCCCAGCCTGCCATATTTGTTTCAATGACCATGGCATCAGTGTGAGGATAACATTGGAGCTTGAGATCCTGCTCGGTGAAGGTTATTGGGATATGCGACCAGTGAGTTTTTACTACTGGGCCATCGGGTAATATTGCGTGCACTCTTCTGAAGTAGTCTTTTCTTTGTCTTTTGCTTTCGAAGTCAACTGAAGATCCTCCCGCTATAGGCAGAATCATTCCGCGGGAGGGAATAGGACCCTTAGCAGGTGTTGAATTTGATGTTGCAGCTGTTTGCATCATGGTTTCGTCTTTTCTTGCCGCGGTGGATTGAATGGAACTGTGCGCTTGTTGATTTGGCTCTGACTGTGTTTGGTGCCATGCCAGTCGAGGCTGGTGGTATGTTGAATAGGATTCCGAATTCGTCGGAAGTTGTAGCTGTGGATTTGTCGCGTTGTGAGAGGTGCATTGCCAGGAGTTTGTTTGAACTGTACGACCTTGACTGTTGTTTTGGTTCATTTCTTGCTTCACCCTGATGGTTATGGGACATCTCCCTGTACTGTGATCTGGATTTTCACCATGAAATTGGCAAAACCAAGATCGAGGTTGATTATCTTGTTGGCCTCGCCCTCTTCCGCGGCCTCTGCCTCGTCCACCTCTTCCTCGTATGAATGAGTGTGACATCTCTGATGTAAAAATTTAGGAAACACCTTTAAAACAGGTTAAAAAGGGAAAAAGTGATGATGGAATTCAAAAATTCATCAAAATTCAAATTTAAATTAAAAAACAAAGGTTGTTTGACACCCAACTGAAATCTCAGGAATTTTGTACTAAACTTGAAAATCACCAAAAATAAAGTTGTTTGTCATCACAAATAAGGCCTAGTCACTGTTTGGAACTTTTGAAAATTTTGCATTTTAGCCCCTCAAAAACTCGAAAAACAGTTCTGAGCACCTTTTTGAATTTGGGTTGTTTGAGCTTGAAAAATTTGAAATTTCAGGTTCACCCCAAAGAGAAAGTTGCGTCCCACATCTCAAATTCCAACTTTTATTTTTACACTTTTTCATGTTCAGTTCAAATTTTTGGAGAAAATTCAAAAGAGGCAATGGAGCTCCACGGAGCTGCCAGCTCGGCCCTGGCGCGCTCTGCGCCTGGCCGAAGCTCGGCCTCCACGTGGCCGGCGAGCGACGGAGACCGTGCCGAGCTTGCCGAGCCACGGTGTCGGGTCGCTCTTGTCCTCGCGCGTTTGTCCAAGCCTCCCGCGCCGTCACGTCGCCGCTCGACAGCACGTCTCGCCTCGCGCCGCACGAGCGCCATCATGGCGGGCGGAGCGCCGCCGTGGCCGTGCGCTCGCGCGCGTCGCGCAGAGCTCCTCTGCGGGGGATTCCTTCCCACTACGCGCCACGGAGCACTATGGAAGATCCCTGCAGCGTATCCCAGCGCCCACGCCATGATCCTCCTCGCCCAACCCCGTCGCGCGCTCTGTTCGAGCTCGGGAGCGCTTCAATGGCGCGTCGCGTCGCTGTCGCCCCTCGCGCACGCTCCCAAGGCAGCACGACCCCTCTCTAGCGTGCCAAAGCACTCCACCGAGCCACTCACACTCTCCCCTAGCTCGTGCACTTCACCAGTTCACTCCCTCGCGCTCGCTCCCGTCGTCTTCAACCTCCAGCCGCGCGGACCGAGCCGAGCTTCGAGACCAAATCCCTCGAGCACAGAGCTAGACCACTTCCCGAGCTTCCATTTCCCCCACTTCTCGCGAGCTCTCCCCAACTCTCCGGCGAGAAATCGGATTTTCCCCCAAATCCGCATTTCCGGCAGCCGGAGCACGAGCACGTGGAGCCCCTACTTCGAGCCCTCCCCGAGGTCAACCGAGCCCTCCACTAGCTCCGCTGAGTCCCACTGGTGCTCTAGGACCCCTCCAACCCCGACGAGATCCACCACCCTCGCCAGAATCGAGTTCGCGGCGGCCGCACCGCCACCGCACGTCGCCGGCGAACTCCGAGCTTCCCCCGGCCTCCCGACCGCCACCAATCGACTCGTGGTGAGCCACTGGTTCTTTCCCCCACTTCCCCGACCCTATCTCGCCGTCGTTTGGCCGGCGCAACTCCGGCGACGAGCCGAGGGCCTTTGTTCATCTTCTTCGTTTTTCCAGGGTTCCCAGTGAAAAAGTCAGGGACCTGTTCGCGAAGATTCAAAAGATCCGAGGGCCGGCGCGTAAAAAGATTCTTAAGGTTTAACCCTTTTTCCTGAAATCTTCTAAAATACACCAAAAATCGTAAAAAAATAATAATAATGCACAAAAACACTCCCTGGACTCGTGAGATTGTAATATCCAATCTCATGTTAGCATGTATATACTTTTGGTGAACCAATTTTTAATTAAAATTCAAACTGTGAATTTAGAAACTTGTGCACCATTTCAAATCCAGAGCTCCGCTAGGGCTGAGCTTTGGATATGTTGTTTGCAGTGACTTTGGACACCCTGTGTCCAAAGGGGACCTAAAAATATGGACCGTAGCTTCAGTTATGAATTAATTTGTGATTCCTGTCTTTTTGTAGTCCTGAAATTGTTAAAACTAATCCATGCAGCTAAAAATAACCATTTTTCTCCAGAGACGTAAGAACTTGTTAGCACATCTACTAAAAATGCAAAACTTAATTTTTGCTCTGTTTAGACTAGCAAATAAATAGATATGTGTTTTCGGATAGAAATTTGTTGAGGACTGTACAAGGGTTATTTTGAGCCACCACTTGGCCAAAGCCCTCCTTGCACTCATGACTAGCTGTGGTATGAAAATTTCCTGATTTGGATGTATTTTTGATTTTATATGAATTTATCTTGTTTCTTTAGGCAGCAGTTTGTACTATTTTTAATAAATTCTGTGTAGCTCAATTTTAGCTAAATTTTGGAGTGAGCGTAACTCTTATACTCCAGTAGCTGTCATAAAGTTTATAGATAAAAAGGATGAACAGAAACTGAGAAAAAAAAATGAGAAGAAATTAAGGTAGAATTGAGTTATATAGAAGAATAGACCTTTTTGATAATTAATTAAAATAAAACTTGGAAAAGTCTAAAATTCCAGAACAGCACCCTAACTTCAAAAATTTTCCACACCCCTCCTCTAATTTTGTGAAGGAGAAAGTAGTACTTGAGCATGTCTAGGTGAATATGGCCTTCAAGGCCTTAGTTTTGGAATCACTAGGCAGCCACTATAAGTTATGCATCTCATGTAGAAGGCGCTGTTGCGGACGGCTTCTACCATCTCATCCCCGCCGACGGAGAAGGCATCCCGGAGGACGGTGCCAGCGGAGGAACAGTCGACCCGGAGGCTAACCCCCAGCTAGCGCAAGAAGGCAAGCCCCGGAGCATAACCTAACCTTTAAAGTTTATGCATCTATGAATTCCCTATGCTTGAGCATTTACGTTTCAAGGAGTTGATTGAATACCTTAGCTGCACATTTCTAGTACCTATGACTTGCAACACTAGTATGAAAGGATCGATAGGGCATTGCTTTAGGTCCGTTACAAGTCGAGTGATTTCCTGTCACTCGCGAGACATAGGAGTTGCTTGTCTTTACTTATGTTGGAATCATAAGGATGGATGGGCGGGATGGTAGATGTAGATCTCCCGTCCGTGTATGATAATTGATTTAAGGTCGAAACGTGTGGTTGAGTGTGTCAAGTTCTTGAACGTACCACATGCATGCCGATATATGGGAATCGGTAAGCCCGGTAACAGATTGAAGCAGCTAGGGCCGATAGCCATCTCTCCTTGGAAACTTTTGTTTCCCCTGCCGTACACTTGTGGATATATGCGTGATGCTGTGGGTGAAGCAGTAAACCTTTATCCTAAGGAAGTGGACCCGGTTCCGAATTGTGGATCGATGGGAAAGGTTGGGAAGTGCTTGTACCTTTTATAGCAAGCATTGTCCGTGTGTGTTGGGTTTCCCCTGGCCAGGTAGAAAAATTCGGTTCGAACTGTCCGCTTCTCGCGGTTAATGAGACTGCTTGACCGCCTTGCTGCATTGAGTAACAAGTGGAACTATGAGATTGCTGAACTTGTTGTATGAATTAAATTGTACTGCACCACTTGTATGCTTAGAGAGGATATTAATCTAGAATGGTTAAATCTACTAGAATATGATGCTAAAACTATGAAAGCAAGGATCTACTTTTAGTTGCTTTTTGGCAAACAACCCACCAGCCAAAAGCCTCTCATGTCTAGATGTCGGTGATGTAGTTTTCACCCGACGGGTAAGCCTTGCTTAGTATTAGTATACTCAGCCTTGCTTGTGGCTTTTATTACAGGTACAGTGTTGGATGTGGCAGTCGATGCCCTTACTTGGCCTACCCAGGTTCCCCCTGGATGGCACATCGAGTGGGTTCCGTCCTCTGCCGAGGAACGGGAGGAGTAGCATCGTGGCAGGCTTCATCATGGTGTTACTATGTATCGATGCTAGTTTTCTTTCCGCTGCAATGAACCTTTTTATTCCGCTGCAATGAACTATTTATTTCCGCTGCAATGAACTTGATACTTTGAATTTCAATCTCGGTTTGTAATAACTTTATGATACTATTTATGTATGTTAAATTTGTGGAATGTTGTAATTTCTGGAACACACCTTCGTGTGGGCGTGCTTGTTGTTTCGATCGAGAAAAGTACGTGGTTAAATCGGGTTAAATCCGACGGCGCTCCAGCTTATTCCGGATTAAGTGCCTGACTACTCGATTAGTGGTCCCGGGGTACTTAACTTGGAATAATTTCGGAGTGGTACGCCACAGATGGTATCAGAGCCAAAACAGGCACCGGAGAGAGCAACAAACCTTAAATAAACATTTTGAAATAAAACTTGCCAACTCGTACTTCCGCCGCGCTTTGCGATGGAAGGTTATTCTTAGGACCGCTAAGGATGTTACATAGAGCGTGAAGCCTATGTGGGTTAAGGGATCACGATATGATAGGTGGCTAATAATATATTATACTGACTTCCAGCACATTTCATTCTGTCATTTACTTTACGCAATGGTGGGCGCAAGGTACGGCGATTGCTGTAACGTACCACGGCACTATATGAAAATATAGTGGCGGCACATAGTCAATACGCTGTGATGGCGTATGAAAATAGAATAGCATGGTGGGCGCAAGGTACGGCGATTGCTGTAACGTACCACGGCACTATATGAAAATATAGTGGCGGCACATAGTCAATACGCTGTGATGGCGTATGAAAATAGAATAGCATGGTGGGCGCAAGGTACGGCGATTGCTGTAGCGTACCATGGCATAATATGCAAATATGATGGCGGCATAAAGTCAATACGCTATTTCATAAGCGTATGAAATTGTCAATATGTTGCCTTGGTGACATATGAAACATTGCCCGTTCAATGTTGAACGTTCGGGTGCCACCTCTATAGTGGGTGGTAATGAATGGAGACGCTTTAATGAGTGCTGGCACGAAAGGTTGATTATATATGCTCTGGAATGGAATTTTCTGCAGGTACACTAACCACGATTCCGTATGATGAACGGTTAGAAAAGTTCGGCTAGTTAATATAGGGAGAGACGGATATTGCCTAGCCACTGGCACTAACTTCGTAGGCCAAAAAGTTTATTGGCATGTGTGATGGTGAGAACGAATAGGCCGCTCATGCATTGCATTCACTGAAATTATATTGAACCTTAATACGTGACCAATCGAACCGCCGTCAAAATTTGAATCACAACCAAAACTCTGCTGAAACCAATCTGTTTGCACCATTAATTCGAACCTGAAAACGTTGCCAAACGAAAAAGTGTTCAACATGAAAGTTGTCATAAATGTTATCTAGTTTATGCTGAAGAAATTTCAACGAAAATGGTTCAGTAGAACTGGAGTTATGTTTAAAATGGTAACCCCCTGTCTGCTGCAAATTTCTGGGAACAGTGAGATAAAAATTGAATTTTTACACCATCTTAATGACAGTTTCTGCTCAAACCTCCAACATGAAACTTGTTTGTAATTACTTAAAAAACGTCCTGGACGGAATTGGGAATTTTTGAGCTTGTAGATTTCGAGTTTTATAATTTTTACTACACTGTCCAGAATCTGTTTATTTTCTTTGGCGCTAACCGGTTCTCACCCATGCCCTTTCTTTTTGGTTCAGAATGGACGCTCACACTGACTTGGCCAGCTACCCCAACGATGTTTCCTTTTCAGACTGCCTGGATGGGAAGGTTTCCCTAGCATTCTGTGGTCAGTTTTGCAGGCGCTCGATTATCCTACCCCGCCACAATATGAGAGAACCCTCATCCGAGACCGAGGTGTGACCCGATCTCGTGTGCGTTTGGTTGTATATCACCATCCACCGTGTCCTAGCTCTCCCACTTGGAGTGTGGAAGTTCATGGACACCACATGGAGACTACTTGTGAGCTAGCTGCATTGAATGGCATCAGTTCTTTTTGTGCTCAGAACCAGGACTTGGTAGAGCACCAGTTGCTTGGGTTGTTCCCACCGACCCAACCAGATGATCCCCATTGGATGAGGCGCTATCTTAGCTCCCCTTTGAGGATGGCGGAGAATCCCGTCGCTGCAGCTGCACTTATGATGAGTTGGATCCGAGCTTACCACCGCTTGCAGGCACTTTAGGACGGTCGCCGAGCGAGATGCTCAACCTTGCCATGGACATGTCCGTCCGTGCCCGGGACATTAGGGTTGAGAGGACCTCATTGTCCATTGAGGTGAGCACCAGGGACGCCATGATTGCTGATTTGGAAAGGCAATTGAATGACCTCCACATCGCGCACAACAATGTCCAAAATGAGCTAGCCCAAACAAGAGAAGAGCTTGAGGAAGTGCACGGTACTTTGGAGCATGACAATGCCATGTTAGCCGCCCATGATGCTCAGCACCTTCTTGAGCAGGAGGGAGAGCATGGGGAAGGAGAGGCCCCCGACTCCGACATGGATACCGAGGATGACATGCCGCCCCTTCCAGCTCCACCATCACTTATGGGCAGCGAGGCTACCGCTAACAACCTAGATGATTTCTAGAGTGGTAGTAGCAAGATTACTCCTCCGCATAGCCTAAATTTTGGCTTCATGTTGTAATAGGCTGGATGGAGTTGAGCTCCCCTTAAATCTTTTGAGACCATGTAATTTAATGGTGTGGTTGTGATCCAAAACTTGATAAAGGTTGTAATGGCTGTGTGGAAAACATTCTGCAGCTAACTTTGTTTTAATTATTGATGGGTTTTCCATTCATTTCTGGGCTGTGATGTGAACTACAAAGTTGTTTGGAATTTGCCACACAAAATGTTCACCAAATTTCAACCCCATTGATTAAGAGAAATAAAAATGGCAACCAAAACACTACAGCTCGGCCTGCCGTAAAACAGCAAACGCTGAGAGCTAAAGATTGAATTTTTCGGCTTAGTTCCAATTCGAATTTGATTCTGAGCCAAACATGAAAGTTTTAGAGCATGAAATTTTCGAGCTACTGACCGAATTGGAGAGTTTGACTTGCTTCCTGTTGGGAGATATGATTTTTCTTCCGAACTACTTGTTGATATGTCATTCCTATGCAGTAAACTTCATTACGTTGTCACGTTCTATCTTGTCATCATTATGCAAGCTTATGAAATATGGCTAATACAAGTACCTACTGCAGATGGCAATCACCCGCAGCGGTCATGACGCTAGTGGCTCCAATGCTAACCAGCAAGGGCCAGAGGGGCAGCAACAGCCGCCACCACCTCCGCCACCAGAGCAACCTCCGACGTGGCAGCAATTGTATGCTACGCAAACGGAGATCCTACGGAACCTGCAGCATCAGCAACAAATGATGCAACAGCAGATGCTACAGCAGGGAGGTCAACGGGCCCCTCAGCCTCAAGTGGCCCGGTATGAGGATTTTCTGGCTACACACCCGCCGGTATTCTCAAGAGCCGATGAGCCCCTGGAGGCCGATACGTGGATTCGAGCCATCGAATCCAAGTTCACCATCTTGGCCACGCCTTGCACTTCCAACCGCAAGGTGGTTTTCGCGGCGCAGCAGCTCCGCGGTACGGCTCTCCTATGGTGGGAGAATTACTTGGCCCTGCAGCAGGAGGGTCACGTAATTGAGTGGGATGAGTTCAAGACTGCTTTCAAGGCTCATCATATTCCTGCCGGCTTGGTAGAGCGGAAGTTGAATAAATTTCTGGCTCTGACCCAGGGTACCCGCACGGTGCTCCAATACGCCCAGGCCTTCAATGGTCTGTGCCCATACGTGGGTCATCACGCCGACTCTGACGAGAAGAAGTTGGAGAGGTTCCGACGTGGCCTCAATACCAAGTTGAAAGCTCAATTGACCACCACCCGTGTGGCCACGTATGCCGATCTTGTGAACCTCGCCATTGCCCAAGAAGACGCCAACATAGTACACAAGGCGGAGAAGAAGAGGAAAGCTCCCGCTGGACCCTCGAGCGCGCAGCCGCAGAGATTCCGCTTCGTTCCCCCGGCTGCACCGCAAGGACAGTCCAGGGCACCTCAGGGAGGTGGATGGGTTGCTAGGCCACAACAGCCTAATGCGCCCCGTTTCCCTCCACCGCCGCAGCAGCAACCGGCGCCAAGGCAGAACGCACAACAGCCAGCTCGCCCTGGAGCCGGCTATCAGTGCTTCAAGTGTGGCAGCAACAGCCACTTTATCAAGGACTGCCCGCAGAACAAGCAATAGAACCAGCGCCCGGGAAATCAGCAAAGCAAGGGCAAACAGCAGCAGCGTGTGCAGGTCCGACAAGGAAGGCTTAACTACACCACCTTGGCCGACCTACCTGAGGGAGCCCCAGACATGACTGGTACCTTCCCTATCCACACTCAACCTGCTGTGATATTGTTTGATTCCGGGGCAACACATAGTTTTATAAGCACAAGATTTCATGCAAAATGTGGGTTAAAATCTTACCATACCAAATCATCATATGTGATATCGACTGCGAGAGGTAAAATAGCATCCAACCAAGTCACCCGAAGAGTTCCAATCAGGCTGCGAAGTAAAACATTTCCTACTGATTTAATTCTGCTTGGTATGGAAGGGATTGACATTGTTTTGGGGGCGAATTGGATGACTCAACATAAGGTTGTGCTAGATGTTGCGGAGCGAATTGTTGAAATAAACTCGCCTACACATGGCCCTAGTGTGCTATATCTGCCACAACCGAATTGCGTCAATGCTTGTGCTTATACAATGGTAGAAACACAACTAAAGGACATTCCGGTGGTATGTGAGTATGCCGATGTTTTCTGGATGACTTACCTGGGATGCCGCCGGATAGGTACATTGAATTTGTGATTGAACTCCAACCTGGCACGGCACCTATATCAAAGAGACCATATAGAATGCCACCCAATGAATTGGCCGAATTAAAAATTCAACTCCAAGAACTGCTAGACAAGGGTTTCATACATCATAGTGTGTCACCTTGGGGATGTCCCGCTATCTTTGTGTATCGATTACCGGCCTCTCAATGCGGTGACTATTAAAAACAAGTACCCACTCCCCCGCATTGACGTCCTGTTTGACCAACTAGCTGGCGCCAGAGTGTTCTCCAAGATTGACCTTCGCTCTGGCTATCACCAAATAAAAATCCGACCTTGTGACATTCCGAAGACTGCCTTTTCTACTCGTTACGGGCTTTATGAATTCTTGGTCATGTCTTTTGGACTCACCAATGCCCCAACCTACTTCATGTACCTCATGAATTCGGTTTTCATGTCAGAACTAGACAAGTTCGTTTTGGTTTTCATTGACGACATTCTTATCTATTCCAAGAATGAGGAAGAGCATGCCGAGCACCTTTGCATTGTTCTTCAAAGATTGAGAGACCATCAACTCTACGCCAAGATCTCAAAATGTGAATTCTGGCTAGAGAGTGTGAAATTCTTAGGTCACACGGTTTCCAAGGATGGTATATCTGTGGATCCGACCAAGGTGCAAGAGGTGCTGATTGGCAACCACCTACCTCTGTCCACGAGATTCGGAGTTTTCTGGGTTTAGCCGGTTATTATCGCCGTTTTATTCCGGACTTCTCTCGGATTGCGAAACCCATGACCGAACTCTTAAAGAAGGGAGTCAAATTTGAGTGGAATGACAAATGTGATGAAGCTTTCCACACTTTGAGAAAACATTTAACTTCAGCCCTAGTTTTAGCTCAACCTGATTGCACCAAGCCCTATGATGTCTATTGCGATGCTTCAGGCACCGAACATGGCTGTGTCCTCATGCAAGAGAACCGAGTCATTGCTTATGCTTCTCGAGCACTTTGGCCTCATGAGCAAAACTACCCCACGCATGATCTTGAGTTAGCAGCGGTTATTCATGCTCTCAAGATGTGGAGACACTATCTGATGGGTGTTCCATGCAACATATACACCGACCACAAGAGCCTCAAATATGTCTTCACTCAGGCACATTTGAATATGAGGCAGCGAAGATGGTTGGAGTTAGCAAAGGACTATGACCTTAGTGTGCATTATCACCCCGACAAGGCTAATGTGGTTGTGGATGCACTAAGCCGCAAGGCTCGTTGTCATTGTCTTTCCATGGAGTCCTACGCTGACACCTTGTGCCATGAAATGGCCAAGCTCAACTTAGAGATTGTTCCACACGGGTACTTCAACCATATTTCAGTTGAACCAACCTTGCACGATCAGATTGTTGAAGCCCAATTAAATCCTTCAAAGGAAATTGGCAAAGGAGAAGGTGAAGGAAAAATACAAGTGTTTCCAGCTAGATGGGCAAGGAGTGATGTGGTTTGGACATCGCATCGTGGTGCCCAAAAACACGGAACTCCGGAGGAAGATTATGGATGAGGCCCATCTCTCTAAATTTTCTATCCATCCCGGTAGCACCAAAATGTACCAAGATTTGAAACTAAACTTTTGGTGGACTAGGATGAAGCGAGAAATTGCCACGTATGTGTCGGAATGTGACACGTGTCAGCGGGTTAAGGCTAGCCACTTGAAGGTAGCAGGCACGCTTCAACCTCTACCTATTCCCTCATGGAAGTGGGAAGATATAAGCATGGATTTCATTGTTGGACTTCCCAGAACCCCTCAGGGGCATGACTCCATTTGGGTAATTGTGGACCGCCTTACCAAGACCACACATTTTATTCTGGTCAATACCATTTATACCGCTAAGAGGTACGCTGAGATTTATTTGGAACGGATCGTTTTTCTACATGGGGTACCCAAGACGATAATTTCAGATCATGGTACTCAATTCGTAGCACGCTTTTGGGAACAATTGCAACTATCCCTAGGCACAAAACTGATCCGTAGTTCAGCATATCACCCTCAAACCGATGGGCAGACGGAAAGGGTAAATCAAATACTTGAGGATATGCTTCGAGCTTGTGTTATCCATTATGGGGAGAATTGGGAGAAATGTTTATCTCTGGCCGAATTCTCCTATAACAACAGCTACCAAGCGAGTCTTAAAATGGCACCTTTCGAAGCCTTATATGGTAGAAGATGTCGGACCCCGTTGTGTTGGTCCCAGGCAGGCGAGAGGTATACCTATGGCCCTGACCTTGTAAAGGAAGCGGAAGAAAAGGTTAGGATCATCCATGAAAATTTGAGAACCACCCAATCACGGCAAAAGAGTTACTTTGATCAACGGCGGAAGCCACTTCAATTCGAAGTGGCGATCACGTGTATCTCAAGGTCTCCCCGACCAAGGGTGTGCAAAGATTTGGATTAAAGGGAAAACTCGCACCTCGCTACATCGGCCCATATGAAATTACTCAACAATGTGGACCGGTATGCTACCGTGTGAAGCTTCCCAAGAAGCTCTCAACCATGCACGACGTATTCCATGTTTCCCAACTCAAGAGGTGTCTTTGTGTTCCGACCGAAGTTGTTGAACAAGAGGAACTCTCGGTTGAACCGGATCTCTCCTATGATGAGCATCCCATTAAAATCCTCGATGAGAAAGAGAGACAAACACGAAGGAAAGGAGTTAAAATGTACAAAATTCAGTGGAGTCATCACTCCAAAGATGAAGCCACGTGGGAAACCGAAGACTATCTTAAGAAGAATTTCCCCGACATTCTTTCGTAAGCCAAAGGTACTTTTCCCATCTTGTTCCTAAGTTTAATCGAATCTCGGGACGAGATTCCTTTTAAGGGGGGTAGGCTGTGACATCTCTGATGTAAAAATGTAGGAAACACCTTTAAAACAGGTTAAAAAGGGAAAAAGTGATGATGGAATTCAAAAATTCATCAAAATTCAAATTTAAATTCAAAAACAAAGGTTGTTTGACACCCAACTGAAATCTCAAGAATTTTGTACTAAACTTGAAAATCACCAAAAATAAAAGTTGTTTGTCATCACAAATAAGGCCTAGTCACTGTTTGGAACTTTTGAAAACTTTGCATTTTAGCCCCTCAAAAACTTGAAAAACAGTTCTGAGCACCTTTTTGAATTTGGGTTGTTTGAGCTTGAAAAATTTGAAATTTCAGGTTCACCACAAAGAGAAAGTTGTGTCCCACATCTCAAATTCCAACTTTTATTTTTACACTTTTTCATGTTCAGTTCAAATTTTTGGAGAAAATTCAAAAGGGGCAATGGAGCTCCACGGAGCTGCCAGCTCGGCCCTGGCGCGCTCTGCGCCTGGCCGAAGCTCGGCCGCCATGTGGCCGGCGAGCGGCGGAGACCGCGCCGAGCTGGCCGAGCCGCGGCGTCGGGTGGCTCTTGTCCTCGCGCGTTTGTCCAAGCCTCCCGCGCCGTCACGTCGCCGCTCGACAGCACGTCTCGCCTCGCGCCGCGCGAGCGCCATCATGGCGGGCGGAGCGCCGTGGCCGCGCGCTCGCGCGCGTCGCGCAGAGCTCCTCTGCGGGGGATTCCTTCCCACTACGCGCCATGGAGCACTGTGGAAGATCCCTGCAGCGTATCCCAGCACCCACGCCACGATCCTCCTCGCCCAACCCCGTCGGGCGCTCTGTTCGAGCTCGGGAGCGCTTCAATGGCGCGTCGCGTCGCTGTCGCCCCTCGCGCACGCTCCCGAGGCAGCACGACCCCTCTCTAGCGTGCCAAAGCACTCCACCGAGCCACTCACACTCTCCCCTAGCTTGCGCACTTCACCGGTTCACTCCCTCACGCTCGCTCCCGTCGTCTTCAACCTCCAGCCGCGCGGACCGAGCCGAGCTTCGAGACCAAATTCATCCTCGTCCCTCCACCATTCCCAAATCCCTCGCGCACAGAGCTAGACCACTTCCCGAGCTTCCATTTCCCCCACTTCTCGCGAGCTCTCCCCAACTCTCCGGCGAGAAATCGGATTTTCCCCCAAATCCGCATTTCCGGCCGCCGGAGCACGCGCACGTCGAGCCCCTACTTCGAGCCCTCCCCGAGGTCAACCGAGCCCTCCACTAGCTTTCCCGAGTCCCACTGGTGCTCTAGGACCCCTCCAACCCCGACGAGATCCACCACCCTCGCTAGAATCGAGTTCGCGGCGGCCGCACCACCACCGCACGTCGCCGGTGAACTCCGAGCTTCCCCCGGCCTCCCGACCGCCACCAATCGACTCGTGGTGAGCCACTGGTTCTTTTCCCCCACTTCCCCGACCCTATCTCGCCGTCGTTTGGCCAGCGCAACTCCGGCGACGAGCCGAGGGCCTTTGTTCATCTTCTTCATTTTTCCAGGGTTCCCAGTGAAAAAGTCAGGGACCTGTTCGCGAAGTTTCAAAAGATCCGAGGGCCGGCGCGTAAAAAGATTCTTAAGGTTTAACACTTTTTCCCGAAATGTTGTAAAATCCACCAAAAATCGTACAAAAATCAGAAAAATGCACAAAAATACTCCCTGGACTCGTGAGATTGTAAACTCCAATCTCATTTTAGCATGTATATACTTTTGGTGAACCAATTTTGAATTAAAATTCAAACTGTGAATTTAGAAACTTGTGCACCATTTCAAATCCAGAGCTCCGCTAGGGCTGAGCTTTGGATATGTTGTTTGCAGTGACTTTGGACACCTTGTATCCAAAGGGGACCTAAAACTATGGACTGTAGCTTCAGCTATGAATTAATTTGTGATTCCTGTCTTTTTGCGGTCCTGAAATTGTTAAAAATAATCCATGCAGCTAAAAATCACCTTTTTTCTCCAGAGACCTAAGAACTTGTTAGCACATCTACTAAAAATGCAAAACTTAATTTTTGCTCTGTTTTGGCTAGCAAATAAATAGATATGTGTTTTCGGATAGAAATTTGTTGAGGACTGTCCAAGGGTTATTTTGAGCCACCACTTGGCCAAAGCCCTCCTTGCACACATGACTAGCACTGGTAGGAAAATTTCCTGATTTGGATGTATTTTCGATTTTATATGAATTTATCTTGTTTCTTTAGGCAGCAGTTTGTACTATTTTTAATAAATTCTGTGTAGCTCAATTTTAGCTAAATTTTGGAGTGAGCCTAACTCTTATTCTCCAGTAGCTGTCATAAAGTTTATAGATAAAAAGGATGAACAGAAACTGAGAAACAAAAATGAGAAGAAATTAAGGTGGAATTGAGTTATATAGAAGAATAGACCTTTTTGATAATTAATTAAAATAAAACTTGGAAAAGTCTAAAATTCCAGAACAGCACCCTAACTTCAAAATAATAAATGGAAATTCTTTTATATATATACACAATCACCATCAAAGATGCGTAAAAATTTTCCACACCCCTCCTCTAATTTTGTGAAGGAGAAAGTAGTACTTTAGCATGTCTAGGTGAATATGGCTTTCAAGGCCTTAGTTTTGGAATCACTAGGCAGCCACTATAAGTTATGCATCTCATGTAGAAGGCGCTGTTGCGGACGGCTTCTACCATCTCATCCCCGCCGACGGAGAAGGCATCCCGGAGGACGGTGCCAGCGGAGGAACAGTCGACCCGGAGGCTAACCCCCAGCTAGCGCAAGAAGGCAAACCCCGGAGCATAACCTAACCTTTAAAGTTTATGCATATATGAATTCCCTATGCTTGAGCATTTACGTTTCAAGGAGTTGATTGAATACCTTAGCTGCACATTTCTAGTAACTATGACTTGCAACACTAGTATGAAAGGATTGATAGGGCATTGCTTTAGGTCCGTTACAAGTCGAGTGATTTCCTGTCACTCGCGAGACATAGGAGTTGCTTGTCTTTACTTATGTTGGAATCATAAGGATGGACGGGCGGGATGGTAGATGTAGATCTCTCGTCCGTGTATGATAATTGATTTAAGGTCGAAACGTGTGGTTGAGTGTGTCAAGTTTTTGAACGTACCACATGCATGCGGATATATGGGAATCGGTAAGCCCGGTACCAGATTGAAGCAGCTAGGGCTGATAGCCATCTCTCCTTGGAAACTTTTGTTTCCCCTGCCGTACACTTGTGGATATATGCGTGATGCTGTGAGTGAAGCAGTAAACCTTTATCCTAAGGAAGTGGACCCGGTTCCGAATTGTGGATCGATGGGAAAGGTTGGGAAGTGCTTGTACCTTTTACAGCAAGCATTGTCCGTGTGTGTTGGGTTTCCCCTGGCCAGGTAGCAAAATTCGGTTCGAACTGTCCGCTTCTCGCGGTTAATGAGACTGCTTGACCGCCTTGCTGCATTGAGTAACAAGTGGAACTATGAGATTGATGAACTTGTTGTATGAATTAAATTGTATTGCACCACTTGTATGCTTAGAGAGGATGCTAATCTAGAATGGTTAAATCTACTAGAATATGATGCTAAAACTATGAAAGCAAGGATCTACTTTTAGTTGCTTTTTGGCAAACAAACCCACCAGCCAAAAGCCTCTCATGTCTAGATGTCGGTGATGTAGTTTTCACCCGACGGGTAAGCCTTGCTGAGTATTAGTATACTCAGCCTTGCTTGTGGCTTTTATTATAGGTACAGTGTTGGATGTGGCAGTCGATGCCCTTACTTGGCCTACCAGGTTCCCCCTGGATGGCACATCGAGTGGGTTCCGTCCTCTGCCGAGGAACGGGAGGAGTAGCACCGTGGCAGGCTTCATCATGGTGTTACTATGTATCGACGCTAGTTTTCTTTCCGCTGCAATGAACCTTTTTATTCCGCTGCAATGAACTATTTATTTCCGCTGCAATGACCTCTTCAGTCTCGCCTGCGAAAATAGAAAATATGATTCCAAGGGGCGTCTCCCCAACAAATTCGAAGAGGTTAGAGTCGTAGGCGAGACTGAAGAGGTCAAGACGAAGATGACGAGCGCGAATCTAATTCGAAGAGGTTAGAGTTTCGAGCAGGACTAAAGAAGTCAAGGCGAAGAAGACAATAGCACAAGGCTGGTCACAAGACGAGGAACTGTCAAGACGAATCCGTCTCCTGTTGCGAGGCTAAGGCGGAGATTGGCGGGAAGCAACGGTCATTTGAAAGCTAAGATAGTTATAGGATTTCTGGCGGGAAGTAACGGTCTTGTAAACATATGAGGTTGGCCCCTATAAATAGCAGGTCAACAGTAATTGTACGGGGTGATGTTTTTTGGAAGAGACAAAAGGAAGACAACTGTAATCTTCTCACTGTTAGTAATACTAGAAAAACCGTGTTACAACAGTTGGCGCCGTCCGCGTGTTAGGATCAAAATCAAAACTCACGATGCCACCAAAGAAAAAACAACGGTCTGATGATCCGCAGACCTCAAAGGCTCACGAAAACGAAAGAGAAAACGATGAACCACAAGTTTCAGTGGAGCTAGCCATTACCAATGATACCCAAAATCAAGAAGAAGCTAGCCTCGAACAACTGCTACAAGAAATCAAGAGGCTCAAGCAAAAAAAAGAAGATCTATTGAAGGAAGCAGAGAACCAACGAAAAGAAACAGAGAAAGAGCGAAAACTTGCAGAGGCTAAGAATGAGCTCAGAAGACTCCAAAACGAGCTCAACGCGAGCAAAGTAACCATTCAAGAGCCCGAGAGAGAATACCACACCGAAACGACAAACTACAACGCGGGCTTCAGAAGCTATGACTCGAATTCACCATTATCTCCAGGCCTTCAAAATGCACCATGGCCAACCTCGTACAAACCCATCACTTTGCCCAAATACAATGGCACTTGTGACCCAAGGCAGTTCTTGATAAGTTACGAAGTTTTTGTGGCTTCAGCTGGAGGAAACGAACTAGTTCTCGCAAAATCATTCATCATAGCCTATGAAGGATCAGCTCTTACATGGTTCACAAGACTAAGCCCAGGATCAATATTTAGTTGGGAACAACTCAAGGCAAAAGTGCTTTAGAACTTCCAAGGATTCAACAGACAGTTATTGACTTCGGGAGATCTCTTTGCGTGCAAACAAGAGGAAAAAGAGCCATTGGCCCAATACTTCAAACGCTTCATCCAATTGAAGGCTCAAACGGACGACATTCCAGACTCAATAGCAATCGACGCATGTATTCACGGATTAGGACCAGGGCCATGCGCATCAGAGTTCGTCAAAAACAAACCAAGAAACCTCCATGAACTGTTCCACGAAATGGAGAAGTTCTGCAGATCAGACGATGATCACAGAAGAAGAATCAACGAAAGAGCCATGCTCAGAAAAGCAAATGGAAACTACAGGCAACCCACATACGAATAGCAAAACTACAACCGACCAGCTCAAGTTTTCAACATAGAAAACAGAAGCGAGCAAGACAATAACGAATCAAATGCAACAAAGCAAGATTTCAGCTCCTCATTCATACGAGGAAGAGGTGGACGAGGCAGAGGCCGCGGAAGAGGGCGAGGCCAACAAGATAATCAACCTCGATCTTGGTTTTGCCAATTTCATGGCGAAAACCCAGATCACATTACACGGAGATGTCCCATAACCATCAGGGTGAAGCAAGAAATGAACCAAAACAACAGTCAAGGTCGTACAGTTCAAACAAACTCCTGGCAATGCACCTCTCACAACGCGACAAATCCACAGCTACAACTTCCGACGAATTCGGAATCCTATTCAACATACCACCAGCCTCGACTGGCATGGCACCAAACACAGTCAGAGCCAAATCAACAAGCGCACAGTTCCATTCAATCCACCGCGGCAAGAAAAGACGAAACCATGATGCAAACAGCTGCAACATCAAATTCAACACCTGCTAAGGGTCCTATTCCCTCCCGCGGAATGATTCTGCCTATAGCGGGAGGATCTTCAGTTGACTTCGAAAGCAAAAGACAAAGAAAAGACTACTTCAGAAGAGTGCACGCAATATTACCCGATGGCCCAGTAGTAAAAACTCACTGGTCGCATATCCCAATAACCTTCACCGAGCAGGATCTCAAGCTCCAATGTTATCCTCACACTGATGCCATGGTCATTGAAACAAATGTGGCAGGCTCGGAGTTAACAAAAATATTGATAGACGATGGCAGTTCAGCTGACATTATCTTCGCAAGCGTCTTCGATCAAATGAACATCAGCAGAAGCTTGTTACAACCATCAGAAACTCCACTCATTGGTTTTGGAGGAAAAAGAATCCGAGCCTTAGGAAAAATCGAGCTACCGGTAACCTTAGGGGACTTGAGCAATCCCAGAACGGAACCAATCACTTTCGACATAGTCGACATGTACTACCCTTACAATGCAATCTTCGGAAGAGGCTTCCTCAACACATTCGAAGCCATTGTACGACAGGCGTATCTCTGCATGAAACTTCCAGCATCAAATGGAGTAATCACAATATTCGGAAACTGTGGCGGACCACTCCGAAATTATTCCAAGTTAAGTACCCCGGGACCACTAATCGAGTAGTCAGGCACTTAATCCGGAATAAGCTGGAGCGCCGTCGGATTAAACCCGATTTAACCACGTAATTTTCTCGATCGAAACAACAGCACGCCCACGCGAAGGTGAGTTCCAGAGATTACAACATTCCACCAATTTAACATACACAAATAGAATCTCAAGTTATTACAAACCAAGTTCGAAATTTTAAATCAGAGTATCAAAGTCTTGCAGCGGAATAAAAGTAGTTCATTGCAGCGGAAATAAGACTAACGACGATACACGTAACACCATGATGAAGCCTGCCACGGTGCTACTCCTCCCGTTCCTCGGCAGAGGACGGAACCCACTCGATGTGCCATCCAGGGGGAACTTGGGTAGGCCAAGTCAAAGCATCGACTGCCACATTCAACATTGTACCTGTAAATCAATGCCACAAGCAAGGCTGAGTATACTAATACTCAGCAAGGCTTACCCGTCGGGTGAAAACTACATTACCGACATCTAGACATGAGAGGCTTTTGGCTGGTGGGTTTGTTTGCCAAAAAGCAACTAAGAGTAGGTCCTTGCTTTCATGTTTTAGCATCTAACCATTCTAGATTAGCATCCTCTCTAAGCATACAAGTGGTGCAATACGATTTATTTCATAGAACAAGTTCATCAATCTCATAGTTTCACTTGTTACTCAATGCAGCAAGACGGTCAAGCAGTCTCATTAACCGCGAGAAGCGGACAATTCGAACCGAATTTTGCTACCTAGCCAGGGGAAACCCAACACACACGGATAATGCTTGCTATAAAAGGTACAAGCACTTCCCAACCTTTCCCATCAATCCACAATTCGGAACCGGGTCCACTTCCTTAGGATAAAGGTTTACTGCTTCACTCACAGTCTCACGCATATATCCACAAGTGTACGGCAGGGGAAAACATAGTTTCCAAGGAGAGATGGCTATCGGCCCTAGCTGCTTCAATCTGGTACCGGGCTTACCGATTCCCATATATCGGCATGCATGTGGTACGTTCAAAAACTTGACACACTCAACCACACGTTTCGACCTTAAATCCATTATCATACACGGACGGGAGATCTACATCTATCACCCCGCCCGTCAATCCTTATGATTCCAACATAAGAAAAGACAAGCAACTCCTATGTCTCGCGAGTGACAGGAAATCACTTGACTTGTAACGGACCTAAAGCAATGCCCTATCGATCCTTTTATACTAGTGTTGCAAGTCATAGGTACTAGGAAATGTGCAGCTAAGGTATTCAATCAACTCCTTGAAACGTAATGCACAAGCATAGGGAATTCATAGATGCATAAATTTTAAAGGTTAGGTTATGCTCCGGGGCTTGCCTTCTTGCTCTAGCTGGGGGTTAGCCTCCGGGTTGACTTCCGCTTCGCTGGCACCTCCCTCCGGGATTCCTTCACCGTCGGCGGGGATGAGATGGTAGGTGCCGTCCGGAACAGCGCCTTCTACATGAGATGCATAACTTATTGTGGCTGCCTATTGATTCCAAGATTAAGGCCTTAAAGGCCATATTCACCTAGACATGCTTAAGTACTACTATTTCCTTCACAAAATAGAGTAGTGACGTGGAAAATTTTTATCATCTTTGATGGTGATTGTGTACATATATAAAAGAATTTCTATTTATTATTTGCAAATTAGGGTGCTGTTCTGGAATTTTAGATTCTCCTTATTTTATTCTAACTACTTAACAAAAAGGTTTATTCTTTTATATAAATCAATTTCCACATAGATTCCTTCTCATTTTTGTTTCTCACTTTCTGTTCATCCTTTTTATCTATAAACTTTATGACAGCTACTGGAGTATAAGAGCTAAGCTCACTCCAAAATTTAGCTAAATCTGAGCTACACAAAATTTATTAAAAATAATTCAAACTGCTGCCTGCAGAAAGGAAATAAATTCATACAAAATTGAAAATACATCCAATTCAGGAAAGTTTCCTACCAAAGCTAGTCATGAGTGCAAGGAGGGCTCTAGCCAAGTGGTGGCTCAAAATAACCCTTGGACAGTTCTCAATAAATTTCTATTCAAAAGCACATATCTATTTATTTGCTAGTCTAAACAGAGCAAAAATTAAGTTTTGCATTTGTAACAGATGTGCTAACAAGTTTTTAGGCCTCTGGAGAAAAATGGTGATTTTTCACTGCATGGATTATTTTTAACAATTTCTGGACTACAAAAAGACAGGAAACACATTTTAATTCATAACTGAAGCTACAGTCCATATTTTTAGGTCCCTTTTGGACACAAGGTGCCCAATGTCACTAAAAACAACATATCCAAAGATCAACCCTAGCGGAGCTCTGGATTTGAAATGGTGCACAAGTTTCAAATTTTACAGTTTGAATTTTAATTCAAAAATAGTTCACCAAAAGTATATACATGCTTAAAGGAGATTGGAGTTTACAATCTCCCGAGTCCAGGGAGTATTTTTGTGCATTTTTCTGATTTTTGTACGATTTTTAACGGATTTTACAAGATTCGGGAAAATTAGATCTAGGTTTAAGAATCTTTTTACGCTGGGGGCCCTAGAACTTTCAAAACCTTTCAAACCAGCCCCTAACTTTTGCGCAGAGGACCCTAGAAAAATGAAGACGATGAACTTTGGTCCTTGGGTCGTCGCCGGAGTTACGCCGGCCAAACGATGGCGAGCTAGGGTCGGGGAAGTGGGGGAAAAGCATCAGTGGCTCACCACGAGTCGATTGGTGGCGGTTGGGAGGCCGGGGGAAGCTCGGAAGATGGCCGGCGGCGATGCAGTGGCGGCGCGGTCGCCGCGGCTTCTACGCCGGCGAGGTCGGTGGCGTTCTCCGAGGTTGAAGGGGTCCTAGAGCACCAGTGGAGCCCGGGGAAGCTGCTGGCGTGCTCGGTTGACCTCGGGGACGGCTCGGAGTAGGGTCTCGACGTGAGGGTGCTCCAGCGGCCGAAAAATGGAGATTGGGGGAAATCTCGATTTCTCGCCAGAGAAGCGATGATAGCTCGTGCGGAGTGGGGGAATGGGAGGCTAGTGGAGGGGTCTAGCTTTGTGCGCGACGAATTTTGGAATGGTGGAGAGTGTAGGGCGAATTTCGTCTCGAAGCTCGGCTCGGTCCGCGCGGCGCGAGGTTGAAGACGACGGAGCGAGGCACGAGGAGAGTGAGAAAGACTGGGCACTGGCTGGGGGAAGGAATGGGGATGCTCAGGGTAGCGTTTCGGGTGCGCTAGAGGCACTGAGCGGCCTCGGTGGCGTGTGTGCGCATGCGGGCTGTCTCGGTCGCCATTGATGGCGCGGCGAGCTCGGGCAGAGCGCGCGCACGGGGTTGGGGGCCAGGGATTATGGCGTCGAGCAGTGGAAGATCCTCGGCAGAGCGTCTTGGCGCGGAGCGAGCAGAGAATCTGCCACGGAGCGGCTTCGCGCGTCGCGCGCGCGCGCGTGGCCACGGCGGCGCTCGACCGCCATGATGGCGTTCGCGCGGCGCGAGGCGAGGCGAGCGGACGAGCGGCGATGTGACGGCGCGGACAGCTCGGACAAACGCTCGAGGACAAGCGCCACCCGATGCCGCGGCCTGGCCAGCTCAGCGCTCCCTCCGCCGCTCGCCGGCCACGTGGCGGCCGGCTCCCGGCCGGAGCAGGGGCGCGCCAGGGCCACTGTTGGCGCCCGTGGAGCTCCTTTTGCCCCTTTGAATTTTCTCCAAAAATTTGAAATGAACATGAAAAAGTGTGAAAATAAAAGTTGGAGTTTGAGAGGTGGGACACAACTTTCTTTTTGGGGTGAACCTGAAATTTCAAATTTTTCGAGCTCAAACAACCCAAATTCAAAAAGGTGCCCAGAACTGTATTTCGAGCTTTTGAGGGACTAAACGGCAAAATTTTCAAAAGTTCCAAACAGTGACTAGGCCTTATTTGTGATGGCAAACAACTTTTATTTTTGGAGATTTTCAAGTTTAGTACAAAAATTTTGAGATTTCAGTTGGGTGTCAAACAACCTTTGGTTTTGAATTTCAATTTTGAATTTTTGATGGATTTTTGAATTCCGACCCATAATTCCCTTTTGCATTGGTTTTAAGTGTACTTTCAATTCCTTTGACATCAGAGATGTCACAGCCTACCCCCCTTAAAAGGAATCTCGTCCCGAGATTCGATTAAACTTAGGAACAAAGTGGGGAAAGAAATACCTTGGCTTACGAAAGAATGTCGGGGTAATTCTTCTTAAAATAGTCCTTGGTTTCCCACGTGGCTTCATCTTCGGAGTGATGACTCCACTGAATTTTGTACATTTTAACTCCTTTCCTTCGGGTTTGTCTCTCTTTCTCGTCGAGGATTTTAACGGGATGCTCATCATAAGAGAGATCCGATTCAACCGAGAGTTCCTCTTGTTCAACAACTTCGGTCGGAACACGAATACACCTCTTGAGTTGGGAAACATGGAATACATCGTGTACGGCTGAGAGCTTCTCGGGAAGCTTCACTCGATAGGCCACCGGTCCACATTGTTGAGTAATTTCATATGGGCCGATGTAGCGAGGTGCGAGTTTTCCTTTTAACCCAAATCTTTGCACACCCTTGGTCAGGGAGACCTTGAGATACACGTGATCACCAACTTCAAACTGAAGTGGCTTCCGCTGTTGATCAAAGTAACTCCTTTGCCGTGACTGGGTGGTTCTCAAATTTTCACGAACGATCCTAACATTTTCTTCTGCTTCCTTTACAAGGTCAGGGCCATAGGTATATCTCTCGCCTGCCTGGGACCAACACAACGGGGTCCGACATCTTCTACCATATAAGGCTTCGAAAGGTGCCATTTTAAGACTCGCTTGGTAGCTATTGTTATAGGAGAATTCGGCCAGAGATAAACACTTCTCCCAATTCTTTCCATAATGGATAACACAAGCTCGAAGCATATCCTCAAGTATTTGATTTACCCTTTCCGTCTGCCCATCGGTCTGAGGGTGATATGCTGAACTACGGATCAGTTTGGTGCCTAGGGGCAGTTGCAATTGTTCCCAAAAGCGCGCTACGAACTGAGTACCACGATCTGAAATTATCGTCTTGGGTACCCCATGTAGACAAACCATCCGTTCCAAATAAATCTCCGCGTACCTCTTAGCGGTATAAATGGTATTAACCGGAATAAGGCGATCCACAATTACCCAAATGGAGTCATGCCCCTGAGGGGTTCTGGGAAGACCGACAATGAAATCCATGCTTATATCTTCCCACTTCCATGAGGGAATAGGTAGAGGTTGAAGCGTGCCTGCTACCTTCAAGTGGCTAGCCTTAACCCGCTGGCATGTGTCACATTCCGACACATATGCGGCAATTTCTCGCTTCATCCGAGTCCACCAAAAGTTTTGTTTTAAATCTTGGTACATTTTGGTGCTACCGGGATGGATAGAAAATTTGGAGAGATGGGCCTCATCCAAAATTTTCCTCCGGAGTTCCGTGTTTTTGGGCACCACGATGCGATGTTCAAACCACATCACTCCCTGCCCATCTAACCGGAAACACTTGTAATTTCCTTCACCTTCTCCTTTGACAATTTCCTTTTAAGGATTTTAATCATTGCATCATTTAATTGGGCTACAACAACCTGATCGTGCAAGGTTGGTTCAACTGAAATGTGGTTGAAGTACCCGTGTGGAACAATCTCTATGTTGAGATTTGCCATTTCATGACACAAGGTGTCAGCGTAGGACTCCACGGAAAGACAATGACAATGAGCCTTGCGGTTTAGTGCATCCGCAACCACATTTGCCTTGCCGGGGTGATAATGCACACTAAGGTCATAGTCCTTTGCTAACTCCAACCATCTTCGCTGTCTCATATTCAAATGTGCCTGAGTGAAGACATATTTGAGGCTCTTGTGGTCTGTGTATATGTTGCATGGAACACCCATCAGATAGTGTTTCCACATCTTGAGAGCATGAATCACCGCGGCTAACTCAAGATCATGCGTGGGGTAGTTTTGCTCATGAGGCCTAAGTGCTCGAGAAGCATAAGCAATGACTCGGTTCTCTTGCATGAGGACGCAGCCAAGTCCGGTGTCTGATGCATCGCAATAAACATCATAGGGCTTGGTGCAATCGGGCTGAGCTAAAACTGGGGCTGAAGTTAAATGTTTTCTCAAAGCGTGGAAAGCTTCATCACATTTGTCATTCCACTCAAACTTGACTCCCTTCTTTAAGAGTTCGGTCATGGGTTTCGCAATCCGAGAGAAGTCCCGAATAAAACGGCGATAATAACCGGCTAAACCCAGAAAACTCCGAATCTCATGAACAGAAGTAGATGGTTGCCAATCTAGCACTTCTTGCACTTTGGTTGGATCCACGGATATACCATCCTTGGAAACCGTGTGACCTAGGAATTTCACGCTCTCTAGCCAAAATTCACATTTGGAGAACTTGGCGTAGAGCTGGTGGTCTCTCAATCTTTGAAGAACAATGCGAAGGTGCTCGGCATGCTCTTCCTCATTCTTAGAATATATAAGAATATCGTCAATGAAAACCACCACAAACTTGTCTAGTTCTGACATGAAAACCGAATTCATGAGGTACATGAAATAGGCTGGGGCATTGGTGAGTCCAAAAGACATAACCAAGAACTCATAAAGTCCATAACGTGTAGAAAAGGCAGTCTTTGGAATGTCACAAGGTCGGATTTTGATTTGGTGATAGCCAGAGCGAAGGTCAATCTTGGAGAACACTCTGGCGCCAGCTAGTTGGTCAAACAGGATGTCAATACGGGGGAGTGGGTACTTGTTCTTAATAGTTACCGCATTGAGAGGCCGGTAATCGATACACAACCTCAAAGAATGGTCCTTCTTTTTCACAAAGAGGGCGGGACATCCCCAAGGTGATACACTTGGGCGAATGAAACCCTTGTCTAGCAATTCTTGGAGTTGAATTTTTAATTCAGCCAATTCATTGGGTGGCATTCTATATGGTCTCTTTGATATAGGTGTTGTGCCAGGTTGAAGTTCAATCACAAATTCAATGTCCCTATCCGGCGGCATCCCAGGTAAGTCATCCGGAAAAACATCGGCATACTCACATACCACCGGAATGTCCGTTAGTTGGGTTTCTACCATCGTATAAGCACACGCATTGACGCAAGTCTGTTGTGGCAGATATAGCACACTAGGGCCATGCGTAGGCGAGTTTATTTCAACAACTCGTTCCGCAACATCTAGCACGACCTTATGTTGAGTCATCCAATTGGCTCCCAAAACAATGTCAATCCCTTCCATACCAAGCCGAATTAAATCAGTAGGAAATGTTTTACTTGCCAGCCTGATTGGAACTTTTCGAGTGACTTGGTTGGATGCAATTTTACCTCCCGCAGTTGATATCACATATGATGATGTGGTATGGTAAGATTTTAATCCACATTTCACATGAAATCTTGTGCTTATAAAACTATGTGTTGCCCTGGAATCAAACAATATCACAGCAGGTTGAGTGCAGATAGGAAAGGTACCAGTCATGTCTGGGGCTCCCTCGGGTAGGTCGGCCAAAGTGGTGTAGTTGAGTCGTCCTTGTCCAACCTGCACACGCTGCTGCTGTTTGCCCTTGTTTTGCTGATTTCCCGGGCGCTGGTTCTGCTGCTTGTTCTGCGGGCAATCCTTGATGAAGTGATTGTTACTGCCACACTTGAAGCACTGATAACCGGCTCCAGGGCGAGCTGGTTGTGGTGCGTTCTGCCTTGGTGCTGGTTGCTGCTGCGGCGGTGGAGGGAAACGGGGCGCATTAGGCTGTGGCGGCCTAGCAACCCATCCACCTCCCTGAGGTGCCCTGGACTGTCCTTGCGGTGCAGCCGGGGGAACCAAGCGGAATCTTTGCGGCTGCGCGCTCGAAGGTCCAGCGGGAGCTTTCCTCTGCTTTTCCGCCTTGTGCACCACATTAGCGTCTTCTTGAGCGATGGCGAGGTTCACAAGAGCGCCATACGTGGCAGCACGGGTGGTAGCCAATTGAGCTTTCAACTTGGTGTTAAGGCCACGTCGGAATCTCTCCAACTTCTTCTCGTCCGAGTCGGCGTGATGACCCGCATATGGGCACAGACCATTGAAGGCCTGGGCGTATTGCAGCACTATGCGGGTACCCTGGGTCAGAGCCAGAAATTCGTTCAGCTTCCGCTCTACCAAGCCGGCAGGAATATGATGAGCCTTGAACGCAGCCTTGAACTCATCCCATTCAACCACATGACCCTCTTGCTGCAGGGCCAGGTAGTTCTCCCACCATAGGAGAGCTGGGCCGCGGAGCTGCTGCGCCGCGAACACTACCTTGCGGTTGGAAGTGCAAGGCGTGGCAAGGATGGTAAACTTGGACTCGATGGCTCGAATCCACGTATCGGCCTCCAAGGGCTCATCGGCTCTCGAGAATATCGGCGGGTGTGTAGCCAGAAAATCCTCGTATCTGGCCACTTGAGGCTGAGGGGCCCGTTGAACTCCCTGCTGCAGCATCTGCTGTTGCATTATTTGTTGTTGATGCTGCAGGTTCCGTAGAATTTCCGTTTGCGTGGCATACAACTGCTGCCACGTCGGAGGTTGCTGCGGTGGTGGAGGTGGCGGCGGCTGTTGCGGCCCCTCAGGCCCTTGCTGGTTAGCATTGGAGCCACTAGCGTCATGACCGCTGCGGGTGATTGCCATCTGCAGTACTTGTATTAGCCACATTTCATAAGCTTGCATAATGATGACAAGATAGAACGTGACAATATATTGAAGTTTACTGCACAAAAATGACATGTCAACAAGCAGTTCGGAAGAAAAATCATATCTCCCAACAGGAAGCAAGTCAAATGCTCCAATTCGGTCAGTAGCTCGAAAATTTCATGCTCTACAACTTTCATGTTGGGCTCAGAATCAAATTCGGACTGGAACTAAGCCGAAAAATTCAATCTCTAGCTCTCTGCGTTTGCTGTTTTTCAGCAGGCCGAGCTGTAGTGTTTTGGTCGCCATTTTTATTTCGCTTAACCAATGGGGTTGAAATTTGGTGATCATTTTGTTTGACAAATTCCAAACAACTTTGTAGTTCACATTACAGCCCAGAAATGAATGAAAAACCCATCAATAATTAAAATAAGGTTAGCTGCAGAATGTTTTCAACACAGCCATTACATCCTTCAATAAGTTTTTGGATCATACAACCACACCATTAAATTACATTGTCTCCAAAAGATTAAAGGGGGAGCTCAACTCCATCTAGCCTATTACAACATGAAGCCAAAATTTAGGCCTAGCGGAGGAGTAACTTGCTACTACCACTCTAGAAATCATCTAAGTTGTTAGCGGTAGCCTCGCTGCCCATAGGTGAAGGTGGAGCTGGAAGGGGCGGCATGTCATCCTCGGTGTCCATGTCGGAATCAGGAGCCTCTCCTTCTCCTTGCTCTCCCTCTTGCTCAAGAAGGTGCTGAGCATCATGGGCAGCTAGCATAGCATTAGCATGCTCCAAGGTACCGTGTACCTCCTCAAGTTCATCCCTTGTTTGGGCTAGCTCATTTTGGACGTTGTTGTGCGCAATGTGGAGGTCATTCAATTGCCTCTCCAAATCAGCAATCATGGCATCCCTGGTGGTCACCTCAATAGACAATGAGGTCCTCTCAACCCCAATGTCACGGGCACGGGCGGACATGTCCATAGCAAGGTTGAGCATCTCGCTCTGTGATCGTCCCAAGAGTGCCTGCAAGCGGTGGTAAGCTCGGATCCACCTCATCGTCAGTGCAGCTGCAGCGACGGGGTTCTCCGCCATCCTCAAAGGGGAGCTAAGGTAGCGTCTCATCCAATGGGGATCATCCGGCTGAGTCGGTGGGAACAACCCCAGCAACTGGTGCTCTACTAACTCCTGGTTCTGAGCAACAAAAGAACTAATGCCATTCAAGGCAGCTAGTTCGCAAGTCGTCTCCATGTGGTGTCCATGAACTTCCACAGTCCAAGTGGGGGAGCTAGGACACGGTGGGTGGCGATATACCACCAAACGCACACGAGAACGGGTCACACCGCGGTCTCGGATGAGGGTCCTCTCATACTGTGGCGGGGTAGGGTAGTCGAGCGCCTGCAAAACCGACCACAGAATGCTAGGAAAGCTGTAACACCCTAAAAATTGCCCTATTTAAAAATTAGTAATTAATTGGTTTTTATATTTGAGTGCTCATAATTAATGTGGGAAAATAAAATTTTTGAATAATTAAAAGCAAATATAGGGTATAGAAACATTATTGTTGCATTCATGCTGGTGCATTTATTTTTTATTGTTGAATTCAAATTTGAGTTTGAATTTGAATTCAAATGAGTGTTTGAATAAAAGAAAAACCTTTTCTTTTTCTCTCTTTTTCTCTCCCTCTTTTCAGCCCAGCCTTTTCTCCTTTTCCTCTCGCTCGGCCCAGCCAGCTCTTTGCGCAGCCCACTTCTTTCCTCTGCGCGGCCCAGCTACCACGGCCCAGCTCCTCCGTGCCAGCCCACCCCGCAGCCCAGCTAGCAGCCCGCAGCCGCTGACAGACCAGGTCCACCTATCGGCGCTTCCTCCCTTTGCTCGCTGCCACTGACCAGTGGGTCCCACCCGTCAGCTCCTCCTTCCTCCTCTCGCCGTGCGCGGCCAGGACTCCTCCGCCCGAACCGCGCCGTGCCGAGCTTGGTCTCCTCGCGACTTGGAGCGCATGCCAAGGAGACCCCAGAGCCCCTTTATAAGCTGCCGCCAGCCCCTCCTTCGAGCCGTATCCCCAACCCTAGCCGCAACCCTAGCGCCGCCGAGTCCGAGCCGCCGCCGTCGCCTAGCCCTCGCCTCGTTGCCGCCTTGCCGCCTGGATCCGCACCAGAAGCTTCACCGAGGGGTAAGCAACGCGCCGAGCCCAAAACTTTTCTTCTTCTTGCCCTCCCGCACGCGTGCGAGCTCGTCGGAGTTTTCGCTCCGCCGCCGTGCTTCGCCAGCCGCCATCACTGCTCAAACCTCGTTCACAACCCGCAAAATAGACTCCCCGTTGTCTCCTCTCTCTCCCAAGCTATCCGCGGCAAGTTTTGGACCGCTGTAGCGCCTTCCCGAGCTTATTCCGGCGAGGTCGCCGCCGCGCGCCGCCGTGAGCCGCTGTGCTCCGGTGAGCCGAGCCTCGATCTAATCCTAGCCGTTCGATCCAAAACCGATGGCCCAGATCTAAAACCAGTTTAAACCGAGCCGGTTCCCGTAAACCGTGGTTCAAGCCGGTCCACGGTTCGGTCCACGGTGACGTCAGCTGACGTCAGCATCCAGCCGTTGCCGTGGCGATTTTGCAAAAGAGCCCCTCTGTTTTTCAAAAATCAACCCGCGGTCCACCTCTATTCAAAAGTATTTACAACCAAGTCCTTTTTCTTTCGGTTTAGCCCCTGTCCTTTTGAAAAATCATGCCCGCCGTCTTGAAAGTTGTTTTTACGCCGCAGCCCTTGTGTTTTTATACAAAATTACGTTTTAGGTCCCTGGTTTCTTTCAAAAACACCCCTGGAAACCTAAAACCTTTACCAGCAAGCCCCTAGAGCCTGTTTTTAGCGTAGTTTCTTCGTTTTAACTCCGATTTGAGTGATTTTCGCGCTCAAGTGTTCGTAGTGAAGCGTAGAGTATTTCTAAAACCTTCTTTTCATCTTTTTTTTACGTTTGGTGTACTGTTCTAATTAAATATCTTGTTTGCATGTATGTGTGGATGCTTGTGTGGTGATCGATGTGAGTAGTTGCCGAGCCGTTCGAGTTCGCCGACGATCCCGTTCACGAAGATCAAGTGCAGCAGCAGTTCACTGAGGAAGGCAAGTATAACACGGACCATCCTTGTTACCTATACACCGATTAATCACATAAATCATATGCATGTGTCTAATACTGTTAACCACTAAGGATGTTCCTAGTCTTTACCTTATTCCTTGTTTACCCAGGGTTTTATGCATTATGGTTAGACTATGCTACGCGCTGCAACCAACATTTATTTTTAATGTCAATATTGAATTAATGGTTCACTTCAATGATGGTTAAAAGATGCTTTTTAGCAACATGGTTCGGGGAACTAGAGCATGTGCTGTGTGCTTTGTTCTAGTGTCTCTATAAGGTTTGATCTAGGGAATTAGAGCATGTGCTTTGTGCTTTGTTCTAATGTCTCTCCATAAGGTCCGGTTCTTAAAGCGGCAACCCAGGAACTTGTTCGCCGCCGTTGGAACTATAATGGCTCTGGTCTTGGATGATCAGCTTGTACGTTTCTAGCTCGCCAGTGGTTACCGAAAGGCGTATGTGGGGTGCATGGGTGAGAGTATAGTTTGATCCATCGAGGACGGTTTTATCCGTTGGCTATGCCCCGTTAGGCAAAGTCCCGTGATGTAAGCGCCCGATGTACGGCAGCTTCACACGTTGCGATGATTGCGCTCTCGCTCTGGACGCCATTGACCCCCTCACGTTGCGCCCTGAGCGTACGTCAATCTCGATGCCTCGGGTTATGCTGCCTATGTTGAACCAAAACGGCTACTGTGCTTGTTAGGGTGTTTTGTGAAAGTCCTCGTAACATAAGTTCTTTTGGATTTATGTGACCGGCGGGTAAAGGGCGAAACCTCTGCAGAGTGTTGATCTATCATGATAGCCGTGCTCACGGATACGAGCGGCCTGGATCCTTTTTGATTAGAAGATGATATTAGTGGTTGATGTTGGTTTACTCTATAACCATTTATACCTTATTAATGGGTTTATACCTGGGGATTCTACTCATTTGTAGTAAATTGGATGATAATAAAATGGAACAACTAAAAGTGCTACTGCAGTTCAACCGTGTCCAGCCTTTTGTCCTTGCATAACCCGTGTTATACTTGTTAAGTAAGATGGTTTACTTACACTTGCAACTATTCAACAAAATCCCGGATGGGTAACAGATGGAGCAATGAATGATCAGTCGCTTGCTGAGTTTCCGGAGGATCTGCCGTACTTCTAAGCTGTGTTCAACCAGTCGGTGTCCCTGTGGACTTGAGGCTCTACTTAGTTAAGACGTTTATTAGTATTAAGACTTCCACTGTGTTATTTGTTTAATACTATGTCTTGTGTTAAACTCTGATATAAACTATTTTATTCGAGCATTGTGTTCTCTGTGATTCAATATTTGTAATCTATATGGGTTCTGTGGACATCCTGGGCACACATATGGAAGCATTCGGATTTCTTGGAAATCTGGATGTTACAAAAGCCTTCCCATCCTAAGCAATCTGAGAAGGACACGTCGTTGGGGTAGCTGGCCAAGTCAGCATGAGCGTCCATTCTGAACCAAAAAGAAAAAGGCAAGGGTGAGAACCGGTTAGCGCCAAAGAAAACAAAAACAGATTCTGGACAGTTTAGTAAAAATTTTAAAACTCGAAATCTACAAGCTTAAAAATTCCCAAATTTGGCCAGGACATTGTTTAAGTAATTCCAAACAAGTTTCATGTTGGAGGTTTGCGCAGAAACTGTCGTTAAGATAGTGTAAAAATTCAATTTTTATCTCACTGTTCCCAGAAATTTCCAGCAGACAGTGGGTTACCATTTTAAGCATAACTCCAGTTTTACTGAACCATTTTCGTTGAAATTTCTACAGCATATATTTCGTAACATTTATGACAACTTTCATGTTGAACACCTTATCGTTTGACAACGTTTTAAATTTCGAATTAAAGGTGCAAACAGACTGGTTTCAGCAGAAATTTGGGTTGTGATTTGAATTTCGACGGCGGTTTCGATTGGCCACGTGTTAAGGTTCAATATTATTTCAGTGAAATGCAATGCATGAGCGGCCTATTCGTTCTCGCCAATACACATGCCAATAAACTTTTGGCCTACGAAGTTAGTGCCGGTGGCTAGGCAATATCCGTCTCTCCCTATATTATCTAGCCGAACTTTTCTAACCGTTCAATCATACGGATTCGCGGTTAGTGTACCTGCAGAAAATTTCATTCCAGAGCATATTTAATCAACCTTTCGTGCCAGCACTCACGAAAGCGTCTCCATTCATTACCACCCACTATAGAGGTGGCACCCGAACGTTTAACATTGAACGGGCAATGTTCATATGTCACCAAGGCAACATATTAACAGTTTCATACGCTCATGAGATAGCGTATTGACTTTGTGCCGCCATCATATTTACATATGATGCCGTGGTACGCTACAGCAATCGCCGTGCCTTGCGCCCACCATGCTATTCTAGTTTCATACGCCATCACAGCGTATTGACTATGTGCCGCCACTATATTTTCATATAGTGCCGTGGTACGTTACAGCAATCGCCGTACCTTGTGCCCACCATTGCGTAAAGTAAATGACAGAATGAAATGTGCTGGAAGTCAGTAATATATTACTTGCCACCTATCATATCGTGATCCCTTAACCCACATAGGCTTCACGCTCTAGGTAACATCCTTAACGGTCCTAATAATAACCTTCCTTCACAAAGCGCGGCGGAAGTACGAGTTGGCAAATTTTATTCCAAAATGTTTATTTAAGGTTTGTTTCTCTCTCCGGTGCGCTGTTTCGGCTCTGATACCAGCTGTGGCGGACCACTCCGAAATTATTCCAAGTTAAGTACCCCGGGACCACTAATCGAGTAGTCAGGCACTTAATCCGGAATAAGCTGGAGCGCCGTCGGATTAAACCCGATTTAACCACGTACTTTTCTCGATCGAAACAACAGCACGCCCACACGAAGGTGAGTTCCAGAGATTACAACATTCCACAAATTTAACATACACAAATAGAATCTCAAGTTATTACAAACCAAGTTCGAAATTTTAAATCAGAGTATCAAAGTCTTGGAGCGGAATAAAAGTAGTTCATTGCAGGGGAAATAAGACTAACGACGATACACGTAACACAATGATGAAGCCTGCCACGGTGCTACTCCTCCCGTTCCTTGGTAGAGGACGGAACCCACTCGATGTGCCATCCAGGGGGAACCTGGGTAGGCCAAGTCAAAGCATCGACTGCCACATCCAACATTGTACCTGTAAATCAATGCCACAAGCAAGGCTAAGTATACTAATACTCAGCAAGGCTTACCCGTCGGGTGAAAACTACATCACCGACATCTAGACATGAGAGGCTTTTGGCTGGTGGGTTTGTTTGCCAAAAAGCAACTAAGAGTAGGTCCTTGCTTTCATGTTTTAGCATCATATTCTAGTAGATTTAACCATACTAGATTAGCATCCTCTCTAAGCATACAAGTGGTGCAATACGATTTATTTCATAGAACAAGTTCATCAATCTCATAGTTTCACTTGTTACTCAATGCAACAAGGCGGTCAAGCAGTCTCATTAACCGCGAGAAGCGGACAGTTCGAACCGAATTTTGCTACCTGGCCAGGGGAAACCCAACACACACGGATAATGCTTGCTATAAAAGGTACAAGCACTTCCCAACCTTTCCCATCAATCCACAATTCGGAACCGGGTCCACTTCCTTAGGATAAAGGTTTACTGCTTCACTCACAGTCTCACGCATATATCCACAAGTGTACGGCAGGGGAAAACATAGTTTCCAAGGAGAGATGGCTATCGGCCCTAGCTGCTTCAATCTGGTACCGGGCTTACCGATTCCCATATATCGGCATGCATGTGGTACGTTCAAAAACTTGACACACTCAACCACACATTTCGACCTTAAATCCATTATCATACACGGACGGGAGATCTACATCTATCACCCCGCCCGTCAATCCTTATGATTCCAACATAAGAAAAGACAAGCAACTCCTATGTCTCGCGAGTGACAGGAAATCACTCGACTTGTAACGGACCTAATGCAATGCCCTATCGATCCTTTTATACTAGTGTTGCAAGTCATAGGTACTAGGAAATGTGCAGCTAAGGTATTCAATCAACTCCTTGAAACGTAATGCACAAGCATAGGGAATTCATAGATGCATAAATTTTAAAGGTTAGGTTATGCTCCGGGGCTTGCCTTCTTGCTCTAGCTGGGGGTTAGCCTCCGGGTTGACTTCCGCTTCGCTGGCACCTCCCTCCGGGATTCCTTCACCGTCGGCGGGGATGAGATGGTAGGTGCCGTCCAGAACAACGCCTTCTACATGAGATGCGTAACTTATTGTGGCTGCCTATTGATTCCAAGATTAAGGCCTTGAAGTCCATATTCACCTAGACATGCTTAAGTACTACTATTTCCTTCACAAAATAGAGTAGTGGTGTGGAAAATTTTTATTCATCTTTGATGGTGATTGTGTACATATATAAAAGAATTTCTATTTATTATTTGCAAATTAGGGTGCTGTTCTGGAATTTTAGATTCTCCTTATTTTATTCTAACTACTTAACAAAAAGGTTTATTCTTTTATATAAATCAATTTCCACATAGATTCCTTCTCATTTTTGTTTCTCACTTTCTGTTCATCCTTTTTATCTATAAACTTTATGACAGCTACTGGAGTATAAGAGCTAAGCTCACTCCAAAATTTAGCTAAATCTGAGCAACACAAAATTTATTAAAAATAATTCAAACTGCTGCCTGCAGAAAGGAAATAAATTCATATAAAATTGAAAATACATCCAATTCAGGAAATTTTCCTACCAAAGCTAGTCATGAGTGCAAGGAGGGCTCTGGCCAAGTGGTAGCTCAAAATAACCCTTGGACAGTTCTCAATAAATTTCTATTCGAAAGCACATATCTATTTATTTGCTAGTCTAAACAGAGCAAAAATTAAGTTTTGCATTTTTAACAGATGTGCTAAAAGTTCTTAGGCCTCTGGAGAAAAATGGTGATTTTTCACTGCATGGATTATTTTTAACAATTTCTGGTCTACAAAAAGATAGGAAACACATTTTAATTCATAACTGAAGCTACAGTCCATATTTTTAGGTCCCTTTTGGACACAAGGTGCCCAATGTCACTAAAAACAACATATCCAAATATCAACCCTAGCGGAGCTCTGGATTTGAAATGGTGCACAAGTTTCAAATTTTACAGTTTGAATTTTAACTCAAAAATAGTTCACCAAAAGTATATACATGCTTAAAGGAGATTGGAGTTTACAATCTCACGAGTCCAGGGAGTATTTTTGTGCATTTTTCTGATTTTTGTACGATTTTTAACGGATTTTACAAAATTCGGGAAAATTAGATCTAGGTTTAAGAATCTTTTTACGCTGGGGGCCCTAGAACTTTCAAAACCTTTCAAACCAGCCCCTAACTTTTGCGCAGAGGACCCTAGAAAAATGAAGACGATGAACTTTGGTCCTTGGGTCGTCGCCGGAGTTACGCCGGCCAAACGACGGCGAGCTAGGGTCGGGGAAGTGGGGGAAAAGCATCAGTGGCTCACCACGAGTCGATTGGTGGCGGTTGGGAGGCCGGGGGAAGCTCGGAAGATGGCCGGCGGCGATGCAGTGGTGGCGCGGTCGCCGCGGCTTCTACGCCGGCGAGGTCGGTGGCGTTCTTCGAGGTTGAAGGGGTCCTAGAGGACCAATGGAGAACGGGGAAGCTGCTGGCGTGCTCGGTTGACCTCGGGGACGGCTCGGAGTAGGGTCTCGACGTGAGGGTGCTCCGGCGGCCGAAAAATGGAGATTGGGGGAAATCTCGATTTCTCACCGGAGAAGCGATGATAGCTCGTGCGGAGTGGGGGAATGGGAGGCTAGTGGAGGCGTCTAGCTTCGTGCGCGACGAATTTGGGAATGGTGGAGAGTGTAGGTCGAATTTCGTCTCGAAGCTCGGCTCGGTCCGCGCGGCGCGAGGTTGAAGACGACGGAGCGAGGCGCGAGGAGAGTGAGAAAGACTGGGCACTGGCTGGGGGAAGGAATGGGGATGCTCAGGGTAGCGTTTGGGGTGCGCTAGAGGCACTGAGCGGCCTTGGTGGCGTGTGTGCGCGTGCGGGCTGTCGCGGTCGCCATTGATGGCGCGGCGAGCTCGGGCAGAGCGCGCGCACGGGGTTGGGGGCCGGGGATTGTGGCGTGGAGCAGTGGAAGATCCTCGGCAGAGCGTCTTGGCGCGGAGCGAGCAGAGAATCTGCCGCGGAGCGGCGTCGCGCGACGCGCGCGCGCGCGTGGCCACGGCGGCGCTCGACCGCCCTGATGGCGTTCGCGCGGCGCGAGGCGAGGCGAGCGGACGAGCGGCGATGTGACGGCGCGGACAGCTCGGACAAACGCTCGAGGACAAGCGCCACCCGACGCCGCGGCCTGGCCAGCTCGGCGCTCCCTCCGCCGCTCGCCGGCCACGTGGCGGCCGGCTCCCGGCCGGAGCAGGGGCGCGCCAGGGCCACTGTTGGCGCTCGTGGAGCTCCTTTTGCCCCTTTAAATTTTCTCCAAAAATTTGAACTGAACATGAAAAAGTGTGAAAATAAAAGTTGAAGTTTGAGAGGTGGGACACAACTTTCTTTTTGGGGTGAACCTGAAATTTCAAATTTTTCGAGCTCAAACAACCCAAATTCAAAAAGGTCGCCAAAACTATATTTCGAGCTTTTGAGGGACTAAACTGCAAAATTTTCAAAAGTTCCAAACAGTGACTAGGCCTTATTTGTGATGGCAAACAACTTTTATTTTTGGAGATTTTCAAGTTTAGTACAAAAATTTTGAGATTTCAGTTGGGTGTCAAACAACCTTTGGTTTTGAATTTCAATTTTGAATTTTTGATGGATTTTTGAATTCCGACCCATAATTCCCTTTTGCATTGGTTTTAAGTGTACTTTCAATTCCTTTGACATCAGAGATGTCACAGAAACCAGCAAGTCGCAAGGGACATCGAACAAGGAATCACCCCAGGCGAGAAAAACGTCAACCTCTTGCAGACAGAAACGAAACAAACAAACGATGAGGTTCAAACAGAATCAATCAAAAAGAGGCCACCGCAATCCAAAGTGGAAAAAGCAAAAGAAGCTATTCAAGCACAAGACACCAAGCGAGTCTCTCTCGAACCAGGAACAGAGGGTAGAGAGGTCACGATCGGTGCAGACCTTCCCCCTCAAGAAGAGGAAGATTTGATAGCATTCCTAAGAAAAAATAAAGATGTCTTTGCATGGACAGCCGCAGATCTAAAGGGTGTCAGCAGAACTCTAATCGAGCATAGCCTCAACATAAACCCGAAGACAAAGCCAAGGAAGCAAAAACTGAGAAAAATGTCGGATGAGAAGGTAGAGGGAATAAAATCCGAAGTTGAAAGGCTACTGAAAGCAAAAGTCATTAGAGAAGTACAATACCCAGAATGGTTGGCAAACGTTGTCCCGGTGAAAAAGAAAAACGGAAAGTGGAGGATGTGCATCGACTTCACAACCCTAAACAAGCATTGCCCAAAAGACGATTTCCCCCTACCAAGAATCGATAGCGTCGTTGACGACGCAGCCAAAAGCGAGATTCTATCTCTACTAGATTGCTTTTCAGGGTATCACCAAGTTTGGATGAAACAAGAGGATGAGGAGAAGACGAGCTTCATAACACCTTTCAGAACTTTTTGCTTCGTTAGAATGCCAGAGGGGCTGAGAAACGCAGGATCAACTTTCTCAAGAATGACCAAAAAAGTCTTCAACTCGCAAATTGATAGAAACATGCTAGTTTATGTGGATGACCTCGTCGTAAAGAGCATCAAAAGACCGGATCACATCAAAGATCTCGAGGAAACTTTCAACAATCTAAGAATGTCAAACTTAAGATTAAATCCAGAGAAATGCGTCTTTGGAGTAACCAAAGGAAAAGTCTTGGGGTGCCTTGTAACCTCAAAGGGAATTGAGGCCAACCCAGACAAGGTACAGGCCTTGGCATCCATAGAGGAACCAAAGACGGTCAAGGAAGTGCAACAATTGACAGGCAGGATCGCAGCTCTAAACAGATTCGTACCAAGAGCGGCCGAGCGAAGCCTCCCTTTCTTCAAAACTCTCAGACATGCACAGAAATTCAACTGGGGTGAAGAACAATCGAAAGCATTCAAAGAATTAAAGCAATACCTTGCGGCAATGATCAAATTATCACCACCAGCCCAAGGAAAAGACCTTCTCCTCTACCTCGCAGTATCCGAGTCAGCAGTAAGCGCTGCAATAGTACAAGAAATCGAAATTGAAGGCATTTTGAAGCAGTTGCCAGCCTACTTTGTTTCCGAAGCATTATCTAGAGCCAAGAAGTCATACTCTAAGCTCGAAAAAATTACATACGCATTACTTATGGCATCAAGAAAGCTCAGGCACTATTTCGAAGCTCACAAAGTGACAGTCGTCACCGACAAACCTCTAGCCGAGCTATTCGCAAACAAAGAAGCTTCGAATAGGATCAGCAAATGGTCCGCAGAACTTTCCGGATTCAACATCGAGTTCATGAGACGAAATGCAATCAAGTCTCAAGTATTAGCTGACTTCGTAGCAGATTGGACTTCTCCAAAACACGAAGCTCCAGGCGAAGACGAAAAACAATGGACAGTCTACTGTGATGGAGCATATTGTAGCAAAGGAGCAGCAATCTCTGCAATACTAGTTTCACCAGGTGGAATCAAAGCCAGATTCGCATCACGATTGGAGTTCAACAACCAAGAGATTCAAATCACAAATAATGTAGCAGAATATGAAGCCTACTTGGGCTACGAAAAATGAAATCGCTAGGAAAACAAAGCTTCATTGTGAAGACAGACTTGAAAATAGCAAGGGATCATATTGAAAAGGACAGCGAAGCTAGAAAACCAGAGCTAATTAATTACCTCGAAGAGGTCAGGGAAATGGAGAAACACTTCAAAGGATTCACTGTAGAGCACATCCACAGAAACGACAACAACGAAGCTGATGATTTAGCCAAAAAAGCAGCAAAGAAGGAAGAGCTACCCGAAGACGTAATTTACGAGGTCATGACCATCCCCTCAATCAGAAAGCAGTATCTTGCGCACATCTGCTAGGAAGATTGGAGAGCACCAATCATGGCATACCTACAAGACAATTTCACACCCTGTTCTGCAAGCGAGGCCAAAAGAATACCAGCAAGAGCAAAAGGATATCAGATAATACAAGGTGAGCTATATAAGAAGGGGATATCAGCACCATGGCTAAAATGCATTGCAAAAGAACAAGGAACGGAAATACTAAGAAGTATACACGAAGGGATATGCGGAACACACATTGGTCCAAGAGCCCTCGCAGCAAAAGCAGTCAGGCACGGAATGTTCTGGCCGACAATGATAAAAGATGCAGACGAAGTAGCAAAGAAATGCGAAGCATGCCAAAAGAACGCAAGCAACCAAAAGATTCCATGTTCATTGTTGCAGCTCATTACACCTTCTTGGCCATTGCAAAGATGGGGAATAGACCTAGTAGGGCCTCTCCCAATAGCTCAAGGAAACTGCAGATTCGCAGTAGTCGCTATGGAATATTTCACAAAATGGATCGAAGCAAAAGCCCTAGCATCAATAACTTCGCACACAGTACAAAAGTTCTTCTGGCATAACATCATCTGCAGATTCGGCGTACCAAAAGAAATAACAGTAGACAACAGAAAGCAATTCGACAGCGAGTCATTCAGAGATTTCTGCATAACAATGGGAACCAAAGTAAAGTACGCATCCGTATATCATCCGCAGTCAAACGGTGCAGTCGAAAGAGCCAACGGCATCATTTTTTCAACTATAAGGAACATGCTCCTCGATCACAAAAAGGGAAAATGGATTGACGATTTACCAATCGCAGAATGGTCACACAACACTACAGAATCCAGAGCTACCAAGTTCACCCCATTCAGACTGCTATACGGAACCGAAGCGGTGGTCCCAGAAGAAATCAAGGCCAAAACTCTAAGAGTGACATTTAGTAGCGAGGAAGGTGAAAAAGAAATGGTGGAAAAAGACTTAATCGAAGTCGATTGGCTCGTTGCCTCACATAACCTCGAGTCATACCAAAGGCAAACACGAAAGTGGCGCGACCCAAAAGCAAAGATAAGAGAGATCAGAGTTGGGGACTTGGTAATCAAAAGGAAGCATAATGCAGAAAACTTGTCCAAATTCGAGGAAAAATGGGAAGGACCATACATTGTCACAAAAAGCTCGAGGCCAGGGTCTTATCATCTTTCCACTGAAAACGGAGAGGAGTTACCTCACTCATGGAACGTAGAGCAACTACGCAAATACTATAACTAGAATCGGAACAAGCAAAGGTATATAGTTTTCTCCAAGTTTTAGTTCTTTTTGTAAAGGTCAACTTCGTAAATGTGCGGAGCTATAAGCACAAATGTGAAAGCACCTCTCTTCTCTTTTTCTTTCATCGCAAAAGGTCGTACTCTTTTCCTCACAAAAGGGGCTCCAGGAAACTGGAGGTGAGGTTTATAACGAGGCGAACCTATGTAAATTTCTCCAAAAAATCAATAAAGGAGATTCCCCTAAAAGCACTTGAGCAAAAAATACATCGAGGTTCGAAATATAACCTCGCAAAAAAGAAGACCTCGAGCAAAATAGCCCGAGGCCGAGGTTGGAAGTATAACCTTGCAAAAAAGACCTCGAGCAAAAAAGCCCGAGGCCGAGGTTGGAAGTATAACCTCGCAAAGAAGACCTCGAGCAAAATAGCCCGAGGCCGAGGTTGGAAATATAACCTCGCAAAAAAGAAGACCTCGAGCAAAATAGCCCGAGGCCGAGGTTGGAAGTATAACCTCTTAAAAAGACCTCGAGCAAAATAGCTCGAGGCCGAGGTTGGAAATATAACCTCGCAAAAAAGAAGACCTCGAGCAAAATAGCCCGAGGCCGAGGTTGGAAGTATAACCTCGCAAAAAGACCTCGAGCAAAATAGCTCGAGGCCGAGGTTGGAAATATAACCTCGCAAAAAAGAAGACCTCGAGCAAAATAGTCCGAAGCCGAGGTTGGAAGTATAACCTCGCAAAAAGACCTCGAGCAAAATAGCTCGAGGCCGAGGTTGGAAATATAACCTCGCAAAAAGAGGCCTTGAGCAAAATAGCCCGAGGCCGAGGTTGGAAATATAACCTCGCAAAAAAGAAGACCTCGAGCAAAATAGTCCGAGGCCGAGGTTGGAAGTATAACCTCGCAAAAAGACCTCGAGCAAAATAGCTCGAGGCCGAGGTTGGAAATATAACCTCGCAAAAAAGAAGACCTCGAGCAAAATAGCCCGAAGCCGAGGTTGGAAGTATAACCTCGCAAAAAGACCTCGAGCAAAATAGCTCGAGGCCGAGGTTGGAAATATAACCTCGCAAAAAGAGGCCTTGAGCAAAATAGCCCAAGGCCGAGATCAGAAATATAACCTCGCCAAAAGATCTTGAACAAAATTGCCTGAGGTAGAGGTTAGAAACACAACCTCGCAAAACGAAAAAAGCAACAGAGTTTCCCTATTTCGAAAGTGAAACAAGAGGATGTAATCTTTCAGATCCGTTGCTCGGAATAAGAAGCGATGAATAAACGCAAAGGGGCTATCGAGGGAGGGGACGCCTTTTTCAAAGGCAAAAAAGAGAAGCCCCCATTTGCATTTATTCAAAAACAAGTTTTTACCAAGCAACAAACACATTAAAACGAATCACCTAACTGTACTTTCAAAAGGACGCGAAGTTAGGTGAAATCATAATCTCCTCAAGGGTCGAAAGACCACTATAAAAGAGAAGGGGGAGTCAAGCCTCAGCAAGAGGAAAAGCAAAGCAAATGAAAAAGAAAACTTTCCCTAGAAATGAGAGGCAGCAGGAGTCACAGGAACGCTCGACGGCATGATCTGTCCAGGATAAGGACCATCAATAGCACAGGGCCCATAGATACTTCGTACAGCAACGTCTTCTCAAGTAGTGGAATCATGGAGAAGAGCGCATCCGCTTCAAGGCACCCTCGAGTTAACAAGGGAATTAGAAGCCAAAGAATATTTAAGCGTTTTCCATAGCGAAAACGAAACTAAAGGTCATGATCTTGTAGAAAGAGAACAATGTACAAACAATTTCAAGGGAAAAGAATCTCTACGAGTCCAACGCATGCACTTCAAAACGAACTAAAGATCGAAGATAATTACGAGGCTAATATAAACAAAATATTGAGCAATTTCAGCGTTCAAGTCGCTCTCGAATCCACAAACATCACTTGGAATAAGTTTTTTACATAAATTAATTTCTACTCGCAACTAGATTTCTCCTTCTTCTTGGGAAGATTTAGCTTCGTCATCATCAGAAGGCGAATCCAGGGCATCATCTTCTTCCTCTTCGCCTTCTTCCTCATTTTCTTCTTCAACATTTGCGCCCACAGTTTCTTCCTGGTGAAGAAACGAAGCAAAAGACTTAGGATTTTTGACAACAATAAAAAAAAAGAAGAAGCAAAGTTATACAGAAAGTTTCTTACTTTCGAAGAGGAGTCCTTCGCCATATCTCGGCCGTAGATATTCCAGAAGTCTCGCAAGAAACGACGTTTCATAGTTTCGAATTCTTTAGAGCAAGATGAGGACAGATCTCCGAAGTCCGAAAAACGAAATCCGGGACCGGAAACCCAAAGAAGCAGTTCCTTATCCTCTTTTTCAAGAAATCTGCCGAGGCCATCGGTACAGGTAAGAGCAAAGTTGTCGCCAGCAATTGAAAATACATCACCGAGACCAGAAAATTCCTCTTCAATCCAAGATAAGAAATTTTCAACGGTCAAGTCCACTGGAAGAGCATAAGGAGTGGCTCCAAATTGCTTGAGCGAGTTAGAATACGAATCAAAGATCTGGTTCACCCTCTCAGCATCAAGAATCTTGGAAGAGGCTAGAGATTCTTCAGCTTCCTTTAACCTAAGCTCGAGGGAGGTTACTTGGGCTTTGGCCACTTTAGTAGCATCGGACTCGCGAACCACAGCTTCTCGAAGATTATCGATCACAACTAGGTTCTGGTCAAAGTCCTTTTGCAAGGTTTTATATTTTCTATCGGTGCTGTCCCATGCGTCCTCGATCTTAGTCAAGTCTTTGCGAAGTTTATCGTTAACTTCCCGAAGCCTCTCATTCTCTTTCTCCAAGAAACGAAGCCGGTCAGCCGCAGTTTTAGACTTTGAAGCACAGACCGCGTTGATTAGCTTAACCTAAGAAAATACGTCGAAGACAAAAATGTGAGATAAATATAAAGAAAGGAAGGAACAGAGATAAAGCGGTAGAAATAAGCACGAACCTTGTGGGCTGTGGAGACGCTCAAACGGGATAGCTCTTCAATATCAAGGTTCTCCAATGATGCTTTAAAATCTATAACAACGAAGACAAAATATAAGAATCAAAGACGAAACTAAATAGGAAGTGGTGCCAGAGTTTTTTCTCACCTAGCATCTCATCACTACCCCCACCAAGTCCAACAAAAGAAGAAGAAGCCAAGTTTTGAGGACGATTAACAACTGTTTCTTCAGGGATCTTTTTTCCCTTGGCATCAATAACCTCGACCTAAAAATAGTAAGCAAAACAAGTAAACAATAAAAGAAATTTAGCAATCAAATAGAGTACAACTAAAATTACTGACGTCGTGTTCGGCTTTGGCTGTTTTATCCTCCTCGACATTCTTTTCCTCGACGGCTGGTTCTGTAGAATACAAGCCGAAGTTATGCTCTAAGAGCTCAAGAAAGTTCGGGTCAAATTCTCTTGGAAATTTCGAAACCACACTCGAAATGGAGCCAGCAAGGCTCATTCTAGCACCAGGGCATTTCATGTAAGGAACAAACAAACCTTCTCCTGAAGCAGCAGAAGTGCCTGGCAAATCTTTCATGAATCCCGCTGAGCCGAGGTCATCGCCTGCAACGCCACCAATCTCTAAAAGCCCACATGCCGCCTCGATAGCCTTTTCCTCCTTCTCAGCCTCGGCCACAGGGCTGTCCAACAGCGAAGGATCCATCTTGCGAGACAAGCGAGGTTTCTTGTTCGACGCAGAACCAGACTGTTGCACATCAACAGTCTTTCTCTTATGAGCTTCAAGCTGTTTTGTTTTCGCTTGAGGAGCATCTTGACTCGAAGATACCAAAATTTTCGATGAAGTTCTCTTATACCTTCGAGTCACTCCAGCTTGTTCGGATCCAACATTACCAGCAGGTTTCATATGTTTTTGGGGCTTAGAAGGTTTCACCCTGTCCCCGCACTGGACGCCCATTTCCATCCACGGGCGATTCAAGCGACTCGTTTTCTCGAAGAAGTCGATCATTGATTTCTTCTCCTTTTCAGTAAAAGGACCAACCAAAGACCTCGCGGCCCACTCAACACTCGAAACAAGGTCATCATCACTAACACTATTAGGTTTCGTGAGTCCAAAAATAGCAAAGGTGGTAGGTAAATCGAAACCAGGAATCTGTCTCTACTCAATTCTAAAAGGTTTCCAGTCGATTCCCAAGGGCCAGATTTCGGCAGCCAAAAATTCTTCAACTACATCACGGCCCGTGAGTCGTCGGGTAGCATGATGAAAGCAGGGGCTGTTCACTTTAAAAGACTCAGATTTCTTATTGAAATCAATCACAGTAGACACTTCTATATTGCCAAGGGGGCCAGCAAAAGGATAATGCACTTCACTAGAATTCGGTGCAGCGAAACCAACCTTAACATAAAACCAGGATTCCGGCCAGTTCACATCCCAACGGTTTCGTTGAGCGTAGGAGAAGTCAACCTTGGCAATCTTCAGGGCTGCACTTCGACGACGCGAAGTAAAAGTGGCAACACCAAACTGTCCAATATGCTCTTCGCCGCCTTCTTCCAAAAAGATTGACCTTTTCCGAAGATGAAGCTCATTATAATGACCGAAGGTATCAACGTCAATCTCACCACCAAATGTCTTCACTCCCCAGAAAAATTTTGATAGTTGAACAAAAGAATTCGGTGTCAGCTGATGAAGTTTGACGTTGAATCGGTCAAAAATCTTAGGTAGCATAGGATCACAAGGAAATCGAAGACCAGCAGTAAAGAAGTCAGCAAAAACGACAGCCTCTCCAAACTAAGGATCAGGGGTAGTCTCGCGCCCCGGAGCACGACCGACACCAGCAGGGAAAAATCCATTCTGTTCATAGGACGAAATCATGCTAGCGGTAACAGAGGACCGACCAAAACGAAGGGTTCTGGGAGCTGATTCTCCAACGAGCTCATTGACATTGGCCTCGACCCCCTCCAAATCCTCGCTTCCCGGGTTAGAGGGTAGATGACTGTCCTCTCTCTCCGCATCAGAGGTCGGAATCGCAGCAGACTTGACATGAGCCATTCCCGAAACTAATAACGAAAAACAATTAAAAACATAACAAAACAAGAAACGAGGACGAAGATTTTTCAAAACTAACCTCTTTTTGATCACGAAGCACTTCAAGAATCTCGACAGGCAGCAACAATAAGAGCAAAGCGAAGATAGTAGCACGAAGTCAGAGATGAAAGCGAAGGTAATTTTTAGGGGGGTAACCTCTACTATTTATAGGCACGGTAAGTTTTGAAGACCGCGCCGTTTGGGAGGTGAAAGGGCGCCAAAGTAACCGCCAAATTTTTCAAGGGGACGCCTTTTGGGTTTCGTCCCAGGAGTTCGAGGGTCGAAAAGCAATGAACTCGAATCCAAGGACGAAGGGGCTACTGTTGGGGAGACGCCCCTTGGAATCATATTTTCTATTTTCGCAGGCGAGACTGAAGAGGTCAAGACGAAGAAGACAAGCGTGAAACTAATTCGAAGAGGTTAGAGTCGCAGGCGAGACTAAAGAGGTCAAGACAAAGATGACGAGCGCGAATCTAATTCGAAGAGGTTAGAGTTTCGAGCAGGACTGAAGAAGTCAAGGCGAAGAAGACAATAGCACAAGGCTGGTCACAAGACGAGGAACTGTCAAGACGAATCCGTCTCCTGTTGCGAGGCTAAGGAGGAGATTGGCGGGAAGCAACGGTCATTTGAAAGCTAAGATAGTTATAGGATTTCTGGCGGGAAGTAACGGTCTTGTAAACATACGAGGTTGGCCCCTATAAATAGCGGGTCAACAGTAATTGTGCGGGATGATGTTTTTTGGAAGAGACAAAAGGAAGACAATTGTAATCTTCTCACTGTTAGTAATACTAGAAAAACCGTGTTACAACAGGGATCCAGTTACACAGGTTAGAGCTCGAACCTGCGTATATGGCGACAAAATTGGGCGGCGCTTCCTTTAATTCCCGGCTATGGCGAAACAGTTACAGTCTCGTGTGAATCCTGTACTACCGGAATGTACACGATGAGAAGAATTCCGAAAGAAATCGAGGGAAAAACACAGATCAGACGAAAGCATACCCCGGTGGCTCCTATGAGCCGGATTGAGTTCGATCTACCGGATCAGCGACCCTGTCGCTAAAGACGGACGGCGGCTGGCGTGGTCAGGCAACGGCGGCCCGACTGGCCTTCAGCGGGAGCATTTGCGTGCTTTGTGGCCACCCAATGCGGCATGCCCAGTACAGAGTACACCTAGAGGAAAAATCCCAGCAGTATACTACGGCAACAGCGACAGGGCTATTGATATGATAGCACACAGCAGCCGAAGAATTGAAGATGATTCTGATTTTTTGTGAAACTATCGCATTCCAGGACGACCATGCCAGGGATGATGCCACGTTGCAGCCTGTTCGGCTTGCTGCTATTCAGCCCTACTCGTCAGCCCCTCACCGTTAGAGCAGGTACAATAAGGACATGTCACTTGGCTAATAGCCAAGCCATGTCATTATTTTCCTACGTGGATGAAAGAGAAATGGGTAAAGAAAGCAAGCTTGTCGACGGCAGCAGCGACAGCCTGAAGCACAGCATTCAAGGCCCGTCGACCACCTTGCGCCCATCTAGAGCCTAGCGTGGCTGCTGGTCTCAAGTTCCAACACATTTTTGTGGTCCATATTTATTCTAACCTGCTCTAACACATGTGCAGAGGTGATAAAAAACTATGGTTGGAATACGTGAACAGCCAAGCTATTGTATGTATGGTCTCAAGATTTCTTCCTATATGACATGGACCTGTCTATTAGCCAAGGTTACTGGGCTTGCTCTTAGCCAACGATGGCTGAAGGCCGAAAAGGCTGTTGTTCACTTGTTCCACTCGAGTCCGCTCGAGTCCACGCTGCAACCTATTGTAACACGGATTTTCGTATCACAAACAACGCGATGTATTCAGCAATTCTCAGGTTACATGTCCCCTACAATGCTATTGACTTGCTATTTACAGGGGTCAACCTCGTGTGCTTACATGACCGTTACTTCCCGCCATAATCCTGTGAAACCGTTGCTTCCCGCCAATTCGTAGTTTGGCCTCGGTGCGGGGGGCTCCAGAGAGCTTCGACTCTCTTCTCTTCGTGATTTGACCTCGTGTAGAGTAGGTTCCCTGGTTTCGCCACTAGCTTCGAAGACCATCGTTTGTCTTCCACAGGTTTTCTTCTTCGAATCCTTCGTCTATTTGCCTAGTTTTCTTCTTCGAATCCTTTGTCTATTCGCCTATTTCTTGATGAAGTCGCTTCTCCAATCTACCTACGAAGAGAAAGACCACATGTTGACCTCGTGGGACGCCTCCCCAACAGTAGCCCTTTCGCCCTTGGATTCGAACCCTTTCTGCATTTGAACTCCTAGGGCGAAAACCCCCCAAAAGGCATCCCCTCGAAGTGGAAACTGGCGGTTAACTTTGGCGCCCTTTCACCTTCTAACCGGCGCGCCTTTTGAAATTTATGCCTATAAATAGGAGAGGTTACCCCCCCTTTTTTTACCTTCGCATTGATCTCGAGGCTGTGTTCTTATCTTCGTTCGTTTTGCCATCTTGTTCTCTTTTTGAGTCTCGAATGCAGAAGAGGTTAGATACGGGAGTTTTGTCTTTGTTTTTATACTTTTTGTGAATTCTTAAGTTTTGTTTGTTATGCTTTTAGCGACGAGATGGCCCGTGTCAAGTCTACGGCGATTCCGATCTCGGATGCGGAAACAGAGGATTGCCCTGAGGCTTCGAACCTAGGGAGTGAAAATTTGGAAGAGGTCGAAGCTAGTGTTGATGAACTTGTTGGCGAGTCGGTGCCGAAGACTCTTCATTTTGGTTGGTCTCTTATCACAGCCAGCCTAATTTCTTCCTATGAGCACAATGGTTTATTTCCTGCTGGAGTTGGTCGAGCTCCTGGCTGCGAAACTACTCCTGGTCCTCAGTTTAGAGAGGCTACAGCTTTTGCCGATTTCTTCACTGCAGGGCTTCGATTCCCTTGCGACCCGGTGCTTCCGCAGATTCTCTTTCTTTTCAGCGTGAAACTGCATCAATTGACCCCAAATTCCTTTGTTCAGTTGTCAAAATTCTTCTGGGGGGTTAAGACATTTGGAGGCGAAGTTGACCATGACACTTTTGGAGGAGGGTGGTGAGGAGCATGTTGGTCAATTTGGAGTTGCAACTTTTACCTCGCATCGTCGGAATGCTGCTTTGAAGAATATCAAGGTTGACTTTACATATGCTCAGCGGAACCGTTGGGATGTGAACTGGCCGAGGTATTGGTTTTACGTGAAGGTTGGTTTTGCAGTCCCGGATTCGAGCGATATACATTACCCTTTTGCTGGTCCATTGGGGGACATTGAATTGTCCAACGTTATCGAATTCGACATGACGTCAGCTTCGTTCAAGAAGAATAGTCCATGCTTTAATCATGCTACTTGACGACTCATCGGTCGTGATGTGGTAGAGGAATTTTTAGTTGCTGACATTTGTCCTCTGGGGACTACTTGAAAGCCTTTTAAGGTCGAAGAAATAAATATTGGTGGTTTCGATCGAGAGACTGCTTTTGCAGTTTTTGGCTTTGTGAAGCCTGTAGATGCTAATGACATCGATCTCATCTTAGATGTTGAGCAAGCCGCAAAGTCTTTGGTGGGGCCCTTCACAGAGAAGGAGAAGAAAGCAATGCTTGATTTCTTCAAGAGACCCAACCGTTTGAATCACCTTTGGATAGAGATGGAAGTTAAGTATGGGGATCGAATCAAGCCCTCGAAGCCCCAAAAGCATATGAAAGCTCCTGGGAATGTTTGCTCTGTAAAGGTTGGGATGACTAGAAGGTACCAAAAGACCACATCGAAGGTGCTGTTGTCTTCGAGTAAGGATAACCCCAAGACCAAGCAGCTCGAGGCTCAAAAGCGGAAATTCTTTGATACACAACAGTCCGGATCTGGTGCAGGTAAAAGGCCACACTTATCTCGCAAGATGGATCCATCATTACTGAATAGTCCTATCGCTGAATCTGCTAATGAAGAAGAGAATCTTGATGTGGCGTGTGGGCTTCTGCAATTCGCTGGTATTCTGAGCGCCGACCTTGGCTCTGCAAGTTTCTTGAGCTCTTAGAGCATAACTTGGACTTGTATTGTACAGAAACCTCAAACAAGGAAGTAGACATTGTGGAAGGCAAGGCTGTGAATGTTGAAGCCGAGGTTAAAATCTTGGCTCGTTTTTGTGTTTGTGTATTTGTTTGGTTTATTGTTGTTGTTCTTTACTTCGTAGAAAGTTTTCAGGTTAAGGCTGATGATGTGAAGGGAAAAAAGGTTCTCGAGGAGACGACCGCTAGTCGAGGTTAGGAATTGGCTTCTCCTCAAGCTCGACTTGATGATGATAGCGTTGAAATGCGAGGTAAGGAAAGTTTGTATGGATTACTGTCTGCTATACTTTTTATCTATGTTTCTTATCTTGATTTTCCTGCATTTTCTTTACCAGCTTTCAAGGCGTCTTTGGAAGGTCTTAGTTTTTAAGAACTGTCTCGATTGAGTGCCACGACAATCCATAAGTTTTTTTTATTCGATTATTTAACTTCGTTGCCGAGGTCGTTTTAGTTTCTTTTGCTTGCTTGTTTTCGTGCTGATTACTTAGGTTGATTTGATCAATGCGGCTTGTGCTTCGAAGTCAAAAACTGCTGAAGAGAGGATTTCTTTCTTAGAAAGGGATAATGAGAGGCTTCGGGAGAATAAAAATAAGCTTTGAAAAGACTTGACGAGGGTTGAAGATCTATGGGATACTGCTGACAGGAATCTTGCAGTCCTTCAGAAAGATCATGATAAAACCCAAGAAGTGATTGATAATCTTCGGGAGGCTGTAGTTCGCGAATCCGATGCTGCGAAGGAGGCTAAGGCTAAGGCAACCTCTCTTGAAGCGAAATTGCGTGATGCTGAGGAGTCTTTGGCCTCTTCCAAAATTCTTGATGTTGAGAGGATAACTCGAATTTTTTATTCTTATTCGAGCTCACTCAAGCAATTTGGGGCTGCTCCTTAAAATCTTCTGGAAGAATTAAATTTGAAAGTTTCTTGTCCTGGATCGAAGAAGAGTTTGCTGGACTTGGAGATATCTTTTCTACTGCTGGTGATAACTTCGCGCTTTCTTGTTGCGATGGCTTCGGAAGGTTTCTCGAGAACGAGGACAAAGATTTGCTCCTTCGGATCGCTGGTCCTGGATTTCGCTTCTCTAACGTTGGGGATCTGTCTTCGTCTAGTTCTAGAAAGGTAACTTTTGGGTGCGCGATTTTTTCCTTCTCCTTTCTTTTAATGGAGATGGATGAAAAATTTGTTTTGTTTTCTTGTTTTCGTAGGACGAAGACGAGGATGTTCCCGAGGTTGGAGATTGTGGCGGACCACTCCGAAATTATTCCAAGTTAAGTACCTCGGGACCACTAATCAAGTAGTCAGGCACTTAATCCGGAATAAGCTGGAGCGCCGTCGGATTAAACCCGATTAACCACGTTCTTTTCTCGATCGAAACAACAGCACGCCCACACGAAGGTGAGTTCCAGAGATTACAACATTCCACAAATTAACTTACACAAATAGGTATCACAAGTTATTACAAACCAAGTTCAAATGTAAATCAGAGTACAAAAGTCTTGCAGCGGAAATAAAAGTTCCTTGCAGCGGAAATAAATCTAACGACGATACAAATAACACCGTGGTGAAGCCTGCCATGATGCTACTCCTCCCGATCCTCGGCAGAGGACGGAACCCATTCGATATGCCAGCCAGGTGGAACCTGGGTAGGCCAAGACAAAGCATCGACATCCAAAGGTGTACCTGTAAATCAATGCCACAAGCAAGGCTGAGTATACTAATACTCAGCAAGGCTTACCCGTCGGGTGAAAACTACATCACCGACATCTAGACATGAGAGGCTTTTGGCTGGTGGGTTTGTTTGCCAAAAAGCAACTAAAATAGGTCCTTGCTTTCAAGTTTTAGCATCATATTCTAGTAAATTTAACCATTCTAGATTAGCATCCTTCCTAAGCATGCAAGTGGTGCAATACAATTTAATTCATACAACAAGTTTATCAATCTCAAAGTTCCACTTGTTACTCAATGTAGCATGGCGGTCAAGCAGTCTCATTAACCGCGAGAAGCGGACAGTTCGAACCGAATTTCTGCTACCTGGCCAGGGGAAACCCAACACACACGGATACTCTGCTTGCTATAAAAGGTACAAGCATTTCCCAACCTTTCCCATCGATCCACAATTCGGAACCGGGTCCATTTCCTTAGGATAAAGGTTTACTGCTTCACTCACAGTCTCACGCATATATCCACAAGTGTACGGCAGGGGAAAACAAAGTTTCCAAGGAGAGATGGCTATCGGCCCTAGCTGCTTCAATCTGGTACCGGGCTTACCGGCTCCCATATACCGGCATGCATGTGGTACGTTCAAAAACTTGACACACTCATCCACACATTTCGACCTTAATCAATTATCATACACGGATGGGAGATCTACATCTATCATCCCGCCCGTCAATCCTTATGATTCCAACATAAGTAAAGACAAGCAATTCCTATGTCTCGCGAGTGACAGGAAATCACTCGACTTGTAACGGACCTAAAGCAATGCCCTATCGATCCTTTCATGCTAGTATTGCAAGTCATAGGTACTAGGAAATGTGCAGCTAAGGTATTCGATCAACTCCTTGAACGTAAATGCACAAGCATAGAGAAGTCATAATGCATAATTGGTAAAGGTTAGGTTATGCTCCGGGGCTTGCCTTCTTGCTCGGACTGGGGGTTAGCCTCCGGGTTGGTCGTTTCTTCGCCGGCACCGTGCTCCGGAACTTCTTCCTCGTCTGCGGGGATGAGGTGGTAGTTGCCGTCCGGGATGACGCCTTCTACATGAGATGCATAGTTTTAAGGAGGCTGCCTATAGATTCTAAGATTAAGGCCTTTGAAGGCCATATTCACCTAGACATGCTTAAGCATTACTATGCTCTTCACAAAAACAAGGTGTAGGTGTGGAAAAAGTTTTATTGTTTTCGAAGGTGATTGTGTACATATATAAAAGAATTCTATTTATTTCTTCACAAATTTGGGTGCTGCTCTGGAATTTCAGATTCCATCCATTTTATTCTAACTAATTACCCAAAAAGGTTTATTCTTTTATATAAATCAATTTTCACCTAGATTCCTTCCCATTTTTGTTTCTCTATTTCTGCTCAACATTTTTCTCTATAAACTTTATGACAGCTACTGGAGTATATGAGCTAAGCTCACTCCAAAATTTAGCTAATTCTGAGCTACACATAATTTATTAAAAATATATCAAACAGCTGCTAGCAGAATCGAATTTAAATCATATAAAATCGAAAATTCACCCAATTCAGGATATTTTCCTACCAAAGCTAGGCAATAGCATGAGGAGGGCTCTGGCCAAGTGGTGGCTCAAAATAACCCTTGGGTAATCCTCAATAAATTTCTAACCAAAAACACATATTTATTTATTTGCTATCCTAAACAGAGCAAAAATTAAGTTTTTCATTTTTAACATGTGTGCTAACAAGTTTTTAGTCCTCTGGAGCAAAATGGCGATTTTTCACTGCACAGATTATTTTTAATGATTTCTGTACTGCAAAAAGACAGAAAACACATTTTAATTTATAACTGGAGCTACAGTTCATATTTTTAGGTCCCCTTTGGACACAAGCTGTCCAAAGTCACTACACACAACATATCCAAAGCTCAACCCTAGCGGAGCTCTGGATTTGAAATGGTGCACAACTTTCAATTTTCATAGTTTGAATTTTAATTCAAAAACAGTTCATCAAAAGTATAAACATGTCTAATAGAGATTGTAGTTTAGACTCTCACGAATCCAGGGAGTATTTTTGTTCATTTTTCCGATTTTTGTACGATTTTTAATGGATTTTACAAGATTCGGGAAAATCAAATCTAGGTTTAAGAATCTATTTTCGCAGGGAACCCTAGAACTTTCAAAACTTCACGAACAAGTCCCTGGACTTTTGCACAGAGACCCCTAGACAAACGAAGAAGATGAAGTTCGGTCCCTGGGACCTTGCCGGAGTTGCGCCGGCCAAACGACGGCGAACTAGGCACGGGGAAGTGGGGGAAAAGGATCCTGGGCTCACCACGAGTCGTTTGGGGACGGTTTGGAGGCCGGGGATGGTCGGGGTTGCGCCGGCGACGAGGTGGTGGCGGCGTGGCCGCCGCGGCTTCTACGCCGGTGAGCTCGGGGTGTTCGCCGAGGTTCGAGGGGTCCTAGAGCACTAGTGGAGCTCGAGGAAGCTAAAGGCGTGCTCGGTTGACCTCGGGGACGGCTCGGAGTTGGGTCTCGACGTGTGGGTGCTCCGGTGGCCGGAATTCGCGATTTGGGGGAAATCTCAAATTCTCGCCGGAGAAGGGACAATAGCTTGGGGAAAGTGGGGGGAAATGGAGCTGGAGTAGAGGGCTAGCTTCGTGCGGGACGAATTTGGGAATGGTGGAGTGTGGAAGGCGAATTTCTCGGAGAAGCTCGGCTCGGTTCGCGCGGCGCGAGGAAGAAGAAGATGGGGGAACGCGCGAGGAGCTGAACTGGTGGGTCGAGCAAGTGAGTGGAGTGTGAGAGGGGTTCGGTGGGAGGCTTGGGCACGCGAGAGTGGCACAGTGCGGCCTCGGGAATGTGCGAGCGCGTGGGTGGCTGTCGCGGTCGCCATTGATGGCGCGGCGAGCTCGAACAATGCGCACACGCGCGGTTGGGCGTCAAAGATCATCGCGTGATGAAGTGGAGATCCTCAGCAGAGGCTTTGGCGCGACGTGAACGGACTCTACCGCCTGCAGTGCGCTCGGCGCGGCGCGAGCGCGCGTGCGGCCACGGCGGCGCGCGACCGTATGACGGCGCTCCGCGGCGCGAGGCGAGGCGAGGCGACGGCGGCGAAGTGATGGCTCGGGAGGGGCCGGACAAGAGCTAGGCGACAAGCGCCAGCGTCCGCCGCGGCTTGGCCAGCTCGGCGTCGCCTGCGCCGCTCGCCGGCCACGTGGCGGCCGAGCTCCGGCCAGCGCAGCACGCGCCAGGGGCACTGTAGCTTGCCCGTGGAGCTCCGATTTCAATTTCGAATTTTCTCCAAAAATTTGAACTGAACTTGAAAAAGTGTAAAAATAAAAGTTGGAGTTTGGAAGATGGGACACAACTTTCTTTTTGGGATGAACTTGAAATTCCAAGCTTTTCAAGCTCAAACAACCCAAAAACAAAAAGGTGACCAGAACGGTAATTTGAGTTTTTGAGGGACTAAACTGCAAAATTTTCAAAAGTTCTAAACAGTGACTAGGGTTTATTTGTCATGACAAACAACTTTTATTTTTGGAGATTTTCAAGTTTAGTACAAAAATCTCGAGTTTTCAGTTGGGTACCAAACAACCCTTGTTTTTGAATTAAAATTGAATTTTTGACGAATTTTTGAATTTCAACCCAATTCCCTGTTGCATCGATCTTAATTGCACTTTTTAATTCTTTTGACATCAGAGATTTCACAGCCTACCCCCCTTAAAAAGGAATCTCGTCCCGAGATTCGATTAAACCTAGAGATAGAGAGGGGAAAAGAAATACCTCGGCTTATGAAAGTATGTCGGGGAAATTCTTCCTAAGATAGTCCTCGGTTTCCCACGTGGCTTCATCTTCGGAGTGATGACTCCACTGAATTTTGTACATTTTAATTCCCTTCCTTCGTGTTTGTCGCTCTTTCTCGTCGAGGATCTTGACAGGATGCTCATCATAAGAGAGATCCGGTTCAACCGAGAGTTCCTCTTGTTCAACGACCTCGGTCGGAACACGAAGACACCTCTTGAGTTGAGAAACATGGAATACATTGTGTACAGCTGAAAGTTTCTCGGGAAGCCTCACTTGATAAGCTACCGGCCCACATTGCTGAGTAATTTCATACGTGCCGATATAACGAGGTGCAAGCTTTCCTTTTAGTCCAAATCTTTGCACACCCTTGGTCGGGAAGACTTTAAGATACACGTGATCACCAACTTCAAACTGAAGTGGCTTCCGCCGCTGATCAAAGTAGCTCTTTTGCCGCGACTGGGCGATCTTCAAATTCTCCCGAATGATCCTAACCTTTTCTTCTGCTTCCTTTACAAGGTCAGGGCCATAAGTATATCTCTCGCCTGCCTGGGACCAACACAACAGGGTCCGACATCTTCTACCATATAAGGCTTCGAAAGGTGCCATTTTAAGACTCGCTTGGTAGCTGTTGTTATAGGAGAATTCGGCCAGAGATAGACATTTCTCCCAATTCTTCCCATAATGAATAACACAAGCTCGAAGCATATCCTCAAGTATTTGATTTACCCTTTCCGTCTGCCCATCGGTCTGTGGGTGATATGCTGAACTACGGATCAGTTTGGTGCCTAGGGACAATTGCAACTGTTCCCAAAAGCGTGCTACGAACGGAGCACCACGATCTGAAATTATCGTCTTGGGTACCCCATGTAGACAAACGATCCGCTCCAAATAAATCTCCGCGTACTTCTTAGCAGCATAAATGGTATTGACTGGAATAAAATGGGCGGTCTTGGTAAGGCGATCCATAATTACCCAAATGGAGTCGTGCCCCTGAGGGGTTCTGGGAAGTCCAACAATAAAATCCATGCTTATATCTTCCCACTTCCAGGAGGGAATAGGTAGAGGTTGAAGCGTGCCTGCTACCTTCATGTGGCTGGCCTTAACCCGCTGGCATGTGTCACATTCCGACACATACGTGGCAATTTTTCGCTTCATTCGAGTCCACCAAAAGTCTTGTTTCAAATCTTGGTACATTTTGGTGCTGCCGGGATGGATAGAAAATTTAGAGAGATGTGCCTCATCCATAATCTTCCTCCGGAGTTCTGTGTTTTTGGGCACCACGAGGCGATGTCCAAACCACATCACTCCCTGCCCATCAAACTGGAAACACCTGTACTTCTCTTTCACCTTCTCCTTAGACAATTTCCTTTTAAGGATTTTAATGCTCGCGTCATTTAATTGGGCTACAACAATCTGATCGTGCAAGGTTGGTTCCACTGCAATATGGCTGAAGTACCCGTGTGGAACAATCTCTAAGTTGAGCTTAGCCATTTCATGACACAGGGTGTCGGCGTAGGACTCCACGGAAAGACAATGACAATGAGCCTTGCGGCTTAGTGCATCCGCAACTACATTAGCCTTCCCGGGGTGATAATGCACACTAAGGTCATAGTCCTTTGCTAACTCCAACCATCTTCGTTGTCTCATGTTCAGATGTGCCTGAGTGAAGACATATTTGAGGCTCTTGTGGTCTGTGTATATGTTGCAGGGAACATCCATCAAATAGTGTCTCCACATCTTGAGAGCATGAATAACCGCTGCTAACTCAAGATCATGCGTGGGGTAGTTTTGCTCATGAGGCCGAAGTGCTCGAGAAGCGTAAGCAATGACTCGGTTCTCTTGCATGAGAACACAGCCAAGACTGGTCCCTGATGCATCGCAATAGACATCATAAGGCTTGGTGCAATCGGGCTGAGCCAAAACTGGGGCTGAAGTTAAATGCCTTCGCAAGGTGTGGAAAGCTTCATCACATTTGTCATTCCACTCAAATTTGACTCCCTTCTTTAAGAGTTCGGTCATGGGCTTTGCAATCCGAGAGAAGTCCGGAATAAAATGGCGGTAATAACCGGCTAAACCCAGAAAACTCCGAATCTCGTGGACAGAAGTAGGTGGTTGCCAATCCAACACCTCTTGCACTTTGGTTGGATCCACGGATATACCATCCTTGGAAACCGTGTGACCTAAGAACTTCACGCTCTCTAGCTAGAATTCACACTTGGAGAACTTGGCGTAGAGCTGGTGATCTCTCAACCTTTGAAGAACAATGCGAAGGTGTTCAGCATGCTCTTCCTCACCCTTAGAATAGATAAGAATGTCGTCAATGAAAACCACCACAAACTTGTCTAGTTCTGACATGAAGACCGAATTCATGAGATACATGAAGTAGGCCGGGGCATTGGTGAGTCCAAAAGACATAACCAAGAATTCATAAAGTCCATAACGTGTGGAAAAGGCAGTCTTTGGAATGTCACAAGGCCTAATTTTGATTTGGTGATAGCCAGAGCGAAGGTCAATCTTGGAGAACACTCTGGCGCTAGCTAGTTGGTCAAACAAGATGTCAATACGGGGGAGTGGGTACTTGTTCTTAATAGTTACCGCATTGAGAGGCCGGTAATCAATACACAACCTCAAGGAATGGTCCTTCTTCTTCACAAAGATAGCGGGACATCCCCAAGGTGATACACTTGGACGAATGAAACCTTTATCTAGCAATTCTTGGAGTTGAATTTTTAATTCAGCCAATTCATTGGGCGGCATTCTATATGGTCTCTTTGATATAGGTGCTGTGCCAGGTTGTAGTTCAATCACAAATTCAATGTCCCTGTCCGGCGGCATCCCAGGTAAGTCATCCGGAAATACATCGGCATACTCACATACCACCGGAATGTCCTTTAGTTGGGTTTTTACCATTGCATAAGCACACGCATTGACGCAAGTCCGTTGTGGCAGATATAGCACACTCGGGCCATGCGTAGGCGAGTTTATTTCAACAACTCGTTCCGCAACATCTAGCACAACCTTATGTTGAGTCATCCAATTGGCTCCTAACACAATGTCAATTCCTTCCATACCCAGCAGAATCAAATCAGTAGGAAATGTTTTACTTCCCAGCCTGATTGGAACTTTTCGGGTGACTTGGTTGGATGAAATTTTACCTCCCGCAGTCGATATCACATAAGATGATTTGGTATGGTAAGATTTTAATCCGCATTTCACATGAAATCTTGTGCTTATAAAACTATGTGTTGCCCCGGAATCAAACAATATCACAGCAGGTTGAGTGTAGATAGGGAAGGTACCAGTCATGTCTGGGGCTCCCTCGGGTAGGTCGGCCAACGTGGTGTAGTTGAGCCGTCCTTGCCGAACTTGCACACGCTGCTGCTGCTTGCCCTTGCCTTGCTGATTTCCCGGGCGCTGGTTTTGCTGCTTGTTCTGCGGGCAATCCTTGATAAAGTGATCTTTACTCCCACACTTGAAACACTGATAGCCGGCTCCAGGGCGAGCTGGCTGCTGTGCATTTTGCCTTGGTGCTTGCTGTTGCTGCGGCGGTGGAGGGAAACGAGGCGCATTAGGCTGTGGTGGCCTAGCAACCCATCCACCTCCCTGAGGTGCCCTGGACTGTCCCTGCGGTGCAGCCGGGGGAACCAAGCGGAACCTCTGTGGCTGCGCGCTTGACGGTCCAGCGGGAGTCTTCCTCTTCTTCTCCGCCTTGTGCACCATATTGGCGTCT